>CM027118.1:67233115-67634648 GCA_015476505.1 Urochloa ruziziensis
AGGTCTGCCATTGGATGCTGTTTGTTAGAGAGGTCACTAAAGCAAACTTAACTGAAGACTAACTTGATCTGCCTTCGACTAGTGCGCGTTAACAACTCAATGGTAACAGGTTTAGGTAGAACTTATCGGTACTTAGTAAGAAAAGTAAACGAGCAGGCCGGGTAAAAATATCTCGGATACCCTTATCGTCGATGATTCCATCCTCGATCAGCTTGGGGATCTTGAGCATGAAGGCCAAGCACGCCGTGGCCGCGGGCCAGAAAGACACGACCCGGATGCCGAACTTCTTGGCGACCTCGAAGGACCAGCCCATGTTGACGTCACCGACGAGCCACTTGACCCTGGGCCGGCCGGCGGCCTCCAGGTCGGCGATGAGCCGCTCCAGGTGGCCCGGCATGTGGCGCGTGTAGGCGTCGATGAGCTTGTTCAGGTCCTTGCGGTCCTCGTCGCCGGCGAGCCCGTCGGGGATGGACGCAAGGTGGATTCCGCTTCCGCCGCCGCCCAGCAGCGCCGCCGCCTCGCCGCCGGACGACGCCTTAAGCGCGGCGACCACCAGCGCGTGGTCCACCTCGGTGTTGACGAAGGTGACCTCGAAGCCGTGGTCGACCAGGCGGTGGGAGAGCTCCATGAGCGGCGTGACGTGGCCCTGGCACGGCATCGGCAGCACCAGGACGTGAGCCTTGGCCATGGCTTCGCTAGACCTTTCTATACGTCTCCCTTTCTCTATCTGTGAATCATGCACTACTACAAGAACAGTGGTGTGTGGTCTCGATCTCTGCCGCTGCCTTATTATAGGCAGCCGGAGGAGAAAATATAATGAGCTGCGGAAAAAAGAGGACGGATTTTTTTTTTTCTGGCGCACCGGCGGGCGGCGGCCAACACTTGCATCGCCCTCGTGTGGTACGCCGAGCGACCAACAATTCACATGGAAACAAACGAAATAAACCACTGTGTACGTATGTATTCCAGCATGATGCCAACATTGTTTTGGCACCTTGTCTTTGAAGTCGGGAGCTGGTCAAACGGAGGAAAGTGTATACATACCTCTGCTGTATACTACATGTCTGAAACAGCTTTCATGTGTACAATGGAGGCCACTGCTCGCTAGCGCTAGGCCAGGAAAGTCCATGGAACGACGTAACTTGAGCGAATTCCCATCGGAGCCTTTCAGGTCATAATATAATAACCATTTGCAAGGACATGCTGTCGTTTTGATGAAAAGTTAAAATTGCTCTATGTAAAGCCCACACCGAAACATTTTTAACGTGTAAAGAAAAAAAACAAAAGGGCTACTGTTTGTAGTTATGTTGAAGTGTGAGGTTCTCCTCCCATTTTGCCATGTCATTCTCAACTAGCAGCCAGAAGATCGTCTTGTTAACACTAAAATAAACTTTGGCACGCACGAATATCAGAGTGAAAGCGATGGCGATCTGCTGCAATAAAAACAAATCAAATCCAACGAACCACAGAATACAGATTACAGAGTTCATGCGCAGGTGCAGTGGCGATCCGGCAACCGCTACTATATGGCCATTGCTGCCTCGCTCACCGGCTGCTTGCGCCGCCCTCGAGTAAAATTTGCAGTTTTCATTTTTTAGGGTACTCCAGTGATTTGCAGTTGCAGTCAACATGACAAACTGTAGATAAGCCGCCATTGCCAAGCCAATGCGCGCGGTGCTTGGCGGCTTGTGAAAAGATCGGGGAATGCGAATGTCAATTGTCAAGTGGGCGGTGGGAAGAGGAAGAGTTACCTGCACGTCGGGAGCGACTAGGTGCCGCAGACGCGGGGCCCTCCGGTTGACGCACACCATCTAGCACAGACATGCACGGTCTTGGGCCCACGAAGAGATTTTGAAAAACAATTCGTATTTCATGAATCAAGTATCCAAATCAAATTTCGATTGCACCATTACATTTCTTATGATGAGATCTACAAAACTAGACCACACTTGAATATATTTTGATTAGATTTTTTTTGGAACATATTTTCATGAAGATGGAACAATTCTGTCAATTGTTGGAACAAATTCACCATGAGGAGGGTGCAATTGTTCCAGCTACACGATAAAATGTTCCAGCTTCATAAAAAAATGTTCAAAAAAAAGGCATCCAAACATACTCCCTCCGTCTCAGGATATAAGGCACGCACGTAAATCAAAATTCAAATTTTGAAAACTTTGACCTACGATTAAGCTTGTATAATAAAAACTTTGTCTTCCAACAATAATATAATTGTATTCATATTTAAAAGTACTTTCATATGACTATAATTTTGTTGCTACAAGTATTATATTATAAAAGATATTAAGAGTCAAATCTTATTATTGAAGACCGTGCCAAGTTTGACCGCGCCTTATATCCTGAGACGGAGGGAGTAGTTGAGTGTGGTCTAGTTTCAAAGATCTTATCGTAAGAAATGCAGTAGTGCAATCGAAATTTTGTTTGGACATTTAATCTAGAAGGTACGAATTCTTTTAGTTTGCACTGTGCATGAGATCTATCTGCTGGGTACGCGCCGTTGGCCGTGGGGGGGGGGGGGGGGGGAGGTGCATGCGTACGGGGTCCACAGCTGTGGCTGCATGCGACCATGCATCTGGCCTCCTCGGGTGTGTGCGTTGCTGTCTTTTATACCGCATACGCGGTGTATAGCCGAACCGCTGCACGTCTGCGTCTGGGATTATCTTAGATTATCTTAGAGCAAGTATTATAGTGGGCTGTAAGTTGGCTAAATGCTGAGGTGGAGGAGAGATGAGAGGAAAGAGAAGAGAAGTGGGCACAAGAACCAAGAAATTTTGCGAAAGAGACATCAAGTGGGCCATGCAGCGCATACAACCTGCCAAGGTGGTACTGACGGGCCCCACAACACATTAAAGTCCTGCATAGCTGAGAGCCAGTAGAAAACGTGAAAGCGGCGCTGGTGGCTTCTGCGCCCGCTCAAGGGGCGAGCGAGCACACGCTCGCTTCAATCTCTCTCCTCTTTTCTCTCCCCCTCACGTCAGATGCAGCTGATGTGGCTTGGTATTTCGTCTGCCGAGCTGTCCTCGTAATACTTGCTCTTACCGCCAGCAGCTGGCTGTATTATAAAAATGTGTAAATTCGAGGCCGTATGGAAGCATACCAAATATTGCATCATTTTTTATGTCAGCAACTCATCATAGAGCTTCTCGGCTGGAGGATACCATTTTCAAAGTGGATGATAGCGCCCCACGGCTGGTGGATTTTCTATTTTCGTTATTAAAAACGGAAAGAAGTCGGAGGCCTAGATTGCTTGCGTGTCGATGTCAGCGAGGTGCCAATACGGCGCCCGGACCTGGAAATTCTATACCCAGGAGGCTAGTTTTATGACAGGACAGCGGAAGATCTCGACGTCCTCAAGGTACGCCGCTACGTCCATCTATCTCCACGAGCCATATCCAGGACACTTCCAGCAGTCATTCTAGCTTCCAGTTGAAAGAAATTTTCCGCAGATGTGCCCGGCCCGCATCGCTGTCTCGCGCCTCCGCCTACAGAACCATACAAAAAAAAGTCCGCCTGATGGGCGATGTGTGCTCGCCAGATGAGCATGCGCCACAAACATTCAGCGGATAGCAGGCTCGGCCTGGCGTACCTCATGCAGGCTTGTCCCGTGTGGATCTCTTGTTTAATGGTCGATATCTTATTGTGATCTAGCTACGTTATGTTGTGTTTGTCTGTTTTCCGGCTACGGTCAGCCTGTTCTGTACAGACAACGGCTTGTTATGGTTTATTTTACTACCTCCGTTCACCAATACATGACGTTTCAGACAAGTATTACTGGAAATAGCCTAGATTGATTTGTCTGAACGTCATATAAAAAAGGATGGAGGTGGTATTTTTTTTTCTTTCACGAAATACTATTGAATCAGGCATAGCCAGCGAACTTTTCATCCCGCGGACCTTTTGAAAGGAGCCGAGAGAACAGGGGAGACCATGCAATTGCTTTTGAACGGAACAAAATCAGTCAGGCTGGATCCATGCACGCCAAATAAAACAGAAAAGAAAAGTTAAGGGGCAATCTACATTTTGAGCATGGAGTGAATGAGACGAAAGAAAACAAAGGTCGCACGTTAAGCGGTCAGTTATGCTGTATCTCCTTTTGAAACAAATAGACTGGTCACGAGAGCATGAATGTCAACGAAGATAACCAGAAGCAACATATCCCAGCAGACATAATAGCAAAAGTTCACATCAACAAGGCCGTGTTTATAGCAAAAGTTATCACATCAACAAGGCCGTGTTTACATGTTTGGTGAAATCTTTTCACATTTAAAGTATTAAACATAGACTAATTAAAAAACTAATTGTAGATTACGTCCGGAATTCGCAAGACAAACCTAATTAATCTGTCATTAGCGCATGACACATGTTTACTGTAGCATTACAATAGCAATTTAGTGTCTATTCACGGCCTAAATTAGACTCGTTAGATTCGTCTCGCGATTTTCAGACCATCTATATAAAGCGATTTGTTTTTCAACTACATTTAATACGCTATATATGTGTCCAAACATTCATTTTGGATTTTGGGAGGAGGGAAAACAAGAGTCAAAAGAGAGAAAAAAAAAAAGAGGGGGAATGAAGCAGACCAAAAAAGAAGCACAGGAAGCATTGATCAACATACCGGGAAGGCACCCAAAACCCTTTTGAACACACGGTTGATGCCTCAACAATAGTGAATCTACGATAAAAAAGAGTATCTTGGAGAACAAGTACTGCACAAATAAATTATTGAGCATCATCCAAGAACTGGTCCGTTAATTGATGCTACAGGAATGATGTGTGCCCAAATATACATAAATGTCAGCACTGACCATAAAGTATATTGAGGCACCAAGAAGATGGACTAGATATCCTATGAAGGATGAAGCACATCGCGTGCATCCGCAGATTAACTCTTTGTACTGCCTGGACGAGGGGGGCCAAAATAGTTCGTCACCAGACCCATAACTGCAAACCTGGAAAAGTTAAAACAATTACTGAGAGAAACATTGTGATTTATCTGAGAGAACAAAACTATCTATGAACATCTGAAAAAAATATGGGATCAAGTAGAAAACAGATGCAACCTAACTTCATGATGAATTTGGTTCTTAAGAACATGCATAATTCCCTTCCTGATATTTATCCATGCTTATAAATATCAAATCTAAAAAATAGCTGATGAGGCCACAGATACCCTCATAGAGAACAATACACTACAATAGTGTAACCTCTTTCACACCAGTAAAGCAATGGTAAAGAATGGAAATATTCTTAACTACACTCCTCCCTTCTAAAGCAAAGAAATTTCCCAATAGAATGGTACAATACTATGAAACACTGTATAACTAATTTTTTGCTACACTTTGTAGACGAGCAGGTGAGTCTCCATCTAAAAACAGAGTTCTTCTGACATAATATTTTGAAAGCACAATCCCAAACAACAACAACATAGCCTTTTGTCCCAAGCAAGTTGGGGTAGGCTAGAGATGAAACCCAAAAGCACAATCCCAAACAAAATATTTAAAAAGAAAAAACCTAACTACAGAAGAAAAGTAATGTAAAATGAAGTGTGCTACTTTGTAGGTTCCTCTTATCTTCTTCTTAGGTTTATCTTGTTGCATGTCAATTTTTTAGTCACTAGGTACCATCACAGTACACCAATCCTTATCTTTTATCTCTACACAATATCAACCAGGTCAATCATCACTTTCCAGGGGTTAGTAAAATATAAACCTATGCAAAGGAAATGCAGAAGCATAAGTGTAACTGGTAAGAAAAATTCAGTATTTCACAATGCAAAGACAAACCATTGCTAAAATTTGGCTCAGCACATCATGTCTTTTCCCATCAAGTTAATACTTGCTTTTGGTTTTAATGATATAGTTTGACAAACAATGAAGCACATATAGTATCAATTACTTTCTCATGATATATTATTAATCTTACTTTCCCTAGGTAAACTACTAATACTGCTATTTTATTTATATTTTAATTTTACAAATTCACTAGAACAGAAATTGGTGACCAAGGTGTTTTGCAAACCACAATTATATCCAAAATGACAATGTGATTAGAGGGTGTATTAACTTGGAGCAAGACAACAGTTGTAGATTGAGCAAGTGAGAAGGCTGGAAACTCTGCATCAAATATACATTTACCAGTGTCTATACGCAGTCCTCAAACTTGTTAAGAGATGTCACAAAGGTCCTCAAATTATTCATTTACAGCTCTCTCTGATATTTGGACCTTGAGTGGTACCGGTACAATTATTAGGTTTAGGGAGTCAAATCAGTATATTAACAGTGAGGGACTAAGTGACTCCTCTGAACAAGTTTGAGGACTGCTGCTACGCTTTACTCTCTGTAAAATCACAATGGCTGAAGCTCAATGTAACTCTAGAGGTCGATGTTTGGAAGCATCATTGTAACATCAGCAACAGTGGAAAGGTTTAGAGTTTGCAATAATATAGGCAGAAATGTTAATCTCATGGGGTGATAACTAAGGAGCGACGGTCGCTATATAGGTGAATTGCTGTATATGTTGATTAGCTTACAGTATGAAGAGACAGTCAGGATTAATTGGAATACTGTTGAAGCATATGTTGCTATGCGACTCTATTGATTTTAACTGTATAGTTTTGTTAGAAATCAAACTCATAGTTTAATGCATAACCTCAAGTCTGTTAAGAAAACTCACATGAAAGCCATGGAGAGCTGCTTCAGATCATTCTCGAAGTTCTTCATGTTGGCCAACGACTGCGCGCAGAAGATGATGGCGATCCACGAGCACACCTTGTACTGCAAACAGAAGCGATAGAATTTACAGGTACCCAACACAATCGAAAACTACATAGCAGCGAGCAATCCAGTAAGCGAAGCGCACAAGGCAACAAATCACTCACGCCGTCACGCGGGAGCATACAGATCTATCACTAACTTGTCCAGATCTATACAGCACTCGGAAATCAAACTCAGATCGGAGAGGGTGAGAAGGGGCGTGGCGGGGTGACGGTTACGTACGCGGAGCATGACGCCGACAACGCCGAAGACGACGGCGAGGAAGCCCGCGTAGTCGATGGGCAGATCCTGAGGCGACAGCTTCGGCGGCGCGTACGGCTTCGCCGTCGACGGCTGCCGCGGATCGCTGCCCCCTGCGGCCGCCCCTCCCCCGGACGACGATCCCTCCTTCATCTCTTCCCCCTCTAAACTCTCTCTCCCCACTCTGGAGAAGTGGAGATCCAAAGCAGAAGGACAAACAGAATAGAAGAGAGAGAGGGGAGGTGAAAGAAAGAGAGACCAAAAAGTAGATTTATACGTGGGCCCGTACGAGACGGGCCGGGCCCGGTACGGCCCAGTTCGCGGCCCCCGCCGCCTGGTCTCCGACCGCTATAGATGTCCAAACGGGCCGCCCGGCCCGGCCCGGCCCTGGCACGGGCCCGCCCTGGCCCGCAATTTACCGGGCCGTGCCTGGCACGGCACTAAACATGTTCGTGCCGTGTCGTGCTGGCCCACGGGCTGGAGTGACGGCCCAGGCACTGGCCCGCCGGGCTGTTTCGGGCCGGGCCAGCCCGGCTTAGCCCGGCACTAGAGGCCAGGCCGGGCCGCCCGAAGCCCACATACAGAAAAACACCTCAATCAACTCAAAAAATTTCAAACATCTCCAAAATTTTCAAATAAGCATCAAACATTCAAACATCTCAGGCAGACACACAGATAACAAAAGATCACATAGTTGATAGTTGTGATGCAAGAATTATAGAGTTGTTTTAACACTTGAACTATTTGATTAAGTGTTGGCTGCCTCATTAAAAACCTTCCAAGTAAAACTCACCCTTGTGAGAAACCTTGGAAGGGAAAAAGAGTACAGCCCAACTCTATAATTCAGAAATTGTTCAACATTACAATACATCAAATTGTTCAATTTCAACATAACACACTAATGACTAATAAGCAGAAACAGAAATGCAAAAGAGTGCAGCCTCCAGAGTCCAACAGACAACAGCCACAAGTCCTTGCTGGTGCTATGCTGCCTTGCCTTCACTTCTCTTCACTTGCCATTGGTTGTGGCAGTGGCAGGGGCAGGCCTAGCAATTTAGCAAACAAATAAATATTGTAAGGAATCATGCTAATAAAATTGAAGTAGTAGCTCAAATTCTGAAAACAATTGAACAAGAAACTTACTCAGTTGCAGCAGTAGCTTCTTCCCCTTCCTCATTTTCCTTGATGCCCAACTTTGCCTTCAGCTCTAGCATATCCTTGTTGACATCATGCTGCATCCTCGCATCAGCAGCCTCCCAGTCCTTGACGCAGGTCAGAATTTCCACATTCTGAGGCGTCAACCGTCGTCGTCGCTCCTCGATGACCCTGCCAGTGAGACTAAAGCAAGACTCCGAAGAGACAGTAGAAACTGGAACAGACATAATATCTTTAGCTAGCATAGACAGAATGGGATACGATAGTTTGTGCTCATGCCACCAAGTTAATATGTCAAAATCATCATCAAAACAGGTGACAGTGTCGCTGTCCAAGTAGGAAGTCAATTCAGAAAGAACAGGAGTAGATGCAGCAGCAGTTGATAAACCATTGGCACTTGTACCAGGAGCACCATAAATCTTACCCCATGCTGCTTTTCTCTTACCTCCTCCTGAAATGTTGGTGTTGGGCCTCACCGTCCTAACTGCACCAAACTTGTTTTCATACTTGTTATACAGTTTATATAGATCAGTTCTTACCTGATTGAAATAACTTCCATAATCAACACCAATAGTCTGAGATAGTAGCTGAAGAGCATTATGAAAACCTCTCATCTTGGCTCTAGGATCCAAAATAAATGCAAAGGAATACAAAAGAGGGATGTTCTGCCAATATTTGAAAAACTTTAGTTTCATAGGAGTCACAATGCTCAAGAGCAAAGGATCAGTTTCTCTAGCATGCAAATGAGAAGCAATGTCAAGGATATGATGAAGCATCAAAGGACTTGTTGGATAGTAAACACCAGACAAAGCAACAGTCGATTCATAAAAAATTTCAAGAAACTCCATAATCTTCTGAGCAACAGTCCAATGACCTTCACTGAGTAGTGGCTCACCATTAACCAAACCATAATTAGTAGCAATAAAGGTTGAGAAAGGGCTCTTGTATGGTATTAGATGTTTGAGCATGAGATAAGTAGAGTTCCATCTCACATCCATATCTAAACCAAACTTACGAGGATTGTACCCTTTAACGAGACAATAGTTATGAAATTCACCAATGCGCAAGTTAGAAGAGTTCAAATAAGAAATTGCACTTCTAAAAGCCTCCAGATAAGACTTGATCCTCTTCAAACCAGACTTGACAATGAGGTTTATAATGTGACATGCACATCGCTGGTGCAAAAGACCACGCAATGCAGTGTCATTGTCTCTGTTTACAACATTGTCAAGTGGTTCAGGATCAGGACCAAAATAACCAACAAACTTAGGAATGAGCTGTGACATGGCTCTAGAATTAGAAGCAGCATTATCAAGGGTCACAGCAAAAACCTTATCAGTCAAACCAAACTGGGCAATAACAGATTCAACACGTTCAGCAATGTTAGCACCAGTATGTGCACAATCAATGAGCCTAAGCCCAATGACTCTCTTCTCCATCTCCCAATCAACAGTAACAAAATGGGCAACAACACTAAGATAGTCTTCCTTAGCGTTACCAGACCAAATATCAGAAGTGAGGCAAACAGATGAAACAGACTGCAAAGATTCAATTAGAGTATTACGACGCTCAAGAAAGTATTTTTCTAAATCTCTAGTAGTGGTTTGTCTAGAGACTCTAGAAAAACGAGGATTGTGAGCACGTTTAATGTACTCTTCAAAAGCTTCTTCGTAACCAAAACCCAAAGGCAAATCAAGTCTAGAAATCAAGCGGCACAACTCTCTACGAGCAATCTCAGGTTTGTACTCCCAGCCAATGACATAGCCATCACCACCGTACTGAAGGCGGGACTGCACTAACGAAGCATGCTTAGCTTTCTTAAGGCATTGTCTCTGGTGACGGAGTAAATGACCAGTACCACCAGAGGATCGACCAGATAGAACATGTTTGCAATGGCGGCATCGAGCAGATACACGTACCTTCCTGCCCGATGGCAAGGTCTCAAAGATAGGGTCGAAGTCGTTCCAGGCAGAGGACCTCACACGCTTCAACACAACAAAGTCGCCAGTGGTGGGACTAGGAGTTGACGTCGGCGTCGAGGATGGCGTTGGAGTCACCGAGCCGCCAACACCACCAGCGTCGGCAGCGGCATCATCAACGCCATCAACATTGATCGGAGCAAGAGAGCTACCGAACAATGCCTCAGCGCCGGCGGTCAAGTCGTCATCGTCGTCAGCAGCAAAGCCAGCAGCCCTGAGGTCGTCGTTGACGGTGTACTCCTCCATGTCGTCCATCACGACGACCTTGTGCTACAGCCCGCCTATGACTCCGCCCTCGGCAGCTCCGTTCCTCAACGACACGCGGCCCCGAGTACACGAGACCTGCAAAAGAACACGAGAAAGCGAGTCAAGAACTGAAGAACACGAAATCAGACGAGTTTAGGATCTAGATCTAGGGTTAGGGTTTGGGAAAAAGTTCATACCCGCGCAGCCGGAGCCCGGAGCCGAGGAGAGACGAGAGGACTGGACGACGGCGATACAACAAAGACGAGGAGGCGAACCAGCGACGAACCAGACAGGAGATGTCGAGGCGAGGAGGCGAACTCGCGAGGAGACAGGAGCCGAGGAGCGGAGACGAGGTCGCAACTTACAGGGAGGAGGAGTAGACGGAGATCTACCCACCGCGCCGCCGGAGATGGGGGGAAGGGGAGAGGGCGGTGGCGGCGAAGAGCAGATCGGGAGTCGGGACGATGGACGGAGCAGGAGCAGGCGAGACGCAGACGGCTGCGGGGGCCGAGGGAGAGGGAAGGGGGCGGTCGGGCGGAGGATTTGTGGCTAGGGTTGGCCCGTTGGGATGGGGGAGCGGCCGCCGGCCGGGGGTTTATATACCCCGCTCCCCCTGGGCCCTGGCTTTTGCTTGGTGGGCTGGGCTGGCTGGCCGCTGGCCTTCTAGCCGTTGGAGTTAGCGGGCCGGAACCGTGCCGGCCTGCTAACTCCGTGCCGGGCCGTGCCAGCCCACGGGCTGAGGGGACGGCCCAGGCACTGGCACGGCTAGCGGGCCGGGCTGGCACGGGCACGCGGTTCACCGGGCCGGGCCGTGCTTGGGCCGGGCCAAAATGAACGGGCTTCGGGCGTGCCTTCGGGCTGCGGGCTGCATGGACAACTTTACCGACCGCTGAAAGAAAAGTCAAAGCGCACGCGAGTCGGCAGCTTCCGCGTTCCCACTGCGCCCCCCTTCTCTCACTACCGCTCTGCTTGGCTGCTCCGCTCCCAGCTCCAAAACCCTAACCCCGCGACGCAGCCCCGCAGCTGGGAGCGGGGTCCAGGAGCTCACCGCCGAGCCGCCGCTACACTCCGCCTCGTCCGCGCTCGCCGGTTGCTGGTAAGGCCTCGCCTCGCTTCAGCTCGCCGCGCACGCTTATTACTTCTGTCGGTGGCTTGTTTAGCGATTCTAGTGGTTGATTGGTTGCTTAGCTAGCCATTCTAGTTGTTAATTAGCTTGAGCTTGGAGGTGGCTAGCTGTTGGTTCTCCAGTGTGAATGTCGATGCCCTCGGGTGTTTTAGAGTTCTGGGGTTTATTTGGTGAATTGAGGAATGGCGCCTGCATTCCTTTATAATTTCTAGCTCACGGCTTGCAGTTCTTGTTTCCTACGCGTTATTTGCGTTTTATGTTCTTATTAAATGCACGTGAGGTGATTTTCGTAGGTGATAAGATGTGAAATGGGTAATCTGGGTATTATGATTTCTGCAGGTTTTGTTGAGTTGCTTAGTAATTCTAACTGGTTTGTGTAAATGTTTCGCTCTAATCATCTGCAGATGCTGATCAAAGCATGAGCACCACTCCTGTTTCAAGTTTCAGGGGCCCAGCCTCTTTGCAATTGCAGCCCCAGTCTAGCAATTGTGTCGAAATTTTAGCAAATGTGGATGGAATGGGTGCAAGAGATCTGTCAGTTGACCCAAGCACATTTTGTTTTCCACAAGATGCTAATCAGGAATTTTATCATCGCGCTTTACAGCACAGTTATTCAGCTTCAAGGCAGGGATTTGTAGACCAAGGTCTTCTGGCTACTGCACCAGAGTTTGGTCTGAATAATGATTCTGCTGCGCTGGGAGCATGTCAACAATTTGACGACTTTTGGGGCCCTCGTCAGCCTGGAGAGTATGAAGGAATGCAAATACTAAATATCAATGCTAATATTGCCCACCGGCATAGACCTTCTAATGCATCATGTCTTGATCACATAGAAGAAATAACTTCCTATGACAATGATGACAGAGCTATGTCATTTGGAAGTAGTTGTAGCACTGGAATTGCAAGTTGTCCATACAGTACTCCTTTGCAAAGCAATAACCACATTTCGGACACACGGGATGGGACTTGGGATGCTCTTATGCAAATGCAAGAGGCTTTGGAAGCATCTAACAGTGACAATGGACTCAATGAAGAGTGCAGTGACTTGACTTTCAATCATGGAGAACTTTCAGATGGAAATACCATGAAGCATCAAGTTGCTTGGGACAATGGCTCTCTGACAAGCCCATCTTTCACCTCAAATTTTTTGCCCTACCCTGGTGATTCTGAGACCACCCTCACAAATACATCCACTGTCTGTAGCTTTCAGAACTTTGTTGATCTCCAACATAATATGAATAACAATGAGCAGAACAGACCATCTTTAGAGCTTGAACTGCCCCATCAGAAAGCGCCCACTGAAAGCCATATTTCTGAAAGCCAAGGTGTAATGTATCCTGCTGAATGGGGAACAAATGCTGGTCATGTAGATTCTTCTGGTTTTATACCAAGCACCGAGTACAGACAAAATGATAGGTCACATCAACTGTCAAGTTCATTTATAAACAGTGCAGATGGATCTGTGGATAATAGCTCAAAAAAGTCACACTTCTTATATGAATGTGAAGAGCAAATGGAAATTGATTCACTTCTAAATTCATTTGGTGTATCAACTGATTCCCTTTCACAAACATATGGCATGTTCCAGCAAAGGTAAACTGAATTGTTGCGTACTATTGCTGATTAAAACATTGATTTCATTTTCTTGTCGAAATTAGAAGTCTGCAACTTTCCTTTCATAGGTTTGGAATTGTACATTTAAATATAAAACATAAACTCTTTCGAGGGATCCCCTCTTTCAATGTGCAGTTGGGATTATTAGTTTGTGATGCTCTATTAGTCTATTACTGATTATGGTTTTTACGGTAATAGCAAGGTGCCTGCAACACTTGTAAACATGAACTTTCCACAAATAGATTTCTGGTTTGTAACAAAAATGTACCAGCCAAACTTCTTTGGTGATGGGTATTCACTCTTGTAATTTCCAATTATATTGGTTGTAATAGGTTACTCTACAAGAAGCGCGTAGTGGTAAATGGTCCACATTATCTCTGTGGAGTTTTTTTTTTTTTTTTTTTGCTGCCCTTGAGCATCACTGCAAATTTTGGTATTTTTGTATTGCAATCTGATTGAATGTGTTAAAAATTTGTGCAGTGACAATTTGGTTGAATTTGATACAAATATCAAATTAGAGGAAAGTGGTTCTGCTGCATGCTTTAGCAATACTGCCACATGCATGCAAACTGGGCCCCTGGAATCAGCTATATCTGATGGAACTTCTTATCCTGAGCAGTGTCGATCTACTTCTCAAGCGTGTGGTTTATTTTATGATTCAGCATCACAGTGGCAAAATATTTCGAGTTCTGGATTGCCTTTACTGGGTTGTGACAAAAGCATTAGTGAGCCCAGTTCAATAATTAACCTGGGGGGAATTGGCAAAGGTCATCTGCTGCCCGCAAGCGACAATGCTTTACTACAGCAACAGCAGAGTGTTGCTAGTGATACTGGATTGGAAATGGTCGACAATGTTGTTAATTCCTATCTAGAGTTCACTACTAGCTTGGATGGCCAATCTTATCCAACAGGGGCTTCCGTATGTCATGATGAAGAAATGGCAGACAAAGTCGTACAGGCAGCACAACCGGACATGGCTGTAAATTGCCCCTTTGGAGGACATGCTTCAAACCATGATGGACATTCAGACATGCAGCTACCCGTTACACAGTCTATTCATGTTAAAGGGCCTGGTCTGAGTTTGTCCAAGGACCCCAACTTATCATGTACTGAAGGAACAGAGCTTAAGAATGTTGAGCTAACAGCAACATACAATACTACCCAGAATGACCTGGGGCTTAATAAATCTGAATGTCATGGCATCCTCCACTCCAAATCTTTTGAACAAAAAGCTCCTGAGAATATTAAAATGGACATATACCACTGTGATGACTATAGCCAGATTGTTGGCCTTAAGCAGAGTACCATTCTCTCAGTGAGCAAACCTTCATGCTCAGGTGTTTTGCCCGTTGGCAAGTTTGATGGCAAAGTGGTTTCACAGCAGAAAAAGCGGAAAAGGGCAACAGAAAATCTTTTAGCGTGGAATGTGCAAGTCATGATCGGGTGTGGGAGCATGCGTCATAAAAGGTGTTGATTTTGAATAGAGCTCACAAATTTTTCTTTGAACAATATATTTGAGCTTTTTAATTGAACTTGCTTTGCTTCTTTGGTTAAAAAAATGTTTATGCCACTCCTTTTGTCTTGACATACATGTTCGAAGGCGCTGATCCTGTTGTGTCATTTTTCACTGCAGAACATCGGAGTTGGACTGGGCTCGTGCTACCAAAAGATTGGTCGATAAGGTTGTGTGATTTCTCTATTTTTTATAGCACCTTTTCTGTTGTGCAAATAATTTTCCCTACAGACTGACATGGTTATCATGTAGCAGGTAGATGATGGGAATACAACAACAATGGAAAGAAGCAGCTTTGAGACTCGAGCTCGAAAAAGACTTATTTTGACAACTAGCCTGATTCAGTCCATCCTTCCTGTTGTGCCAGCTAGTCTACTTGCCACAGACATTATTAATTCTGGTGAAAGCACTGTATACCACCTTTCAAAAGTAGCACTCAGCGAAGCATGTGGCACTGTTCTATCTTTTGTGAATGATGACATGTAAGCATTATTTTCTTTCTGTCGATGTGTTTCCAGTTGCAAAAAAATTTAAAAATTATTCTCCAAGGTTTTAGTATCTTGACTCTTGAGAGTTAGGATTTACATAAAAACTACAGAAGCAACTACTTGATGTAGATATAACCATGTCATAACCGGATGAGGTTTTTGGCGCTACTCATTTACTCAAGCCTTCTTCTTGCGGTCTTTGGCCAGGTTACTGAACCAGACCAGCATTTATGGAAAGGAAGACTCTCAAGTCCTACCGAAAGTTCTGGAAACCTTCAAGTCGAGGTTTGGCGAGCTGGAAAGTTCCTTATCGAGGTATCGTATACTAATAATTCAACTACAACTTGCAAGCTTTATTTTTTGAATTTAACCAAATTATCATGATTTTTATCTTTTTAAAATTTACGATCACTGCAACAATATGATGCTCCTATACTCTCGTAATTTGACATTCTTTTATATTTTCCTGTGAATCTCAGCGCTGAGAAGGCAACCACGTTACTTGATATGGCTTGTGAGCTACAGTACTTGGAGCAGTGGCATATTCTCTATCATCTTGCAAGGTCGCATGGATACACTCAAAAGCGTGGGGGCAAGACCTCTAATTCGCCCAGATCCTACACAACCACTGTTAAGAAACATGACGAAGCTGCTGCTGCACCAGTAAACTCGCTGAGTAGCATCAAGTGCCGCTTGCTGAACTAGAGTGGTTCAGTGACTACTAACAAGTCCTCCCCTGTTTTGCCCAAGCAGCCGTGCATCGCCACAGTGCTGGGCTGCGTAGGAATATATAACCATAGAATGTAATTCCGTTCCTGTTGCCTTAGGAAAAAAAAATAGACGCAATTTGTGGGTTGAAAAGTAGGAGTATCGTGGTGTAACTTATCCCCGGTTCTGTGATGAGATCTGTGGGAGCACGGTGATGTCGTCATTTTGCAAATGTAACTATGATATGCTTGCTAAAGAGGTTAATGCTCCTGGTCCTGGGGTCGCTAGCTGTCTACTTGTCTGTAACTTGCATATGTAGTTTTCTTTGTTAGATCATTATGATTATGCTCGTGGATCTTGTGAAACATTTTGGTTTGGTGCAGATGTGGAGCCACCTTCCATGTGTGGTATTTGGATGGTCCCTGTGTAGTGCGGATTTGTAGGGTGCTTCTTTCTGCGCTCACGCTCACCTTTGGAGTGGAGGCCAAAAACTGTTTCAGTGGAGTAGAAGTTTGGATGAAGCTGCTTAGCAGTTAGAGTAAGTTTGGATGAAGCTGTTTAGCAATTAGAGTAGTAGTATAGTACTCCGTAATTTATACGTATATGGTATGCTAAAAAGTTCGTTACTACCTCCCTTTCAAATTATAGTTTGCTTGACTTTTTTTACCTCAAATTTGACCGCTCGTTTTATTCAAAACATTATGCAAAATATCATATTTTTTGTTGTTGTGGCTTGCTTTGTTAATAAAAGATGTTCAAGAATGAGTTAAACTAGATGATTCTCCGTGCGTTGCTGTGCGATTTGAAATAGTTTTTTGATAAACTAGCGGAAGAGCTCGTGCCACGGGCACGAATTTTAAAAATTTATCAAATTAGTGATGTAGTCAACATGGGCTCTTTAAATTAATCTAAAGCGTTCGATCATATAAAATCCCACGGACGACGGTGTAGGAGTGATGTAGTCAACATGGACTCTTCAGATTAATCTAAAGCATTCGATCATCATAAAATCTGACGGTGTAAGCTAATTTTGACAAAGGATGAAACAAAATTTTGTCGTCCTTTCTAGTATAGATTATGAATCACTTGCAGTTGTTTAGTTGCTCATAAAAATAGTGTACTTTTAGAGATAACTCCATGAGCCATATGAATGATCCAGAATTCAAGATGACGTGCATCACATAAAGAGAAATATCAATTAATGCATTTTAGTAGGAGGTGATGATGTTGCTTCATGAGAGTTGAGAGAAATCCTTTATTGGAGAGATCTTATGTAAAAGCTATATAGATTTGCCTATGTTAATTTGGCTAGAGTAACAGCCTGTTCGGCCTCTCTCTTATCGGGCCGTTCGAAGACGTTAGGTGAGCCCATCTCGGAGCCCACCACAAGCCATTAGGCTTCCCTTCGGCCTCCTGGCTTAAACCCTAGCTCGGTATAACGCCGCCGCCTGCGCCGCTCACAAACGCGACCCTCCGCCGCCTAGCCGAGCCCCCCCTCCTTCCCCTCCCGCCAGCGGCAGAGACAAGAAAACACGCGGCAAGATGGTGAAGAAGAGCAAGAAGAGCAAGAGCAAGCGTGTCACGCTGCGCCAGAAGCACAAGGTGCTGCGCAAGGTGAAGGAGCACCACCGTAAGAAGCGTAAGGAGGCCAAGAAGGAGGGCAAGGCCGGCCAGCGGAAGAAGGTCGAGAAGGACCCGGGGATCCCCAACGAGTGGCCATTCAAGGAACAGGAGCTCAAGGCGCTCGAGGCGCGCCGCGCCCAAGCGCTGCAGGAGCTCGAGCTCAAGAAAGAGGCGCGCAAGGAGAGGGTATGTCACCTATGTGCCCTTCCCGGCACGTTTCTTTCTCTCCCATCTGGTTTTGCTATCGACGGTGCTATTCTGTTAGTGTCGAGAGCCAAAGCTTATATCTTCGGCCGAATCTGCCTCCTGTTTGTTTGTTTGTTGATTTTCATTGTGTAATAAGAGATTTACTCCTCTTCAAATGCTTGAAATTTAGCTATCTCTCAATCACCCAAAAAACTAACCTTCTTCTCTTCTCTCCTCTCTTCTTCTCCAACTCCGGCGAGATTTCCGGCGAGGTTAGGGTTCGGGTTAGGGTTCCGGGGTTACCGGGGGGTGGGTTGCGCTCACCGCCGGCCATAGAAGGAGGGCCGGCGGCGGCAGGCCAGCCCGGCGGTGGTGGTGGTCGGCGGGGCGGCGAGGTCGGCGGCGGCGGCGCCGCCGGCCCGGGCGGTGGGAGCAGGCGGTTGGGCCAGGGAGGGGCGGGGGGCGACGGTGCGCAACCGGCAGCGCGGAGCTCCGGCGGGCGGCGGGAAGGGCCGGCGTGGCAGCCGGCGCGGGCGAGCTAGGGCCCCGTCGGAGCTCCGCGCCGGCCCCGGCCCTAGCCCGCCCGCGCCGGAGGGGTGGGGGAGGGGCTGGGCGGCGGCAGGTGGGAGGTGGGAGGGTGTCGGGAGAAAGAAAGGAGGCGGCGTCGGCCCTAGAGAGAGGAGGAAGAAAGCTGTGGGGAAGAAGATTAGTTAGAAGGAAAGAGAACGTGGGTGATTGAGTGTTTCTTTTTTTTCAATCGTTTGACCTCGAGACACTTCCGTGTAATAAACTATTTCGTGCTTATTAGATGCTTCCATAGATTGGTAGTTAGTGTGAAACTTAAAAATCGTGGATAACATCAATTTCATTTGGGACTGTGTCATCAAATATTCAGATACCTGCATTTGGTTGGTAAATGATTTTTGCTGTGCGGTTTTGGAACCTGACCGGTGTGCATTCGAGACACAGATGGAAACAGGTTATGGATATAATATTAGAGAGATGACCTGTAAGGATTTGTGTGTGCTACCTCAACAAAGTTCCGTCTGATTCTTGCTGTCACTGACAACAAAATGCTTGTAACAAGTGAATTTGCTCTTCTTACACATGTGTTTTTGGTTAAACTTCAGCCCTCAGTTGAAAGCTGAACTGGATTCATGTCCTAGTCTACAGTTGATATCATGCCACATGATAGAAATACCTTGGGATGTAAAAATTTGTTTCAGAGTATTTGTACAATTTTCTGAGGTAGCACCACAGTATATTACTGATGGGTGTAGCACTGAGTTAGTTCTCTTGGCACCTTGGGGCCAGTGTTTTCTCATGGTAATGTGGGACATGTTTTCTTTTAGCTACATACACTTATTGAAAGCATACGTGAAGTTTCCCTTGAACAATTATAAACACATGACCATTTCAGGATAATTTTACTGTGCCTAACATTGTTTTCAATCATCCCAATAACATAGGCCCTGTTTGGTTTGGGATGACTAAACTTTAGTCAGCTCCTAGTGAATTTAGTTCCTAAAATGCCAAACGGGGTGACTAAAAGGCGGCTAAAGTAGTTTAGTCCCCTCTAGTCCCCAGGGGTAACTAAAAGGTGACTAAACTTTAGTCAGGTGACTAAAGGAACCAAACATGGCCATAATAATGTGGTTATTGTTTTCTTCTACTTGATGAAGAGAGTTCAAGTATTGCTCTGAAAGGCCAGGTGAACCTGATTCTAGGAAGGGAAAATTCGTTGCACCTTGTCTGAATAAAGGTGTTTGGTAGAAGCACTCGAGAAACTTCCCAAACAAAATGGTGTTTTCAGATTGACCAGATCGTAGAAACCACACGAGTGACCTTGGCATCCAAACAACACCCATTGCACAGAATAAATGAAAATCAGCAGATGTAGTCAGTAGTATTGCATTTGTAAACAAAGCATTCACTGTCTCTGTGGACCATGGACATGCCTACATTCTTGACATGGAAAAAATATTTAATTTTGCTGCCCTTGACCTTTGTTATGCTAGCCTTTTGAACTATGTGTCATTTCTTGCTTGAATATCATTTATGTTATTTTTTATTTCCATAGATACACCAGTTTTCTTGTTCCTTGCGGTGTTGGAGCAATATACATAAACGCACCTTCTGTTTTCAGGCTCGGAAGAGGAAGCTTGGCTTGCTTGAGGACGAGGACATTGCTAAATTAGCCTCTGCAGCTTCTACGCAGGGCAGTGAGTTTGCGGAGAAGGATGCAACAAAGGAGAACGTTCCTTCAGAAATTGCAAAGAGCCATGGTAAATTCACTTATCGGTGATATAATTGGCTAATGCGTGCAGTTACATTACTCAGTAAAGATGTTTAATGTGTCATCAGATCATTCAGAGAGGTCGTTTTACAAGGAGCTTGTTAAAGTAATTGAGGCTTCCGATGTGATTCTGGAGGTTCTTGATGCAAGGGATCCACTGGGGACCCGTTGCATTGATATGGAAAGGATGGTGAGGAAGGCTGATCCAACTAAACGAATTGTGCTGCTTCTCAACAAGATAGGTATAATGAAACATTTTATGGACTTTAGATTCTAGAATTTGCTCATGATTTTTGAATTTTTACATATCAATTTTTATTTCTCAATGCTAGACCTTGTTCCCAAGGAGTCGGTAGAGAAGTGGCTTACGTATCTAAGAGAAGAAATGCCTACAGTTGCATTTAAGTGTAATACCCAAGAGCAGAGGACCAAGCTGGGATGGAAATCATCAAAACTTGATAAAGTGAGCAACATCCCACAAAGCAGTGATTGTCTAGGTGCTGAGAATCTGATCAAATTGCTCAAGAATTATTCCAGAAGCCATGAGGTAAATGAGCCCAATGCTTTTGGAGTATTGTTATGCATATTCGGCTGTGGTCACCTGTGTCACTAGTTGATTATTGTTAGGACTAATTCATTAAAACATCTCATGCTTATTCATCAACATCCTATGTGGTTTATCACCTAACTTTATTCTAATTGGACCTTCACTTATTTTATTTTATTGCTTATGTGCCCTACTTTGTGTGAACCATATTGTCGCTTATGGCAATGTTACAATCCTTTTGATTTTCAAGGGAGAGTGTCCTAAGTTTCAAATCTGGACCTAGTGAGTCCTTGTAGTTATTTTACTTGTATCTTATAGGTAGTTTCATTAGTACACTTATCTGATGTTAGTTTCGGTTTCCTAGACCCTTGTGCTTCAGTATTTTGTAGTGCTCTTGTACGCATATGTATGTTTCTTTTCTGTTCTGCTTTGTTTGGCCACTTTAGTTAAGTTTTGTTATGGGTGTGCTTGCAGCTCAAACTGGCAATTACGGTGGGTATTGTTGGTCTTCCTAATGTTGGCAAGAGCAGTCTGATCAACAGCTTGAAGAGGTCCCGAGTTGTCAATGTGGGTTCCACTCCAGGGGTTACTAGATCAATGCAAGAGGTCCAATTAGACAAGAAGGTGAAGTTGCTGGATTGTCCCGGTGTGGTTATGCTCAAATCTTCCAACAGTGGTGGTGTGTCTGTAGCCCTTCGGAACTGCAAAAGAGTTGAGAAAATGGAAGATCCAATCAGTCCTGGTAATGCTATTTTGCATTTCTTTTTCCTCATTTTGTTAGTTCTGCTGACTTGTTGCATTTATTGTAGAGTCTTACTCATGTTTTGTTCTGTAGATACTATTCCATTTTACAATATGCTAGTACATAACATGGCTTGCAACATGACTTGACATGTTCCTATGTTCTTTCTGTTTTCAATGCTTTTAGTGAAGGAGATCCTGAGTATTTGCCCACACGACAAGTTGCTGTCTCTGTACAAGGTGCCAAGCTTTAGTTCAGTTGATGAGTTCCTTCAAAAAGTTGCCACTCTTCGGGGGAAATTGAAAAAAGGTGGTATAGTGGATGTTGAAGCTGCGGCAAGAATTGTGCTTCATGACTGGAATGAAGGTATGTTTGACAATTTCTGTTGTTAAATTTGCCTTTATTTCTAATCTTTAGTGACGCGACCCTCTTGTTTCTAGGTAAAATACCATATTATACACTGCCACCTAAAAGAGATGCTGGCGAGGACTCAGATGCAGTGATTATTTCAGAAGGTGGGAAAGAATTCAATATTGATGAAATTTACAAAGCTGAGTCTTCTTACATTAGTGGTCTGAAGTCTATTGAGGATTTCCATCATATTGAGATTCCACCGAATGCCCCACCTGGTATTGATGAAGAGATGCTCGAGGTAATATCTTTTACAATGGTGATTTTTCATGATGGTGTACTTTGTTGCGTATAAATTCTGTGCATGAGGGGCAATGCTTGGTTTTCTTGTTATATGACCTCTTGTCCACTAACCAGGATGGCAAGAAGCCGAATAAGCCTGTTGAGGAAAGCCGGGAGGAGTTGATGTCTGAGGTAAATGAACGTGAAGGAAGCAAGGCAACCAGTGCTAGTACGCAGCATGACAAGCTGTACACTGCTGAGGGCATACTCGATCCTCGCAAGAGGAAAGCAGAGAAGAAACGGCGCAAGGGGAACAAGTTCAGCGCGCTGAGCGACATGGATGCGGACTATGATTTCAAGGTGGATTATCAAATGCAGGATGCGGCAGCCGATGGCGAGGATGATGAGAGCAACGAGGCACCTGCCGATGATAAAGATGGCGGAGATGAAGCAAAGGATAATGATCCAATGACCGGCGTCGATGATGCGTGAAATTATGTAGCCTCTTGCGTGTGTATGAATCGGCGACTCGTATGGTGGGGTTGCGAAATTGACCCACGAAAGTTTTGTACTCAGTTGTTTCAAGTATGAGATAATAGATGTTAACTGTTATACATTTTATGAGTAAGCTTGTATGTTTACTATTTTCTCGCAGTTCAAAATTTGCTGCCCGGTTGGGCGCTTTGGGTGTTTTTTTGAAGTGATATCCGAACTTTCTTAGCCCTCCAGAAGTTGAACTGAACTGGACCGTAATCGATCCGGCATCCGTAATTGCAGCAGTGAAGGCATAAACATGATGGTACTATAGCATCGGTAGATACATTTGGATCGCCCACTCGACGAACTGTTCGTATTGCACGCTTGTAATGACGACGACTTGTATAAGTATTTGCTATTAGTTTAAGAGATGATTTATATCTTTCTAAGTTATTAAAAATAAAATAGGAAAAAATATAATGAATGTGCTCCAGTTATTTTGGCCCAGTGTTCCGGACAGGCGTGACGGAAAGTTACGTGCCCGTCGTGTCAGCACGCAATTTCGCATACGCCCGCCGTCCTCTTCCTCCTCTGCCTTTTGACCCCCACGAGCCTGCGAAATCTTACCGATTCGGCAACCGGCTCGATCTCCGTGCGACTCCACCTCCCGAACCGAAATCCCCCACCGACCCAAACCCTAGCGCGCACGCACCTCCCCTCGACACCTCCCCTATCTCCAGCGAGGGGGCGGGCGACAGAGATGCGGGCGCTGCTCGCGGAGGGCGCGATGGCGCTGGCGGTGGCGCCGGAGGCCAACTTGTCGTCGGGCGGCGCTGCGGGGTCCCCGACGGGGCCTCTGTGGTGGGTATCGCAGTGCCATGGGGTGTGGTACAGCCTGGCGGTTATGCTGCCGTCGCTGGCCTTCGTGGGGTTCCTGGCGTGGCAGGCGCGGCGGAGCTTCCGCAGGCTAAGCTACGGCCGCTCCCACGTCGTCGTGGTCGCGTACTACGCGCTCCTCTGGGCCGTCGCCGTGCTCAACCTCCTCTGGTGCTTCCTGCAGGTTCCGATTGCTAGCCTCTGTTGCTTATATCTAAGTCCTGATTGCCTGGTCATGAAGCTCTCTGTGATTTGATTAAGTTGTCGAATTGAGCATTTGATATGTAGGGGGATGCCTTGCATGAAAAGCAGTAGTATTCTAGTGCTAGTGAAAGGCAGGGGCATTCCTTCTTGAAAAGCAGGGGCAAGTGGAGCTAACGAGTCTTTAACTTGTTGGTGAAAATCCGCTGTCAAAAGCCTTATACCAACCAATGTGATGATCATGAAACTTTTGAATTGTGTTTTCAGCTTTGAGCAATGAGTGTTATTGTTTTTATGTTTTGCTAGTGTTTGATTGCTGAGTAGACTAAATGGGTAACAGAGTGGAAGGTGAACTTTTGTGAAGCATTAGCTGTAGCTGTCTTTTGTTGTTTCTACTTGGTAATGGAATAACTGAAGATCAGGTTGTGATTGAATCCTATGGGTAGGGATGGGTAGGCTGGGAGCTGGGAGCTGGTCAGGGAATCACAACGATGAGCCAGTAGAAAGATCTTGTGGGTTTCCAAAAAGGTAAGTGCAAGCATCTGCGGTCAGGTGATAGCCTGTAATGATGAACAGGTAGAAAGCTCTGGTGGGTTAAGGAAAAAATAAAATCCCTGGTGGCAAGGTGTTGGTGTTCAAATTCAATTACCTAGACCTTCACATTGGTCTGGTTATTAGGCTTGGGTTTCAGTTACATATTTTGGTATATTACTAAAATAGTTAGTTGGATTAATCCATATTTAAAGTGATAGGGTGCTGCCGTATTGAAAGGAAATCAAATGAACGACCCTGCCCTTATGAATTCAAAATTTCAGTTGTATCGTATTTTTTACATTGTATATGGACTGTTCTCTTATGCAAGTATGAAACTTATTTTGTATCCTCAAATGGCAGGCATGGCAATGTATGCCTGACAGGGCATTCTCATGGAATGTACTGTCGCTGTTTACAAAATCAGGAATGCTATTCTTGGAAGTCAGCCTAATAGCATTTCTACTTCAAGGAAATGATGCCAGTGGTTTCGAGTCTTTGGCACGAACCTTTGTTATCTCTGGAGCTGTAGTTGCTGCTGATGTATTGCTCAAGGTACGATGCTACTCCAAAATTCAGGAATAATACAACTGCTGGGTGTTTACTTAGTTCTTGCAGTTTGTTTTGGGGATCTGGTTAGAAAAATTTGTGATGCTATGTCAATACCTGCTTTAGTATAACTTACTTATTTCCAATGTCCCATAATGGATTGACCATTGCTAGTTGGTACAGATTTTATATTGGTAATAATTCTTCTTGCCTTCATGACTATGTTACCTTTGAAACTGACTTTTGGTTAACCTGACACGCCTTGCATACAAAAAGGATTTTTTTTTCTTTTTTCTTTTGGCTCAATGAAAGATAAGGGCCCAGACTTAACTTGATTCGCCTTGCCTTGTTTCAATGTGTTAAATTATTTTGTCAGTGGAAAGTGCGTTAATATGAAACTGACTTTTGTCCTTATTCAGACTATATATGTTTTTGGTTTCGGTGTTCCGTTGTTCATTGATGCTGATCAAGGAACTGGTGGGAAATGGGGCCTATGGATTCTCCACAAACTAGTGCTTACTGGAGTGTATGGCCTGATTGTTTTCATGCATCACTCAAGATGGAGAGACAGGCTACCTGGTAATTGATTACGGTTCTCAGTAGTATCCTGTATGTTTCTAAATTCTTCTATTTGCTGTCTCATGACCATGACCTCGTGGTTGCTTGGCTGCAGCAAAACCAGCATACTACAACTATGTTTGCGCGATGTTGCTACTGAATGGTTTATCGCTACTTGGCTGTTTCCTTGTTGCAAGTGGAGCTGGATTTGGTTTATGGTACATAAAGAGCACTATTTTTTTTCAAAGTTTATGGTAACTTTTCACCTTCAAGAGCAATATTTGATGATGGTCCCTTTTTTTAGGTTGTATAACGTCACAACCGTGTGCTATCATTCTCTTTACCTTCCTCTCCTATATGTGACTTTCTTAGCTGACTTTTTCCAGGTACCTTTTTTCTTATGATCTGTTACTTAGTTTTTCTGTAGTGCTTCTTCCAGAGCTGTCTACTGGTATAATTTTGTCGTAGTGAAATTGATTGTCTTTGCTGATTTATTTCCATGTAGGAGGAAGACATGCTCCTAGAGAACGTCTACTATTCTGAAATGAAAGATGCTGGGTTCTTTGATGCTGACTGGGATTAATCTTCAGCTACCACGCCGAATGACTATTCCCATGTGAACTGCACGCTGTATTTTCTTTATCCCTGTATTATCAGCGTATGACAGAAAATGTATGTAGCTAACCATGGTGATGAATGAAAATATGTAAATCTTAATGCTGCATACTTCCAACTTAAGGCTGTGAGCCATCACGCCGTTGGCTGATGTTACTACAGACGATGGATGAGAAATTCACGTCTACTCCGTATTATGGTAGAAAACCACGAAGTGAACCATCAGAAAATGCACTTTTGCAGCTTCAATTATGATACTGTCACAGGGTAACACACACATAGGATCTATCGAGTTCGTTAGTCAATGCTACTACATGTGCATGCATATTTATATTTGTTATATGTGTTGTCTTTTTACCAGAAGAGAATTGTTATGCTGCACCCTTCTCTTTCTTTCTTCTTTTCTGAATCAAAATGCCATCCTCGCCCTGCAGTCCAATCCTAGATGCCATGTGCTGGTACTGCTGCATTTTTTCTTAAGGTACTGCAACAATTGTGATGTACTGATGTTCGTAGCCTTTGCCTTTCTTGGCCTGCGTTCTACTCCTACTGGCTACTGGGTAGAGCGTCAGTATAGCAGTATAGGAAGTGGTTGCATTGCATAGGCTGGTGGTGATGGTATTTACGCCTTGACGAGAAGGGTCGGTGTCCATACTCCATCCAGTGAAACCGGACAAAGGTGATCTGCTCTGAGTTCTGACCGTGACAGCACCTCAACCGACGGCAGAAAGTAGAAACAGCAAAAACACTCGGGTACCCAATGGGCTGCCGCGCCCGTGGGCATGGCCCTTGCCAGGCTTAAAATGAAAGTAGAAACAGCAAAAACCGTTTGTGTTTGTGCCTGAACTGTCATTATGCATATGCAATAGGCATCTGCTCCTAGCAAAGCCCTGCAGCATTGGCGTGTAAATTCCAAACCGGCCAGTTGATTGTACAGCCGCCTGCCTTTTAACGACGCTGTGGATTGTAGTGGACCAAGTGGTACTACTCTAATGCATCTCTTTAGCTGCAGCACTGAAGAACCGATGATCCATGGAGATACGCCCATCTTAATACGGAACTAGTGCATCCAACATTCCAGGGGTCCATTGGGCCCCCAAGCCCACAAATCCATGGATGCCAACTTGCCAAGACAGCACAAGTAACCTGGGTTTGGGACCTCGGGTAGGCTTGGGTCGGTCACCGTGCTCTGCGCCGTGTGCCCGTCTCCTCTCGCCAGTCTCCATACCAAAGTGGAGTCACATTTACTGCACGCCCCTGGTGGGACCTCGTGCTCAGGGGTGGCCATGTTTAGTTCACACCCGAAATATTTTCATCCATCACATCAAAGGAGAATCTTTGATACATGAAGTATTAAATGTAAATGAAAAAGGTGAAAAGTTATATAGATAGACTGTAAATCGCGAGATGAATCTAATGAGTTTACTTAATCCATGATTTGCAACAGTAGTGCTACAGTAATCATCCGCTAATTATGGATTAATTACCCTCTAATTACCATTGTTAGATTCGTCTCGAGATTTCCAACCTATCCATATAACTTTTCACTTTTTTCGTCTACATTTACTACTTCTAAATTGATAAAATCAAAACCCGAAATCTTTTCACGAAATGTTTTCGCGAACTAAACACGGGCACAGCCCTGGCCAGCGTGCCTGCCATGCCACCAACCCGGCCCCACTGGCAGGCAACTGGCCATGCGTTTTTGACCGTTCATGAAAAGCCACACTGCCTTCTGGCGCCTGGCGCTGGATGGCTGGACCGGCCGGGCAGCCAGCAGCGGCAGCATTGGAGTGGAGTGCCTCCCTGCGTGTGCTCCGTGTCCGTGGCTCCGTGCTCGTGAAAACACAGAGACCCAACCCAACCCTTGCTTGCTCTTGCCTGGCCTCCACTGTGCAAAGCCAAGCAGCGAAACCCCTGCCTGCCTGCGGGCCGTTGCATTTAAACCCCCTCCGTCACGGCGTCACTTCAGAAGTTCAGAGTTCAGAGATTGAGATAGAGTAGCAGCCGAAGGAGACTCATCGAGCTCGCTCACCGCCGTCGCATCCCTCTCACAAGCCACAGCAGCGTGCTCCATTCCATTCCACTCCATGGCGGACACGGCTCGCCTCTTCCTCCTGGCGGCGGTGATGGCCGCCGCGCTCGCCGGCCGCTCAGGTGTGTGTTCTTTCGCCGGTTCTCTTGGCCCATGGATTTTCTGTTTCTTTTCTGAAACTCTCGTTTCTTGGCAATCTTTTTTTTTTCCTGAAACTCTCGTTTTCTTGCCTGCCTGCCTGTGGCGATTGGATTTGCTGAAGACGGCGCGTGGTGCGTGTGCCGCACGGACCTGGGCGACAGCGCGCTGCAGAAGACGCTGGACTACGCGTGCGGCGACGGCGCCGACTGCAAGCCCATCCTGCAGAACGGGCCCTGCTTCGCGCCGGACACCGTCAAGTCGCACTGCTCCTACGCCGTCAACAGCTTCTACCAGCGCAACAACCAGAACGCGCAGGCCTGCGTCTTCTCCGGCACCGCCGTGCTCACCAACGCCGACCCCAGTAAGGGGCCAATCCACCTCTCTTCTTTCTTGCTGAATCTCTCTGTTCAGACTTCAAAGATCAGATGAAATGTCATGTACATCTTGGTTTATAGATTCCTGACGCTATGTTTCTTGGCTGCAGGCGGCAATGGCTGCACGTACCCTGCGACCCCGAGGTAATCCTTGCACGGCATTGCGACTTTTCACACTCTTCTCTCTCTTTTCTTGGCACAAGCGCAACCGACGTATTAGATTCATCACTTTACCTTTACTAATCAGAAGTTAAAACCAGTTAGCGTTTCCAATTTACCGAGCCGATTGAAAGAAGATATGGTGATTTGGTCAGGGAAAAAAAAAGTGGCATCTTTCTTAAACAATCTGAAGGACAATGCCAGTTTTGCTTGGCCTTCTAGAGAAAGTCTTAGTAAGTGCCATGACAGATTTGGTCCCTTTGGCCTTGTGGTTCCGGTACCACCATCCGGTGGGCAGCCGTGTGTTGTTATTGAGTTGGAAATCCTAGAATAAAGTCCGTTTGCGCGTGGGAGGGGCTCCGTTACTTTCTTTCTTCCCTTTCCCTGCATTTGGCTGCATCGATGAACAACTGTATTCATGGAGTCTTTTTAGGGGAATCCTGTACCCTTCTGGTTCCGTTTCCCAGCTAGATGAGCCAGGCTCTCTCCCTGTCGCTTTTGCTTGTGCGTTTGTTTGTGTGTAGTGTAGGCTCTCGCATTATTCCTGACTCCTTTTCAAACTAGGGGAGTAGTGGTATTCACAAGAACCTGGAATGTTTACATTGTGGAGTCTCCAAAGTGGTGGGTTCCAATATTTTCATTAGCCTTTTGATTTTCATGCCTTGCTGGTTTGGTCTCCTTCTCTGGTGGGGTTGATGGACCTTGGCATTCAGCTAGTCTTCGGCTGCAGCTGCAAGAATGGCCTGCATTCCTCTCACTCTCAAACCTTAGCTGTAATGCCTGCAATAAAATTGCTAACAACGAGCATGCCTGCAATAAGTGCTAACGATGAGCATCCAATGAAAACAAACACCACATTTGGAATATGTAAGCGGACCACACTTGGAATATGATCACTGAAACCATATTTGGAATATGTAAGCGGACCACACCTGATGCAATAGCATTCCAAGAGATAGCAGAGCCAAGCATTAATTAACACTAGTGACCCTAGGACATCTAGTCATCTGCATATTACATGCTGACTCATTTGTTGAACAATTACCATGCTGGCTCATACAGTGAAACTGACTGTTAATGTTCATCTGTGTTTTGCAGCGCCGCCTCAGCGAGCAACAGCGTGGACGGTCCCCCGACGATGGGGCCGTCAGCCCTCAACGACAACAGCGGCGCAGGTGTCCTCCCGGTGGCTGGAGTCGCCGCCCGGCTGGTGATCCTAGCCTCCTGCACGCTCATGGCTCTCTACCTTAGCGCGTGATCACGGCGCCGAGACGAGGCGCCCCTACGCCTGCGCTGCTTGGGCGTCTTGTTTGTTAAACCTTTCTTCTTCTAGTGGCAGGCAGAGAGGACCCTTTTGATGGCGTGCATTGTCGTTGCTGCAACTTCCATTCACTTTCCTCTGCTGTAAATCTTTAGATTCTAGTAGGAGGGAATGTTGTGTTGACTTGTGGACATGGTGTTTCATTGGGTGTTTAGGGTTCATGTGTTGAATTGTTAGTGTCTGATTCGTCGCTGGTGCTGCGTCTACAACTCTTTGACCTGATGGACAGAGTGCAAAGTGGCAATCTGGTCATTGCAGCAAGCACTCAAACTTGATGTTTAATTCAGGCAAAAAGCGTCCCCTTTTCATGGAAAGTTATCCATCTCAAGAATCGTGTCATTCATTTTTATCCCTATGCACGCTTTTATAGAAGTATTTTTCCTGTACTTTCCATCTCTTTTTCTACAACTAAACACACAGCCTAAGCCCGATAGGCCCCGTCCAGCTCAGTCTCCCTCAAAATGGTCTTGAAGGCCAGCCCACGGACCAATTTCGGCCTTTTCCTCACTACTCTAGAAATTGGTCCAGAAATTAACAGTCCGGGTGACCTGGGTGCGTGCTTAGAAACAGACGAACACCACCATATTCGCCGAGATCCCTCAACAAAGAAAAAAACATATTCGCCGAGGAACCAGTCGTGGCAGTCAAAATCTCATGCCGTCATCGTCTCCAGAAACGTATCCTCACTCAGAAAAAGGCACTAGCACGGTTTCTGAACTCTTGACCACGAGCTTCAAAAGTGGATCCTCCTGAATGAATTCAGAATTCTTAACCACGAGTAGCTCTTGCCAAGTGGATTGGGGGTCATGGACTCCGCTAGTGTTTTCCCTTTTCGCGGCGAGCGACACGCAACGCAGCCGTCGCCTCCTCCAAATTTTTACTCCACCGAAAAATCCTCTCGGTGGGAGTGGAAACACAAGGGGTAGCAGTAATCTACCTGCAAGTTGATGCTTTTCCATGACCTTTCTGAACTCCGGCTTCCAGTAAAAGCCGGCTTCTGGAGCCATGAAATATGACTTTGGAGGTAGCTTTCCATGGATTAATAATTCACACTGATTTGCAGACAGGACTTCGTTCCGTGTTCAGTAATTGCCAGTCAGCACAGGATAAGAAGTCGGCCCGGTGTTTGTCATGCACGGCTGCTTGCTCGAGTCGAGTCAGCACGCAGTCGGCTGGTCCTCGCATACGTGGACGCGACGTTGCGCTGACGTCACGTGACGTGTCCGCCCGCTCGCCAGCCGGCGAAGCTGCGACGCGGCTGGTGGCTGGGGTCAAGTGCGAGATCGACAGCTCGAAGCGTGCGCAGGGGCTGACGAGTGGGCCCGCCTACGGGCGGTTAGTGAGGTGGGCAGTTGGGAGCTCGTGTTGCACACTCGCGCACACCTGGCGTCGGCGGGGTGCCCTCGCGGCTCGGCTGTCCGCGGCCAATAGGCAAACAGCGCCACCGCCTTGCACTTTTGATTCGTTTATGAATCCAGTTTTTCTTCAAGCTATATGCATCACTGCAATGTGATACGGGTACACCGATTTCAAGTATGGCAGTACATGGGTTTGAAAAAAAACAAGAGCATTATAGTGATTTGGAGAAAGTGTCGAGATATTACGTCAAATGCGGCTGCATCACCATTAAGAAAGTGCAGGTAATACATAACCAGCATAGTGGCGAAGCTAGAGCAAATTGGAGGGGGGTGTCTTTGCCTAGTGGGTGCATGGTGTTGAGTTGTAAAAGGTGCAAATATGATAAAGATTTGAACATAATTACTGTTTTTCTAAATTTTAGTGGTGCATTAGCATACAACCTAGCTCCGCCCCTGAACCAGCAGGTTTGGGTCCTTCAAAATTCATATCCGAAGCCATGGCTAGCTACAGGAAGTAAGCATCAGTGTTCACCCTGAGTAGACAGGTTCAGGTTGCTTAACGGGTGACCATGCCAAATATGAATATAAGTGACCTAACATCTACAGTACCAAATAAATGCGCTATTGAAGTAATTTATGGTGGGTTTTAACAAAAACTAATCTGATGCCGTATATGTTAGCGTGTTTTTCTATAAATGTTTCAAAGTTAAAGGAATGTTAATTTAGAATGAAATTAAAACACCTTACAGTTTGCAATGGGCTGAGTAGCAATTTAAGTGGTGTCAACAAGATCACACTTCGTTTTCACTTCTTCATCCCTTTCTATCTTGCGCCCAAAAAGGTTTTCAGCTTTCCCTAACATAAATCAGGAGGATTAGCTGAAAGGAATAACGAACAGCTCAAGTAGGCAAAGGAAAAAGAATGGGAAAACGTGCCAAAAATACTGGAATGTGCCAGGAAAGGGGAAGGAGGCAAGCACCATCAGCAGCTATCACTCCACACTGAAGGAGGGGTGGGTCCATGATTGGTGCTCTGCTCCTGGACTGGGCGCCACCAGCCCACCACACGACCGACCCAGTCTCCCGCCAAGTCTTCCCTGGCAGGGCCCAGCCGTCGGTAGATGGATAGCTAGATGGGTGCTACATCATTTAAAGCCTACGGTGTGGATGAAAAGCAAAATAAATGGGGCGCAAGCTGGACAGGGAATGCTTACGGTAACACAAAGAAAGAAAGAAAGAAGAAATAGTGCCTATGGAGGAGTTATCTTCCAGTTAAAAAATAGCTGTTGATTTTTATTATTTTTCTAGTGAGATTTGTCCAATAAATTGTAGTTCTTAATGAACCAGCACATGTTATGGCTTTGTTGTGCTACGACAGACCTTTTATAGAAGGAAAAAGTCTACATCACCCCCCACCTATAGGGGGTGGACTACATAACCCCTAACCCATGAAACGGTCTATATCACCCCCTGAACTTTCAAAAACGGTCAAATTACCCCCTAAAGCAATTTTGAAAAATCATAGTAAATCACAGAAAAATCATAAAATGGAAAATTCAATTGTGTTGGACTCCAAATGAGCAGATCTACACAGTGAATATATAATGTGGTATGTTGTAGTACAATTTTTTACAGTTATGAAGAAAAATATAGATATAAAGCTACAACAAAAAAATGTACTAAACCATACCATATTATATGTTCACTGTGTAGATCTACTCATTTGGAGTCCAACACAATTGGATTTTCCATTTTATGTTTTTTCTATGATTTACTATGATTTTTCAAAATTGCTTTAGGGGGTCAAAATTGCTTTAGGGGGTAATTTGACTGGTTTTTGAAAGTTCAGGGGGTGATATAGACCATTTCATATGTTGGGGGTTATGTAGTCCACCCTCCATAGGTTGGGGGTGATATAGACTTTTTCCTTTTATAGAATAATGCACCTCAGTGCCTTGAGGATCTAGATAGTACAGACCGGTGATATCTTTGTGTTCATAAGATTTAAAAAAAAGGATATCTTTGTGTTCATAGCTTAAAGACTTTTCATTCTGTTTAGAAAATAAATAGAATGAAGATCTGCATGAGAAAAATATATCTTTGATAAGTGAATGAACTTTTTTGCGGATTTCAACGGTGCACCTATGGGTCACTAGTATTTTTATGTCCATGGTTTAATGAATTCCCACTTTATTTGAAAATGAAAGGAAGATCTTCACAAGAGTGCTAGGTGATAAATGTATATTTGTGAATTTGGATGGTAACCTCATAATAATATATCTTCGGTCGGTAGATAGAAATTTAATTATTGCAGATTTGGAAGGTGCACACCGGGAGGATCTAACGGGTGGCTGATATTTATTTTGCCCATGAGTTAGTGCATTTCCATTTCGTCTACAAAAGAAACTAAAACAAAGATTTGCACAAGAACATTTTATGATAAGAATTGTAATTGTTTTGGATTTCGACAACGGTGCACCTCGGTACTGAGGATCTAGGTGCTGCTGATATCTTTGTGTCCAGTGTTTTAATGATTTTTAATTTATTTGGATTAGAAAATAATTGAAATAAAAATCTACACGAGAGAATAATATATCTTCCGTAGGTGAGAACAAATGCAATTGTTGCGGATTACGTACAGTGGTGCACTTCTTGGTCTTGATGATCTATAGGGTGCTGAATATGGTTTGTTGAGTTTCCATTCTATTTAGGAGAGAAATGAAACAAAGATATGCATGAGAGAAACGAAACAAAGATATGCACGAGAGAAATGTGTTAAGTTTGCATACTTGAAATATGAAATAATATGAACAAATACCTCTTAACCTAGATGTTTTTTTTACCAAGCTATAAATACACAACGCGCATGGTAATCATTTCTCACTTCTACATTATTACTAGTTTCAAGAGAAAATAAAAGCATCTTCTTAGAAAGAATAAATAGTATGATCAAGGTATCAAGTAACAAAGTACCGGTAGTACGTCGACGAGGTACTTCCGTACTACTAATGGCGTATCAAGCAATTCGATTACCGTTCTCAGTTCTTAATCTCCTTTTCACCAATGGAAACATGAGCACGAGACGCGGAAGAGTCAACAGCCTCAAAGCATGGGCAGGTGGCGAGGCAGCAACCCCCATCAACAAACAAAACCAATCTTTCCAAGGGCAAAACCGTCACGCCAATCACCTTTAAAAAAGCTTTAAAAACCCAAGAAAGAAATAAAAAAGAATTATCGCTGGACCTTGACGACGAGTAGGGGACGGTGGCGGAGAAGAAGAAAGAGCAGCGAAGGAAGCAACAGAACGAAGACCAGCACCACCCAAGAGAGAGAAGCAGCAGCCACGAGAAGAGAGAGGAGAGAAGCCAGCGAGAGATCATCCGAGGGAGAGAAATTTGCTGGCAAAAACTAGCCGTCTTCTCCCCTCCGGAATCTAGCTAATTACTTTCCGGTCCCTCTCCCCCATGTAAGTCTTCCCCCTCCCGTCGCCTGTACCTACCGGAAGCGACGCATCCTCCAGCGGTTCAGGTCCATTCCCGGGTCGTCGCCGTCGGCTATCTAGATGGTGGCCGCTCGCCGGAGCACGGCCTCCACCGCCGCGCTCCTGCTGCTCCTGCTCGCGGCTGCGGCCTCCGCCTCTTCTTCCGCCGAGTTGCACCGCGGCCGGGAGCAGGACAGATCGGCGCTGCTCCAGCTCAAGAACGCCTTCCCTTCAGTGGAGCTGCTCCGGCGGTGGTCCCCGGACTCCGGCGGCGCCGACCACTGCACCTGGCCGGGGGTCACCTGCGACGCGAGGTCCCGGGTTGTCGCTCTGGAGGTGCCATCCCCTTCACGGCGCTCCGGACCGGGCCGGGAGCACGCTGGAGAGCTGCCCGCGGCGGTTGGGCTCCTCACCGAGCTGAAAGAGGTCTCTTTCCCGTTCCACGGCCTCCGCGGCGAGATCCCCGGTGAGATCTGGGGGTTGGAGAAGCTCGAGGTGGTCAACCTTGCGGGGAACTCTCTCCGGGGCGCCCTTCCGGCCGTCTTCCCGCCACGGCTAAGGGTGCTCGCCCTTGCTTCCAACCTGCTTCACGGTGAGATCCCCTCCTCCCTTTCCACCTGCAAAGACTTGGAAAGGTTGGATCTTTCAGGCAATCAGCTCACTGGATCGGTGCCCGGAGCTCTTGGCGGCCTGCCCAAGCTCAAGTGGCTTGACTTGTCCGGAAACCTTCTTGCCGGGAGCATCCCATCTGCTCTGGGGAATTGCGCGCAGCTCCTCTCACTGCGGTTGTTCTCCAATTTGTTGAACGGTTCTGTTCCAGCAGAGATTGGAAGGCTGACCAAGCTGCGGATTTTAGATGTCTCAAGTAACAGATTGAGCGGTCCCGTACCCCAGGAGCTGGGTAATTGCTCAGATTTGTCGGTTCTCATTTTGTCGAGCCAGTTCAATTCAATGAAAGCACATGAGCTCAATCTGTTTGAAGGAGGGATTCCGGAGAGCGTGACAACTTTGCCTAGGCTCATGGTGCTATGGGCGCCGAGGGCTGGTCTAGAAGGAGCCGTGCCGAACAACTGGGGAAGATGTCATAGTTTGGAAATGGTTAATCTTGGGGAGAATCTATTTACTGGAGTGATCCCGAGGGAGCTAGGGCAGTGCAGTAATCTCAAGTTTCTCAACCTTAGCTCGAATAGATTATCTGGTTCACTAGATAAGGATCTCTGTCCGCATTGTATGGCTGTGTTCGACATCAGTGGAAATGAACTGTCAGGATCAATTCCAGCATGTGTGAATAAAGTCTGTGCACCTCAGCTAATGCTAGATGAAATGACATCCAGTTATTCTTCAGTCCTCATGTCCAAAACTCTAGCAGAACTGCCATTGAATTTCTGCAACTCTGAAGAGTGTTCTGTTGTGTATCATAACTTTGCAAAGAACAATCTTGAAGGTCAGCTTACATCCTTGCCATTCAGTGCAGACAGGTTTGGAAACACAACATCGTATGTGTTCGTTGTTGATCACAATAAATTCAGTGGATCATTGGATGCAATTTTGTTGGAGAAGTGTAGCAACCTGAAGGGGCTGATTGTAAGCTTCCGAGACAACAAGATATCTGGTCAGCTCACAGCAGAGTTTAGCACAAAATGCAGTACTATCAGAGCTTTGGATTTAGCTGGCAACCAAATATCAGGAGTGATGCCTGCTAATGTTGGTTTGTTGGGAGCTCTTGTCAAGATGGACATGAGCAGAAATTTGCTGGAGGGTCAAATACCTGCCAGTTTCAAAGACTTCAAGCGCTTGAGATTTCTCTCATTAGCTGGAAACAACCTTAGTGGTAGAATACCATCCTGTTTGGGTCAGTTGAGATCACTGAAGGTTTTAGATCTCTCATCTAATTCTTTTGCTGGGAAGATCCCAAATAACCTTGTGACACTGGGAGACCTCAGTGTGCTTCTACTCAACAATAATAGGCTCTCTGGAAATATTCCTGATCTTGCCTCTTCTCCGTCTCTGTCCATATTCAATGTTTCATTCAACGACTTGTCTGGGCCACTGCCTTCAAAAATTCAGTCACTGACATGTGACAGTATTCGTGGAAATCCATCACTCCAACCTTGTGGATTGTCGGAAATATCCAGTCCATTAGTGAATGTCCGAGCACTAAGTGAAGCTGACACTAATCCACCAGCTGACAGTGCTGCCCCTGATGGTAGTGGCGGCGGTGGCGGATTCAGCAAAATAGAGATTGCCTCAATAACTTCAGCATCAGCAATTGTTGCTGTTCTCCTGGCTCTGATCATCCTTTATATTTACACACGAAAGTGTGCATCAAGACCATCAAGACGTTCTCTGAGGAGAAGGGAAGTCACTGTTTTTGTTGATATTGGTGCTCCTTTGACATATGAGACCGTTTTACGTGCCAGTGGCAGCTTCAATGCAAGTAATTGCATTGGCAGTGGTGGTTTCGGAGCAACGTACAAAGCTGAGGTCGCACCAGGAAAATTGGTGGCAATAAAGAGGCTTGCTATTGGAAGATTCCAAGGTATTCAGCAGTTCCAAGCAGAGGTCAAAACACTTGGGAGGTGTCGCCATCCCAATCTTGTAACACTCATCGGATACCATCTCAGTGATTCAGAGATGTTTCTAATATATAATTTTCTGCCTGGTGGCAATTTGGAAAGGTTCATACAAGAAAGGACTAAGAGACCAATTGACTGGAGAATGCTTCACAAAATTGCTTTAGACGTTGCACGTGCACTTGCATACCTTCATGACAACTGTGTCCCACGCATCCTACACAGGGATGTCAAACCTAGTAACATCTTGCTTGACAATGATTACACTGCATACCTTTCAGATTTTGGATTAGCAAGGCTGCTTGGAAATTCAGAAACACATGCAACCACTGGTGTGGCAGGTACTTTTGGATATGTTGCTCCAGAGTATGCGATGACCTGCCGTGTTTCTGATAAGGCAGATGTGTATAGCTATGGAGTTGTACTTCTTGAACTTATTTCAGACAAAAAGGCACTGGATCCTTCTTTCTCTCCATACGGGAATGGATTCAACATAGTTGCCTGGGCTTGCATGCTTCTACAGAAGGGCCGGGCTCGTGAGTTCTTCATAGAAGGGCTGTGGGATGTGGCCCCACACGATGACCTTGTTGAGATTCTACACCTGGGTATCAAATGTACAGTTGATTCTCTTTCTTCTAGGCCCACAATGAAGCAAGTTGTTCGACGACTAAAGGAACTCAGACCACCATCTTACTAGGAGTAGCAAGCAGAGAGTGGTTTCCTTCTGTAAATTAAGAGAAAGGTAAATAAACTAAACTTTCTGTCATTTTGCTCGTGTTCAGGTCAATATCAATAATACTAGTAGGCCATATAGCAATTTGTAAAATAAAAGGCCCAGTAGATTACGAATCTGCGATCAATCTTCTTGTTAACTTGGTCTGTGAAAACAGCTGCTTGCTTGAGAACTTACTTTTAGCAAGTTGGGCTTCCCATGTAGGATTTTGTAGTCCCGTCCTATAAGCCAAAGCTGCTGCTCGTTTTGTTGTATTGCTACTCACTATTTGGTGGAACGTTCCTGTATGCTTGACAAAGTGGTAGTGTCCGAGGAAGTGCATGACTTGTATTCTCGATCAGATGGTTCTTTATTGCAACTACCATTTCTTATGCATTTTGTCGATAAATAGCTTTAGATGTTCTGGATGCGCATTTATAGGGTTTAGCATGTGCTATGTTTGTGTCATCTTTATCGTCAAAACTTGAAATGTTCTGTTTTTCTGTATGTAGGCTATTGGCTGTTCTGGTGACACTGCAATTACCAGTAATGTACAAACTGGTGGCAAGCAATTGAAATGTCATCTCTCAAGCAGGACATGTGGTATCTAAACCCTTGTTGATTATGTGGCCTTGGATTGCTGTATGGAACACTGATATTGCTTCAACGCCACTGCAAGCGAGAGGAAGTCTTGCCATGCCTGCCAAATATGTAAGCAGCCTCTTCTGATATTCCCCCTGCCTACCTGCTGCAATGGTGCTTCTTTTGGAAAATTTCATTCATGTATCATCATCTAACCCGAGGACTGCCTTTGTTTTATCTTCGTCACCATGCAGATGAGGCATTGCCCAGTTAACATGATGCATTCACATGCCGTGCCTCGCTGCTCTCCTGATCGGAGATCAACTTTAATGAGTCAGGGAACATCATACTATCAATGCAAAACCATTTATCTGGCAGTTCTGGGCTTCTGGGCGATCTCTCAAGTAGGACATGTTGAAGACTGGATACCTACCAATCAATGCAAAAGCTGACATCTATCGAAATCACTGATTATCTGACTTAGCCTCTGCAATTGTACATACTACTTTCTTGTCATTCTGGTTCACACTATGCATCTGTCCATGACGATAATCACCCAGATGAATTTTACTTTGATGAATCAATTGATACAAACTGAAGCGTGGAGGCTGCAGCCTGCAGGATAGTAGCGAAATATTTTGATGTCAGTGGTGTTCGTATAACTGTAAATATTTTGATGTCGTGTGTTTGTGTATTTGTAAAATTTGGCCTCCGCCAGTAAAAGGCTTGGGCGCGGATGGCCAAAACAAAACATCATGCGACTCCGCTGGGGATCGAACCCAGAATCTCTGGTTCCGTAGACCAGCGCCTTATCCATTGGGCCACGGAGTCCTTGTTGTCTATACGTAATCTTTTGTTTTAATTATTCATGTTTGTCTCTCTTTGTGATCAATACATATATAAGATATTACTTTTTTCTGTAATGATGAGATCATTGCAAATGCCCTGCTTAGCAAATCATGATCCATGAAGCCCTTAGGGTGGTGAGGCATCTATCTTCCTTCAAAGATATCACGCGAATTTGGTGCTACCATAATAACACATGAAGGGCGTGCCGGAATTAGACTACTTGCATACCTTTTTGTTTGCAGGTTTTAGATAGCAGAGTTTATCAGAATTAGGTTTTAGATGGCAGACAGTTTATCAGAAGCCTCAGGACGTTCCTCTCCTAATGCCCGCTCCTATCGTCGTCGCCTAAGTTCATTCAATGGTAAAACATTTATCAAATCGCCCGTATTTTAAAACTGGGATACTCATTTCATGGTAAAAACCATTTCAATAATCAAAATCGTTAGTCCGCCGTAATTTAAAACTAGTAGACTTAGTACAAAAACAATCTGCAATTCGAATTGCAGGACAAGTCAACAAGTATCGTCCGTCCGAATTAAGACTAATCTGAACAAAGCGAATTGCACAAGCTCCTCTTACGAAGTGGCAATAAGTTTGGCCAACCGGAATTCCAGAAGACATTGGAAACACAGTGATACTCTATATCCAAGCAGCTTTTTTTTGATACTGTATCCAAGCTGCTATTGATAGCTGCATCTCAAGCATAGCTCCAGCACACTGTAGATACAAACACAATCGTAGGAGTAAAAGATAAGAACAATGGCAAGCATGTAGAGCGATGAGACAAATAAGACAGCCATCTGCACAACCAGGAGATTTGACAAACGAAACAGTTCATTCACCGACTAGAAAATGTTTCAAATAACAGTCGCAGAAACTGATTGGATAACTCGGTTTACCACTCAAGATTATACTGTCACAAAGTTTTACCAAACTACTTAAAATACGTTGTCAGATGTTCCACAAAACTGATGACGCACGAAAGCACAGCTTCTCAGTACTTGATCGGGGCAAGAATCTCCAGCTGAGATCCCAGCTTCTCCTCAGCAGTCTTCTCGGCCTTGACACGGAGATTAGCCAGTTGCTTCCTCCTCTCATAGGCAACCTTGGCCTTCTCCTTCCTCTTCTCCTCAAGCTCCTGAATAATGTCAAACAGACAGGAATGAGACAAATAAGCAAGCACGTGAAATTACAACAGTAGTCGCAATTAAGAACTGGGGGCATATCACAAGGACTACAAAAGCAAACTTGAAACAAACATTGATTTGTACAAAAAACATGGCACAATTTCAAATTTTAGTATAAAATACAGTTGATGCACAGCATAAATTAAGTAATGGCCTCAGAGATCTTGGTGGTTTAGGATCATCAAATGGGGGCAAACCCATCAAGAGTAGCAAATATTTTGATCACATCACCGGCTCATCACAACATCACACCAGGTATTTACATTTCCTGGGGTAAAATACAAAGAGTTGACGGAACTAAATGCAGAAGCACAGTATGATCTGATCATCCGCAAATGCTATACTACATTCAAGTCAAGATTCTTATTCTATCAGCCATATATAGCCAAGCAATAATTGCAGTCAAGCATATCATCATATGAATTGGATGTATTAGCAGAATCAACAGCTAAGGAAGAGCATCGATCAGAAGAAAAGGAGGCATGTCCTGAAATGGCATGGTTCTGTCAGAAGTAGCTGGTTGTTGAAATCATATTGAAGAATCAATGGGAATCCGAATGATTTTCTTCATCATCCAGAATCATGCACATTTTGATACATCAAATTCAAAACATCGTCTATCTGAGCACCAGGAAATCAACAACTATTTACCACTAAACTTCTAGGAATACACAAATTAACAAACTAAACATTGCATCAATTATATACAATGCTAGAACAAGTGGACAATTCAAATCTAAACTCAAATTCCTTTAGAATCATGATGCTAACAAACTAAACCTAGCAACATATACATGGAATGTGTACATGTTCGCCACCAAAACAAGCAAAGAGAAGGGGATGCTTACCCTGATGGTGTCGTGGTAGTTCCATCCGACCTCCTTGGAGAGCTCACCGAGGAGGCAGTACTTGTGGCCAGGCTGCAGCCTCAGAACCCTACAAATCATAACAGGAAAATGCCATCAAAGACAGCTCATAATGCAAAAATAAAAGTAACCGAGACGATTTGGATAGCGAATGAAGGACACATACTTGAGCGCGTCAGGGATGACCATGCGCTTGGTCCTGTCGTACGGCGGCGGGACGCCCTCGTACGTCTTGAGCCTCGCCAGAGCAGCCTCTCCCCTCTTGGTCTTGTGCGGAATCATCCTGCAAAACAACGACAAGCAGAAAAATCTCACAAACCAAATCGCAAAATGGGCACGACAAAGCAGCGGCGCGACGGATCCACTCACGTACCCGCGGATGGTGCGCCACAGGATCTTGGCGGGGGCGCGGAAGTGGATGGGTCCGTGGGACGGCTTGGTGTTCATCCTCTTGCGGAGGAAGCGGAGGTACTTCATCTTCTGGCGGACGAGGCCGCCGGACATGCAGATCTCCTCGCAGCGGACTACCACGACCTTCTGGCCGTTGAGGAGCTCCTTGGCGATGATCGAGGACAGGCGGCCGAGCATGTGGTGGCGCGCGTCCACCACGATGCGCTTCGCGCACACGCCGGAGCCGGACACCATCGCGGCCTTACCTGTGTGGCGGCGGCGCGCTAGGGTTTGGAGTGGCTGGTGGAGGCGAATGGAGTGGAGGCACGACGCTAGGGTTTATAATCTATATAGCGGCCGACGAATTAAGGTTCGGTAATGGGCCGGGCCGTGGCCTGTGTTTAGTTACGAAGGCCCAATACATACATAGGCTTAGGCTGTCGTGTCGTGTGGGGTGTGTCCTTTTACGGTTTTACCCCTTTCTCTGCTTCGCTAAAAATGTGAAACGTGCAAGTTCATTTCAAAATCCCAGTATAAAAAAGGAACTCATTTTAATGGACTCATCTTGTATTTGCAAGCACAAAGGTTCTATTGCAACCTGTAAGTGTAACACGTGCAAACATGCTCAGAGTTACTAGTGGCAAAGCAAAGAAAACGTGATGTCCCAGCAATAAATTAATAAAACATGCAAAAAAGGAACAGTTATCTATTTTTTTCAAGAACGTGGTAGCTTAACATATAAAAAAGAACCGTAGTTTAGCTCAATATTACTGTCACTTGACTTATTTGTTAGATAATTGTGTCTTAGCTTTTGTACAATGGTCGCAATGGAAATCGGTCATCGTTCAATATGAAAACTCTAAGAAAAGTTTAGAGTTCGTGTCTCACGCACCTCTGGCTCAGTAATCTTACTACTATTACTAATTACTTAATTAGTAGTAACTATAATCTCATTTGACTCCATCATGTTAATCTTCGTAAGATTTTGTAGAAAAAAAGAAAAAAAATCTAGAAATCATATGTCACAGTTTACAACAATAGCAATTGGATCCAACTTTTCTTCAAATCATCACCCTATATCATTACAAAAAAAAACACAGCTAAGGTGATTTATATATGCGTATAAAATTACCTACCTCTACTACTTTAGAAAATAAATAAAGTAGCTCCTTAAATTTTCTTCTAAATCACCGCATCCACCATTATTGAGAGTAATTGCAAAATAACCTCATCACTTGGATTTTTGAGATCCTTCCCCATAGGCGTTTGATGCTCATTTGGATATTGTAATATTATTCCTCGCAAAAAAATATTGTAAATATTATTGGTATTTTCTATAATCTCGCTCAGACTTACGCTGTGTTCGTTTGGCAGGACTGGGCTGAAAAGTTTATTTATTTTAGCTGATTCTGGACTGATTCAATAGTGTTCTGTGAGAGAAATAAACTGGAGGGCTGGGCTGATAAGCCAAGCGAACAAAGCGTTAGAGTAGTTTGACTTAGGATAATCTCAAAAGTCTTCATTTCGTATTATCGTATATATAGCTATAGGCAATTAATTAATCACAGGTTCCCACTCCAATACTAAACGTCTCTCTCCATACATACAATACAAAGGTGTCAACAACCAAGCTATGTACATCGCACCATGCCCAATCCATCCAATTTTGTACTACATTTGAAGAGCTGAACGAACAGATTGTCTGAAAATTCTTCCTGTGCGCGCCGTGACCTTCGGTTTCAGCTGCCTGAGCGTCAATGCATTCTCCTCGCTGCTCCCCGGAGGTACTCGTCCACGTCCTTTCCTTTGCGGGGAATTTCGGCAATAGACCATAGATCCCATATTCTGAACTTCCACCACCTTCTTGTCACACATCGTTTCATGGTCGAACTGCTAAACAAGCATGCACTGTTGCCGGTGCCAGTCCTGCTCGATTGCTTCCTAGAGCTCGGAGAAGTTCACCAGGATATTGTTTTCAGTGGCGATCTCCTTCATAACCTTCTTCTTCAGCTCCATGTTTGTTTTGTCGCCGGACAACTTCCACACCAGCTGCAAGGTTAACAGAGACCAACACTGTAAATGTCAGGAATCCCCTTTTCGAGTTCCAAATCAATGAGACGTCTCAGATATGAACCAAGATCATGCTACTTACCATGGGATCGACAATGCTGGTTCCCTCCTTCGCCGTCAAAGCGAAGTCGCTGCCGAACTTGTCTTCTAGGATGGTGCGCGCTAGTAGCAGCTCCGGCAGATCGCCGCACCATCTGGCTGCAAACATGATCCCGGCGGCTGCCTCCATTATCTCCTCGTTGCACTCCCTGCACACCAATAAGCACAATAGTCACGCAACCGAAAAACATGGGACAAACAAATAGAGCCAAAGATCAAATGTTTCAAGCTAATAAGACGCCAGGTATTGTGCACGTACTGTGGTTTGTCTAACTGCTTGGAATGCTCAATGAGTCGCTTGCAGTGGAGCTCAATGATGTCGAACGCCAGCAGCATGTTGTCTTCCTCTATGACCTGCTCTGCCTGCAAGGAGAAATTAAAGATGCATTTGCAACCGTCAGCGCTCTCGCATTCGAAGAGTAATGAGGTCACAGTTGATGTGTATCTAGAAGGTATAGGTTCGTACGCGAAGGAGAGCACGGTGGAGGTGGCCGAGGGAGAGGAGCTGGCCGACATCGCTGCGGCAGATTGACCTCCGGGCGAGGCGGGGGCGGCGGGCAATGGCGAGGCGCGACAAGGCGAGCTTGAGAAGCTTCTTGACCCTGGAGGTCTGCTTGGATGTGTTCCCGTGGAAGAATCCCATGGCTGATCGGTTCTTGCCGCTGGTCGTGTATGTAAATTAACACTGAGGTTTAGCTTTCCTGATGGTGTTTTGGCTTGATGGGAGAAGAACGGGAAGAAGGTGAGTTGCTTTGTGGATTGATCTGAAGTCTGCTCTGGGGGATAAATATTTTATAAGGCCATACCAGTAGCCTTGGGAGGTCTAATTTTAGCGTTTCTGCTGTCAGCTCAGTCTAAAATGAGCTCGTTTTGCAATTGCAAGTTCAGAGCCATGTTGCAACACGTGCCTGAAGAAGGGTAAGAAGCTAAACGTGCGCAAAGTTACTGGCGGTAAAACAAGCAAAACGTGTAAAAGGTTTACCAAGGATATAAATCAAATGGAGCATGCAAAAAACGGCGTGGTTTAGCGCTTTAACTATCTGTACCTTTGCTTAGCTTATTTTTACTGTCAGATGGATAAAGCTATGTCCAGTTTATAAACAATTATTATGGAACGGTATGACCGTAAGGCCTGCCGATGCTTTGCTTATGTACTTAGAATACAGGTTACATGTCCGTGTAGGACACTAGATCAACGACCTAGTAGGACTCTAGTCCTAAAGTGTACACCTGATACAAATAGTATTCTTACACAGTTTTCATTATCTTTTTCCTTCTATCCAGTGGTCATAATTTTCTGTATCATTGATAGTTGAGCTACTGGGAACGGTAACAGACATTAAAGAAAAATGGAAGACAACTACACAAGTGAATAAACATGAAGCGATTGCAAGCAGTTCAAGACTATCAACGCTGCCACACCATCCATTCATTTGGTACCTTTCATAGAACCTACAACTAAACTGATACTACTACAAAAACTCTGTGATCCTCAATACAGGGATGCAAGCAAACTGGCACTCCTCAAAGATCACAACATACAAGCTTAAGATCCTGATCCCTGGCCTTGGATCACTACTGGACTCCCAGGAATAGGGAGTTCAAGCACAACATGTCAAGGGGGCACTCCCGTTATTGGCAATCTGAGCATAGAAGTTCCAATGCGGATCACTCTCGGTGATGAAGGGTTGACCGAATGGATTATTACGAACAAAACACTCAACGTCATCTGCAGTAGCTAGGTTCTGCAGATACACGCGAAGATCTCCACCAGGACCTGCTTATTAGGAATCAAAATTTAAAGCATGAATAAGTTGTAGTATGATAGAGCTAGAGCTGCGATAATGCTGAGTGCATACCCAGTGAATTGTCATTCCAGTTCAGATAACTGTAGGAGCGAGGAAAAATTGCAGTATGTCGCTGCACAAGATAGACAAAAAAAAGCATGTGAGATTTGCAATGTAAGTAAATGTATTGAAAATAAGTGTATAGAAGAGGCTGGTAATACAGGATTGCGTAGAGCTTTGTACGGAGAATCATCCACAAGTAATGTATTTGAAGCTGAATAGTCCCCCTCTTCCCATGGAAGATCAGGTTCTTCCTTATTCCACAGTTTTCTCAGTTCCTTCAGAACTAATGGTTTGTACCTGTTCTCCAGTGTTTTGTGTCCAGTAAATGTGCATTTAGACATGTCCTGCGCATATCAAAGCCATAAACATGCTAGGAGCAAGCAAAGAAAAACTCAGATTGAGAACAAACATGTGTTAATTAGACCTACCCAACAAAATAGCAGGCGTGGTTTGAAATCTCTCATAACGATATCAACAACTGAAGCTACATTTTCTCTGGAGAAATTTAGTGCCAAAATAAGTACCAAGTAGAACAAAATACGAAATCCAAAATGGAGAAAGACGAGAAGAGGTCATACTTTTTTCTTGAGGACCATACACCTAGCTCGAAATTCAGGGCGCAGAAGTTGAGAAAATCCTCACAGTAAGGCCTTCGGAAGACTGAAAAAAAGGTATATCATCATATATTAACATCTTTTGTTACATTCTGGATCAGTACTGTTGCAAAAAAAGATAATTACAGGCAACAATACTAGAAACTTCACCTAATTTTCCTCGAACCTTGGCATCAGCCATGTGAGCATTGTGGTAGTCATCATTGATATCCGCAAGCAAACCATTAAGATCTAAGATAAGAAGCTTTTTCTTCGGAAACCCTAAGTACCATCCCGGTGAAAAGACAAGGTTGAGCTTTTCCATATATGCCTTGGCCAGATGGGAAGGGCTCAGGTAGCTAGCATAGTGATCGTTTGATGAACATAGTACGTCTTGCTCTTGCAGACTATTTCTCTCCATATTTGTGTAATCCAAACTACTCTTTCTCAGATCACACCTGTTTTCAAAGGTGCTGTCCAAATTACTAGTTCCCAGTTCACAACTCTTTTCAGTGGCGCTGCCAAAATTTACACCATATGCTTCTGATCCCTTTGCATTATTCACTGGAACTAAGTTAACCACGGTTACCTTGTTCTGGTCTTGATTCTCTCTCTGTTCCTTGGGCTCAAGACATGAAGTATTGTTCTCAGAAAGGACTGCCATCAAATCAGAATTATCAGCACCAGATGGCAATGGAGAATCCTGTGAAGTAGCTGTTTTGCAGCGATTGTGCCTTTTTCCGCCTCTTTTTTTCCTTCTCTTCTTTTCACCTAAACTGCTAGTGTTGAGAGAAGCTCCATTTTCATTTCCCTTGTATTCTTCTGACCTCTGCAAAGAGCTAGAATCAGGACATATTCTTTGCTGGTATATTTCTTCCAGGTTCTCTGACAAATTGTCACTCTTCATCTCTGGAATCTTTGAGTCTTTATTGTGAGAATCAGATCCTTGAGCAGTGCAATTATCAATATGGAGTCTTATATCATATCTCCTATATAACTTGCTACTCGAGGCTTCAATTTGTCCAATAGAATGCTCATGGCGGGCAAGACAAGAGTAGGCAGCACCATCTGCCGCAGAAGCTTTTAGCACCTTATTTCCAGCCTGAGAATCTCTCTTTGTTTTATTTGAGTTCATTATCTTCTCGGTTGTAGTATGCAGCTCACTATTGCTCAAATGTGCTGCAACTGCTTCCAAATGACAGCTTGTTTCGGGAGCAGAACCTCCTTGAGTTGAAATGGCATCTGCCAGACAATTAGCCATGTCATGCAGGTCTCCTTAATCATAAGTGCATATTTTTTAGTGTAAGATAAATTTAACTTATCATACCAGAATTAAACTCAACTACTCAAGATGTATGAAAAGCAAGTAAACGAAACGTTTGTCTATCTTTTTCTGATAAATATGGCTGAAAACTGAAGGTTGCCTTGCACCCTTACAAAAATGCTGACCACATATCTAAAATCGAAGTGGTCATATATTGAGTGTGAAGAAACGGTTTCCAAACATTTGGGAGCATAAAACCTACCAAGTGGCAGTACCACAGTCCACACAAGGTCACATTATAAAGGCTAATATGGCAGACTGCCAGTACACATGAATGTGTTGCGGCGTCGGAAAATGTATGTACAAGGGCACAGACCAAAAAAGAAAAAAGAAAAAAAAAAACCCGAGTACACGAGCAAATACTCGCCTTAAGTGCAGATTTTACTTTCTAGCGAGACACCCTGTAAACCGTATTTTCCCCGGATTCCATCATCAAGTCGCAACGGAATTACTACAGCCCACTACAACGATTGCCTTGACATGACGAACGAGGCGTGAAGTTTTCTTGCCCAGCGGCGCGGCACATCACGCGGAGCAAAAGCAGTGGCGGTATACCTGAAACGGGGGTTTCCGTCATCTCCGACGCGGCCGCGACAGCACTCCGATCACGCCGCCTCCTAGACCGCCGCCGGTTCCTGCGCCTCGACGGCGTGGCAGCGGCGCCGGCCGTAGTCACCGGGGCCGTTGCAGCCGCTGCGCCTCCCCTCTCCACGGCCAGCACGTCCGCACCGGCCCCCGCTGCCGCGGCTGCATCGGCTCTCCCCCTACCCCTCCGCCGCCGTCGGCCCCCGCGCCTCGCCGTGGGCTGGTCCATCCGGATCTGGCTCCCGGAGCAGGCCCAGAAAAGGAAAGGATTTACGAGCGAGAGAGAAGGCTAGCGCGGCGTGCTCGGCAGGCCTGACGCGTTAAAGAGCCTCGTGCTCCTCGAAGCGGAGGAAGGAAGGGGGCAAAGCGCGAGTGGGCGGACCAGCCGTGCGTAGCCGGGGGCAGAGGTTTTCGGTTCGGTCCTTGGCGTGTCCCGCTGTCCCAAGTTGAGATGGTTAACCGTGTGCAGTGTGCTGTATTCCCTCTTTTTTTCTCGAGATATGTGCGAACGATGAACCGGAGAGCAAGCGAGCCACTGTTTCTCTCTTGCAGCATAAGTTTCGGTCGTTTTGTTTTGTTGTTGTATGTATAATGTAGATATAAAAATAAAATTACACCTGCCAATATCAATCGAAACAGATAAATAATTTCTACGATCAAGAAAGATCCAGTTATCAAGATCCAGTGATAACGTATTATAATTTGCAACACAGTATGAAAACCGACAAATTTTTCCATGGATATGGAAAATCCAATGGTAACATACTAAGATTAGTCGATATGGTTGTTACTGAAAGCTGGCAAATAGTTTTCGTGAAGAAGAAAAATCCAATGACAACATAAACGACAAAAGACGGATGAGAATAATACAAGCAACTCACGTGACGATCTTTCTAGCCATATACTTTAATCGTAGGTTTAGAGTGGTTAAATTTTCTTATTGGTGTACAAGTATGGGTGGTTATATGTGAAGCTTATTTGTTAGTGCTATCAGCCAGTTCAGCTTATCTATTTTTCAGCCACAACCAGCTTGTTATAGCTTGTTCTATCTTTTTTTCCCTCACAGAATACTATTGAAATTAACCACAGCCAGCAAACTTTTCTACCAATGGAACAGCCGATGATGCGAGTAATGTGGTGTTATCTGATACGAAAAGTGACGGAGAGACAAGTAGGGGTGTGGGAGGTTGGGGTTGATAGCACTGTATTAGCAACAAAGAAGAAAATAAGGACAACTTTGTCTCAAATTGATGACTTCTATCAGAACTTTGTGCTATTGGGAATAATTTCTGTCCATTCTTCCAACCCTAGAAGGGTGGGCTGAATACTAGAGATACATGGGCCACTAGATGGGCCTTTACACTACATGGGCTCTAAGTCCCAATATACACTAACACTCCCCCGCAGTCTGTACTACCGGCGCAGCGAAGTACAAGACTGGACATCAAACAATACAAGAAACACTCCCCCGCAGTCTGTACTGTCGGCGCAGCGAAGTACAAGACTGTGCAAGAAACACCATACATACACACTCCCCCGCAGTCACAACTAGCCACTGACTACGTTGAGACTGGAGCGGAACTCAGAGAACGTCGTGGAGGGGAGTCCCTTGGTGAATATGTCCGCGAACTGCGAGGTGGTCGGGACATGGAGAACCCGAACCTGGCCGATGGCGACTCGATCTCTGACAAAGTGCAGGTCAATTTCCACATGTTTCGTCCGCTGATGCTGAACTGGGTTTGATGAGAGATACACGGCGCTGACATTGTCGCAGTAGACGAGCGTGCTCTTGGCGAGCGGGCTGTGAAGCTCCGCCAAGAGCTGACGCAACCAGGACGCCTCCGCAACGCCGTTAGCAACAGCCCGGTACTCCGCCTCTGCACTGGAGCGGGAGACGACCGGCTGTCGCTTGGACGACCAGGAGACCAGGTTGCCGCCGAGGAAGACGGCGTACCCAGAAGTGGAGCGACGTGTGTCAGGACAGCCAGCCCAGTCAGCGTCGGTGTAGACGACAAGCTCTGTGGTAGGAGATCGGTGAAGAGCAAGACCGCAGTCAACTGTACCACGAATGTATCGAAGAAGCCGCTTCAGCGCGGCAAGGTGTGGCTCTCGAGGATCATGCATATGGAGGCAGACCTGCTGAACTGCATACGTGATATCCGGCCTGGTGAAAGTGAGGTAGAGCAACGCACCAGCGATACGCTGGTAAGCAGTCCGGTCAGCAACAGGAGCACCCTCAGCTGCAGGAAGCTTGGCCTGTGTATCAACCGGAGTGGAGCAAGGCTTGCAGTCAGTCATACCTGCTCGCTCCAGAATCTCAAGTGCATACTGACGCTGGTGAAGGAAGAGGCCAGAGGGACGAGGCTCAACAGTGACACCCAGAAAGTGATGGAGCTCACCGAGATCCTTCATAGCAAACTCCTGCTGTAGGGACTGAATGATGCGCTGAAGCAGTGTCTGACTGGAAGCAACCAGGATGATATCATCAACATAGAGTAGCAGATAAGCAGTCTCAGAGCCACGGCGGTAGACAAACAGAGAAGTGTCAGACTTGCACTCGATGAATCCCAACGAGACCACAAAGGATGTGAAGCGAGAGTACCATGCCCGTGGAGCTTGCTTCAGACCATAAAGTGACTTGTTGAGGCGACAGACAAGATCCGGACGACTGGAATCCACAAAACCTGCCGGCTGACTGCAGTATACTGTCTCTGCTAGGGTGCCATGGAGAAATGCATTTTTCACATCTAGCTGATGCACGGGCCAAGACTGAGAGAGAGCGATAGAGAGAACAGTGCGCACTGTCGCAGGCTTCACCACCGGACTGAAAGTCTCATCATAGTCCACACCAGGGCGCTGAGTGAAACCCCGGAGAACCCAGCGAGCCTTGTATCGATCTAGAGAACCATCAGCCCGACGCTTATGCGTCCAAATCCACTTTCCAGTAACAACATTGCAACCAGACGGACGCGGCACGAGGTCCCACGTCTGGTTGGCAAGAAGAGCTGCGTACTCCTCCTCCATCGCCTGGCGCCAGTGAGGGTCGGCAAGGGCCTCACGGACGGAGGAGGGTACTGGAGAAATCCCCGGCTCTCCCCCGGAGGCGGAGAGAGCTGTAGACCGAAGAACGCCCGCCGCCCGCCTAGTCACCATGGGATGAGTGTGACTGGGATCCCGATGGATGACAGGCGGGTGGTAGAGCACCGGATCCAGACGCGCAAGGGCCCGAGCCGGGGCCGGCGGGTCCGGTGGAGGAGTCGGAGAAGAAGAGCCCGGTGGCGGTGGAGGTGTAGATGGAGACCGGTGCGGATGCTGCTGAGCCTGCACCGACCGTCGGCTGTAGACCCGAGTAGGCTGCGCGAAGCGCGCGGGAGGGGGCGTCGGGGCCGCGCAAGGCGCTGGTACAGGCAGCGGCGCCAGGCGGGGCAGAGTGCAGGGCACCGGGGCCGCCCGTGGCGCGGGAGAGGCCTCCTGGGCCGCGCGAGGCGCTGGCACAGGCAGCGGCACCAGGCGGGGCAGAGTGCAGGGCACCGGGGCCGCCCGTGGCGCGGGAGAGGCCACCTGGGCCGCGCGAGGCGCTGGCACAGGTAGCGGCGCCAGACGGGGCGGAGTGGAGGTCACCGGGGCCGCGCGTGGCGCGGGGAGAGCCTGTCGGAAAGGGAAACACAGAAACAGGTGGCTGAACCACCGGGTCAGTCAAAAACATGGAGTCCAACTCCGGGTCAGAAGTCGGGGTGGAGGAGGTGGAGTAGGGGAAATCCGACTCGTCAAAAACAACGTGTCGGGAGATGAGAACCCGACGAGAAGTGAGGTCGAAGCAGCGGTACCCCTTATGATCAGGGGAGTACCCGAGAAACACGCAACGAGTCGACCGAGGAGCCAACTTGTGCGGAGCCGTGGCAGAAGTGTTAGGGTAGCACGCACACCCAAAGACACGAAGATGGTCATACCGGGGCGGGGTGCCAAAGAGGGCGTGGTGAGGTGTAGGAGCGGGAGAAGCTGTGGACGGAAGACGGTTAAGTAGATATGTGGCAGTGTGAAGCCCCTCAGCCCAGAAACGGGGGGGCAGGGAGGCCTGAAGGAGAAGCGTGCGAACGACATCGTTCGTGGTACGAATCATCCGCTCAGCCTTGCCGTTCTGAGAAGAAGTATATGGGCAAGACATGCGGAGCTGAACACCACGAGAGAGGAAAAAGTCACGAGAGGTGCGGTTATCAAACTCACGGCCGTTGTCACACTGGACGGCCTTGACAGTGAGGCCGAACTGTGTAGACACCCAGGCAAAGAAGCGGAGAAGGGTAGGAAAAGTGTCAGACTTCGCACGCAACGGAAAAGTCCAAGAGTAATGTGAGAAATCATCAACTACCACAAGATAGTACTTAAAGCCAGAGAGGCTGAGTACAGGTGATGTCCACAGATCACAATGTATAAGATCAAAAGCATGACTCGCATGCGAAGAAGAAGAAGAAAAAGGAAGTCGAACATGACGACCTAACTGGCAAGCATGACAAAGGTGCTCATCAGCAGTCCTAGTACAAGGAACATCTGCACTACGACGAAGCTGAGCCAAAACGTCGCGGCCGGGATGACCGAGCCGGCGGTGCCAAGTAGCAGACGAAGGTGTCATGATGAAAGCAGCTGAAGGAGTGGAAGCAGTGGCAGTCGCAGGTGAAGCAGCGGAAGTAGGGAGGCGGATGCTGTAAAGGGGCCCCGAACTGTCACATCGGAGGAGCGGACGTCGAGAAGCCAGATCCTTCACAGTAAGACCAGAAGAGTCAAATTCAACCGAACAAGAGTTATCAGTAGTGAACTGACGAATAGAAAGAAGATTGTGGACCATCTGTGGAGCAACAAGGACATGAGGAAGACGAAAAGAACCCGTCGCAGTGCCCACAGAAGTGACAGGAAGACACGACCCATTTCCGACCATGATAGAGGAAGGATAGGAGGGGTGAGGTGGGTGTACAGAGGAAAGTATACCAGCATCCGGGGTGGTGTGGAACGAGGCACCCGAGTCGGCGATCCACTCGGTGCTCACCGGCGGCGTCAGGCCCATGGTACTGAACGACTGTGCCAGGGCAGTGGCATCCCACCCACTACCAGACCCGGTCGGGTGGCGGGTAGGACTGTAGTGGAGGCGCCCAAGTGAGTGGAGGATGGCTCGGCGCAGCGGGTGGTGTCCAAGTAGTCAAGCACTGCTGAGGAGGTGCAGCGAACATGGCCGCAGGTTGGCCGAACGGCCACATGGAGATGCGCCCTGACCATGGGTGGGTGTAGGATGGCCAGGGTGCACCGCCAGGAACGGACGACGAGGCCGAAGATCCCGGTGCTCCGCCGGTGCCAGCTCCGCTGGAGCCACCACCTCCGGAGCCACCACGGCCCCCGCGTCCACCACACGGCCCCCGCGGCGACGGCGTCCACCACCACCACCAGAGCCACCACCACGACCCCCTCCACCCCCGCTCGGGCCGGGAGAAGCTGGCGGAGGAGTGCCCAGGAGGGAGGTGGCAGGGTGGCGTCGAAGAAGTCGGTGGAGCGACGAGCGCGGTGGAGGTGGACGAGGAGGACGAGCCAGGCGCGAGACCGCGCGAGATCTCATCCAGCAAGAGGTCTTCACAGACCTGGTGGAAGGTGGGAAAGGGCCGCTGACGGGGAAGCCAAGAACGCATGAGCTCGTAGTTGTCGTTGAGGCCGCGCAGAGCGTGGAGCACCAGGGTCCGATCGGGCACCGGAGACCCCAGTGCATGAAGGTCATCAGCCATGCCCTTCAGCCTGCGGCAGTACTCACCGACAGAGAGGTCGCCCTGGACGAAGTTGCGGAGCGAAGTGTCGAGGCGGAGAATACGGTGCTCGGCGTTGCCCAAGAACTGGCCTCGAGGGTCAGCCAGGCCTGGCGAGCGGTGCCCCCGGGAGTCCGAACGAGGTCCTGGAGATCCAGGGAGATGGTCCCAAAGATCCAGGACACGACGACACTGTCGAGGCGCCTCCACGACAGGTCGCACTCCGCAACAGGCGTGTCGAGGAGAACGTGGTCGTCGAGGGCGTAGCGGCTGAGGGCGAGGAGGACCTGGTCCCGCCAGCGTCCGTAGGCAGTGGACGCGGGGTCGAGGACGACGGTGACCATGGTGCGGATGCTCTGGACCCCAGCCGCCTGAAGATGGAGGTGGGCGACGACCGGATCGGTCGGGTCAGGGCGGGAAGCAGAACCGGCAGGCGGCGTGGAAATAGCGGGCGGCGCCTGGTGGGAGGAAGTGGTGCCGGTGACGACGGGCTGCTTCCCGACGGAGATGGCGGAAAGGTACTGTTCCGCCTCCGCGACCTGGCGAGCGAGGGCATCCGCCGCGGTGCGCTCGCGCTCCCAGGTGAGAGCAGCGGCGCGGACACGCTCCTCAGCGGCAGCGGCCTCAGTCTTCGCCGCAAGGAGGGCAGCGGCGAGAGCGGCGGCGGCCGGGGAAGAGCTGGCAGCGGGGAGGCCTGCCCCCTGACCCAGGCCCGCCCCCTGACCCAGGTCCGCCCCGGACCCAGGCCCGCGCCCTGACCCAGGCCCGCAGGCCGAATCTGGGCCTGGGCCCCGATCTGGGCCGAGGGAATCGGAGCAGAGCACTGGGCAGGGAGGGGCGGCGGCATCTGGTCAGGGAGGGGCGGCGGCGTCTGAGCAGGAGCGGCGGCAGGAGCGGCCGGCGGCAGCTGGGCAGGGTCAGCCGGCGGCGGCTGGGCCAGAGCAGCCGGCGGCGGCTGGGCCAGAGCAGCCGGCGGCGGCTGGGCCAGAGCAGCCGGCGGCGGCATCCCCAGCCCCGCCGCAAGAGCTGCGGCCGCGCCCTGCGGCTGCGCAGCGGCGACGGCGGCCCAAGCCGCGGCAGCAGCAGGGGCGCCGCGGGTCGGGGCGCCGCGGGCGGGCGCGAGGCCCTCCTGGCCGGCGCGCGCAGAGGAGAGGGACAGGGGAGGGAAGGCAGAGAGGGGGAGGAACCCAGGAGGAGGCTGCCGGTCGGCCATGGCCGGCGGCGGCGGCGCCGGCGGCGGGAAGAAGCCGGCGGCGGCTAGGAGAGGGAAGAAGGGGAAAACCTAGCTGATACCATGCTATTGGGAATAATTTCTGTCCATTCTTCCAACCCTAGAAGGGTGGGCTGAATACTAGAGATACATGGGCCACTAGATGGGCCTTTACACTACATGGGCTCTAAGTCCCAATATACACTAACACTCCCCCGCAGTCTGTACTACCGGCGCAGCGAAGTACAAGACTGGACATCAAACAATACAAGAAACACTTTGTCTAAGCATTTTTATTGAAATTTATAGAAGATGTGGTTGACAGTAAGTACACCCTTTTTCATGTTATACAAATCCTAATACATGTGTAAGTTACTGGGTAGATTTTATAAAGTTTGACTTCACATGTCGCTCATCTATTTGAGAACAGAGCAAAAGGCCATACAGTGCGCAGCAAGAAATTAGCACAGCATAAGCACAAACCCGAACCAATTGTGTATGACTACCCATTACTCCTGCAACATTCTGTAGCATCGTGTGACATCTGAAATGTTTTCGTGTGATTTGCAGTGGCATACATAAGGGTCAGGGTTACATATAATTCAGTGGGGTTCGTCAACTGTTGCCTGACTAGTAGGAGTGGGCCGGGGGCAGGGCACCTAACGGCGCTACTAGCTATTGCCCATTGTTGCTGGGTTCGGCTTGTATTTCGCCCGACTCGCTGATGCTGCTGGTCGCCTCAAACTTCGGCCCTTGCAGCTGCCTCTTCACCAAGGCGGTGTAGATGCCATCGCGAGCGAGGAGCTCGTCGTGCGTGCCGCTCTCCACAATTTGGCCGTCCGAGATGACGGCGACAGTGTCAGCGCTCTTGACGGTCGAGAGCCGGTGAGCTATGACAAGAACGGTTCTCCCTTTCATCAACGAGTCCATTGCATCCTGTGACAAGTAGGGAAAGAGCTTTTATATTAGATACCAGAGGCATTGCAATAAGGTTGTTGTTTGTTCGATTGTTTCTGGCTGGCATCAGTAGTTTAGGAGATGAGAATTCGTGCTTACCTGGACAAGATATTCGCTCTCGGCATCCAGGGCGCTGGTGGCTTCATCCAGGAGGAGCACTCGTGGGTTCATAAGCAGAGCTCTTGCGATGGCAATCCTCTGCTTCTGCCCACCGGATAATCTGATCCCTCGCTCACCAACTACGGTCTTGTATTGGTCCGGAAAGCTGCATATGAAGTCGTGTGCGTTCGCCATTTTCTGCATGAGAAAGATATTTTGATAAGGACGTACAATCCTGCAGTCACGCACCAGTGTTTCTGAATGCAGATACTTACAGCTGCACTCTCAACGTCAGCAGAGTTAGCTTTGCCCTCTAATCCATAAGCAATGTTCTCTTCAATGGTGCAGTTAAAAAGTGTAGGCTCCTGACTGACTATGCTGACCTGAAATCAGACAGCAAACATTGCAAAAAATGAGGACCTTCTCTGCACTCCGTGATTAATCGAGTGTTGTAGTTGTACTTGCCAGAAAAATAATCTCAGGGTATGCATCGCTGATTCGCTGTGCTCACATAATACAGAACTTATACAAGGGTTTACATTTAATTCCAACAAATCTCAATTTGCTTGTTGATTTGTGAACTAATTGTTGAGCATAATTTTTTTTCCATTTTCCCCAATTTATAGTCTGACAAACCATGAAAGAAATATTGAGTTCTTTCTGAAAATAAGAAACAATAAATATGGATTTTTTGTATGTTAAAATGGGCCAGTGATGATTAAACACAGTTGACCAAATGCAGAAACCTATAGGTTCTTTTAACCTCAGCGAAAGGGCCTCTAGCTGACTTGGTTAGATGGTCTCAGTAGCACTCCTCAGGTCCTGGGTTCGACTCCCTGTGGGAGCGAATTTCAAGCTGAGGTTAAAAAAATCCCCTCGGCTGTCGCCATAACCAAAGCACAGGTCAAGGCCCGGCCCAGGTCGTATCTGTGGTTGGCTTGGGCTCTCCTACCTGGGGGTAGTTGCAGAAACCGTCAGCGCAGTGGTTGTCTCACAAGGGCTACGGGCCCCTGTGTAAGGGTGGGGCAGAGGTTCGGGGGTTTTCTCGACCTGCGTGAGAAGGTCTTCTCTCTTAGCAAAAAGCCCGGGGGCTGTCTTACCCCCCGCAGGTCGAGTTTTTTTTTTCTTTTAACCTCAAAGTTAAAATAGCTACAGATTTAGATGGGTAGGTTGCTTGTCTTTTATGCCCAAGATTGCATAGTACGACAACAGAAAACTAAGTGTCCATTACAAGTTGAATTTTGAACAGCTGCTGACAATGCTGGTTCCTTTCGTATTCTCCAGTTCACCAAACTTCACACGAGCGCTATTTCAAACTATCATTTAAATTAGCCAGAATTACTGGATTCATGGAGTCCAGACTGCTAGGTGGAGTAGCTAAATTAAAATTTCGGTACAAATGGAAGGATCATTTTTTTTTTTGAAATAAACAAATGGAAGGATCTAACTAGCATAGACAGTTCAGGACTATATTCTGTCTCAGTCACCAGTACTGTGAACCTTGCAACATTATCCTAGCTTAGATAACATAATTTGTTCCACTATGACTTGAAATCATCATTCCCAGATGACAAACAGTTGCATGACATACCTTGTTGTGAAGAAACTGATGTGAAATTTCTACCAATGGTACTCCGTTAAGCAGGATCTTTCCCTTTAGAGGGTCATAAAACCGTTCGATCAAATTTGCTATCGTGGTCTGCAAAAGTTAATGTTGTAATTGAGCCTGCAGTCTTAAAATTCTTTCTACTTTAAAACAAAATCATGTCATGTAATTAGCGCTGGTAAAAAAATCTTACTTTACCACCACCACTTGGCCCGACAAGTGCGACCTTGGAACCCGGTGCTAACTTCAGTGTTATTCCCTGCAATATCGTTGAAAACAGGCATAAGTTTAACGCGTGCCATGCAATAAAGGTCACAAATGACTGTATATGGATGAATATGGTAATCACATAAAAGCCCGCAAGAATATGGATGATAACTGATGCAAGTTTGGCTCCTAGTTTCTCTTTACATATGTATACACTGTTTATAATAAAGAAAGAAAATGTCAGATAAAGGATGTCAGTTGCCCAGTATTCTGGAGAGTACCTTAAGAATCATATGAGAAGGGCGAGAAGGATATGAAAACCAGACATCATCAAGCTCAACTTCCCCATCTTCCTCACTAAAAGAAGGAATCGTCAATAATTAAGGGTACTGCATACTGCTATTGAATAAGTAGAACCACTCTACAAAACTGATAGACAAAGAAACTAACTTTATTGGACATTTGTCCCCAGAGTTTGGCATTGAGGAAACACGGTCCAGAAGTTGAAAAACTCTGCGGCTTGCACCAGAGGCTTTCATTACAGTTGTGTATAGTCCTGACAAGGCAGATACTGACGAACCAACTGTATACACACAAGGAATTGAATTATTCATAAATATCAATAAACCATAAATGACACATGTAAAACCAAATGTGTCACATGGTGTTCATGATGATTATTGTGGGTTTTCAAATTAAAAGAGAAAATCAAGCATGATGCTAGGTTCAATATAAATACTGTTAATTCTGAAAAGTACCTGTAAGGCTGTATAAGATGAATGATGTGAGAGAACCAGTTGTCATGTAACCGTTTATGGTTAAGTTGGCACCATAAATCACAACAATAACCACTGAAAGGGTTGAGGCTGCATTAAGCCCTCCAGAAAACAAGCCAACAACTTTCTAAAAAAAAAGGGCATCGGATCAGACCATTAAACTGTGGAATGTGGTGCTATTTTACATGAACAGTAGGGTACTCACAGCTTGCTTGAGACCAAGTTTAAGTGTCTCCTCTACTTTTTCACCATAGCGAGAAATCTCGTGAGATTCCTGAGCAAAAGATCTTACTGTGCGAATGGCACCAAAGGATTCCTGAATGGTAGTAACTTATCAAGGCATAAATAAAAAGAAACAATGATTCTATCATATGCTTGCAATTAGAAGCGAAAACACCAACTTGCTTGTTTATGGTAACAAATCAGAAGACACAAGATGCTCTGGTATACAAACCTCAGCTATGGATGAAGCTACAGCTGCAGCAGCTTGTGTTTGATGTGAAAGCTCACGAAGAAATCGTCCAAATCTACGCACAGCAACTGATATAACTGGGACAATTACAAGTGCCAGCACTGTGCAGATAGTAATCCATGAGATTTCCTTGATCAAATACAGTGGTTTAACAAAATTAAAGAAAATGCTCAAACAAATGTTGATGATTTGATGTTATCACATGCCCAGCCATGTTCCTTTCTGAAGTTCAGCTATGCAAATGACAAGCCTCCCAAAGAAAAACAAAATGCCAATGAGTTCCATATAGGGACTACAAACATGTTACTTACATGTTAACTTCCATGAAGTTGAAAACATAAAACCAAGACCAATAGCTGTAGTAGTGATATTGCGCAGTGCCTCTGATAGGTTGGTTGTAGCAGCATTCTTTATTATCTGTGTATCTTCAGAGAGCCTGCTTAAGAGCTCTCCTGTCCTAGTCACATCAAAAAATGCTATTTCCTGTGGTGGCATAAGGCAAGTCTTAAGAGTACGAACATCGCTGTGCAACATTATAAGTGCTAAGTTTTGGACAGAATAAACTTGCTTGCCTGGTTTATGAGATGACTGAACAAGTCCTTCCTAAGTCGAGCGACTACTCTCTCACTAGCAGAATTGAATAGCCATGCCCGAAGAGCCGTGCAAACTGAACTGAAACAGGGTAAGAAAGGGCTTTTAATGATTCAAGTTAAGGTTTCCACCCAAAAAAAAAAACAAGTTATGTATATTACATAAGCATAGCCCTATTTTCTGAATGTAAAAGTATTTATCAATATGGTTTAGTTAGTGCAAGCGAAAAATTGCAGCATAAATCGATCCATTAAACATAAAGTGTACAAACAGAAGCTCCTAAACTTGCAGTACAGAACATTTCTGATGATTTTCAAAGTCAAGTTTTGAAGACAGAGGATACCCGACTACAACAATTAACACAATGTACAAAATTGTGCCCTTAACGTCCTCCAGCGCTTGAGCCTTATCTTCTGGGCGCCGAACATCTCTTGACACAATGTCAATTATCTTGCCACCATATTTCGGCTGTAGGACACCACAAGACAATCCGTCCATTAAAACATGAAAGTAAATGTTTGATGAACACGTTCTTTAAGAACGAAAATATTATTTGCCCTCAAAGCGGTTGTATTCAACTCATCTCTGAGCATTCTTTCATACTACGTATATACAGAATCAACATATTTCAATTCAACCAAGGTTTGTGTAGTTGTGTGGCACTAGTTGAATTTAAATCAGCTAATAGTGGAACCAGCTATCCTTGTTTAACAATGTTTTTGAAGACAGTGCTAACTGCTAAGCCTTCATGAAGACAGGAACGGCTTAACAATGAAATTCAGCAGCTATCCTTGTTTCAAAAACATAACCCAAAGTAAACAAACTACTAGCAGCAACATTTTTTTAACAAGTGGCAGGTACCTACAACGAGAATGTTGCTGAGGGAGGCGACGAGCAGCGCAATGGTGGCGAGGACCAGCTTCCCGGTGTCGTGCTTGGCCTGCAAACCCGTCACGCTCAGCATAAGTGCATAACTAAAACATCACCACAAGACGAACAGTTGAGAGAGCAGTGCTCACTCACCAACTTGATGACCCGGCAGAACCCGACGTTCGCTGGCTGAGATAATCCCAATTCGACGATGACAAAAAGAGAGAGAGAGAGAGGAGAGGATCAATTAGCAACCGGTTGTAATTGGACTGAATTGTGCGTGCGGGTGGAGAAAGGAGGGGATGCAGAGTGGGGTTGGGCGCCGAACCTGGACGTTGCTGCCTTCCTCCAGGTCGGAGAGCACCCTCGACGTCTCCTGCACGCACAACACACGCACCAACGCAATCAGAAACCGAATTCGAATTAGGAAGCCGCGGCCGCGAGGCGCAGAGGGAGAAGAGAACAGCGGGTGTCGCGGTGCGCCCACCCCGTTGCCGTTGCCGAGGAGCGGGACGCGGTTGGCCCTTGGCGCCGTCTTGATGCGCATGTTCTTCCCCATCGCCGCCGCCGCCCCACTCGTTCCGCGCGAAGGAAGGGAGGGGAGGGGCAGAGAAGAGAGTGAGGTGAGCCGGCGCCGCGGGGCTGGGAGATGAGACGAGACGAGAACGAGAGTACGAGACGAGTCAGACGACGAGAGGACCTGCTTTTGTTGTTGCGTAGCGCCCGCCGTACCGTGCCTTGCCGCGGGGCGGTTGGCTCTTCGGCTGCTGATCGCAATCACATGGCACGGCGACTCGGCGAGCCCCGCGTACGGCCAAGGCCACCAGAGAGAGACAGAGAGACGGGGGGCGGACGCGACTGAGACAGGCGCTACAAGACTAACCGCCCCGCCCCGATAGCAGCAGGCTAGGACTACGTGCACGATCCGGCGTGTCACCCACTCGAGGAGGGCCCAAGTGCGTGCCCACTTGGGAATTCAGGTTTAAAGGATTGATGATGGATTAGTTAATTGGGGGATCTGGCGGCTTGATCATTGGCGTGAAGACCCATGTTGCACAGGAATCTCCCTTTGATGCTTTGTTTTAACAGAGTACAGAACTACAGATAGGCGCACATCATACTTAGTACGTAGTAATTAGTAGTACTTACTTACACAGTTGCTCTGACTGCCCCTGCTAATCTCCATGATGCATTTATACTGTTTGTCCTAATATAATACTGCTCTCATCTGTCATCCCCATGACGCACTTACGTAAGTATATTACGTACTTTTTATCTCGATAGTTTCTTTTAAGAGCGTAAATACTAAATACTACGCATACAACACACGGGTTCACACAATTTCTATCTCGAAGGATACCTGATTAGGTAGTACCGAGTAGCACTGCAAGTACACGTCATCACTCACATCACTTGGTCTGTCCATTTTTTTCTCCCCTAATTTGGGTGATTGGCGATTGGCTTCCTTAAGCGTGAGTGGTCGGCTAGTCGCTGCCACTGTGGTCTAGTGGGAAGTGGGATGCCGCATCAGATCCCAGGTTGTCACATCGAGCTGCGTCCTGTTGATTTTGTTTCCCCGGCAAAACCCAGCCTACCTGTGCTGGTTTTCGGAGTGTCAGCTTGTGCTAGCGGCGAGCAGAAATTTGTGTGTACATGGAACGTGTCTGGCTCACAAAATTGTGGAGTACTCCGTGCTTGGCAAGTCTAGATGGATGGCCAGTATACAAGCCGAATATTTATCGATGTACCCGGCCGGTCTCAACTGGGGCAGGCGTCGGCGTCCATTTAGAAGAGCAAGTGAACAACGCCGTTCACATCATCACATGTGCGGCTACGAGAACGGCACTTGTAACGACGAGAAGCATGCCGGAGAATGGCCAAAAGGCAGCAAACATCACGCCTTCCGATATTTTGAAGAATCGACATAATAGGTGAGGGTAATATACTAGCACCCCAGAAAATGATCTACGGACTAAAAAGAACTAGTCCATTTCTAACCATCGAACACAGTTTCAAACACAGAACTTATTAGTGCCGTTTATTTCTACCTATCGATTATTTCTATTTACTAGTAGGTTGGCACGTGTTATAAAAATAACATAAATTTAAAAAAAATCTTAATTTTTTAAAAAATAAGTATGTAAAATAATGCATACTTTTGTCAGATCGCGTATTAAAATTATTCGATAGCATCTCATATTAAAAATTATATATTTATACATCGAAAGCTTGGGCCTCCGGGGAAAACAGAAGGAAATTTTGTATAATTAAATCTTAAACAATCAGCAACATATATAAAAGAAAATATTCACGATACATGTATCCATGAGCAACTCGGCACCGCAACCAGCTTTTTGACGATGGGGAGGCCGAGAAGGTTGCTCTCCTCGTCGCCGGTGTCGTGGAGCAACGACGCCACGCACTCGACGGCACCGGACACCGTCACAACGCGGAGCACGTTCCGCTTCTACCTAGGGGTGAAAGTGGTGAGGATAATTTCCGCATCCGATCCGCTCCGAATCCGAATTTTGCGGATATGGAGAAGCATTTTTGATATCCGTGTGGATATGGATAATCCGAATCCGATTGCGTGTGGATGCGGAGTAGGATATGGTTTAAGAAAAATCCGACGGATATGGATTATCCGATAATTGAATGCGGATTATCCGAGGCTTATAATAGGATATCCGACTAATCTAATGAGCCCATGATGTCACCACACTACAAATCAAGCTCAGCTCAAACAACGAGACCCATAAACTCTGTCATGGTTCATGAACCATAAAAATGAGTATTTTTTGTGTTACATTGCTAAATTATAGTCTGGTTTAGAAATTATTAGTCACTTAAAAACTACATGTAATCATATATTATCCGACTATATTAATTCGCATCCGCTCCGAAACCGCTCCGACTCCGCACCAGTTCCGACATCCGAAAAAATCCGCATCCGTAACCGCATCCGCAAGATATTCGCTCCGCTCCATATCCGACAAAAAAATATGGATGAGGATGTGGAAAAGGTATTATCCGCTCCGATCCGATCCGCTTTCATCCCTACTTCTACCTGGCGAGCTTGGACACGACGAGCGTCGTGGCCGCCCTTGTGCCGCGCTCGACGCCGACGCCCTTGCAAAGAAATATGAACTCTGAATATACGATGAGAATGAAGGGAGAGATTGTGTGCTTTGAGAATAAGGAGGGATGCCTTATATAGGGGGCAGGAGGGCTAAGGAGATGAACCTGGACTCCCACGACTATGCTAAGTAATCGATTCCCTGATTGACTCCCACGACTATGGTAAGTAATGAAGTTTTAAAAGGAAGGAGACACCCGATTGCGTAGATGTCATTCCTTTTTTTGAAAGGAAACCTTGACTGGTACACAACACATATATGGACGCTAGCCATCTACAAAAGGAAAAAAGAAAATTCAAATTCCTTGATGCACACTGCCATATAAAGAAAGGAAAGCGGACGAATTTCAAAAGGAAGGTGTAGGAGCCCTGATTGCATAGGAAGGTGGAGTAAAGGAAAGGGGTGTTTTTTGGAAAGGAAACCAGCATATCTTTTTTATACGAATACAACGAATAGAAAGGAAAGGAAAGCGGCGCCTTGATTACATTACCATACAAAGAACGCGATCAAAGGAAGGCAGGCGAATTTACAAAGGAATGTGGAGGAAAGGAAATGGGTGTCTTTTGGAAGGAAACCGGTGTATCTTTTTTCATACGAATACAACGAATAGAAAGGAAAGAAAAGCGGCGCCTTGATTGCATTACCATATAAAGAACGCGATCAAAAGGAAGGCAGGCGAATTTCCAAAGGAAGGTGGAGGAAAGGAAAGTGGCGTTTTTTTGAAGGAAACCAGCGTATCTTTTTGCATACGAATACAACGAACAGAAAGGAAAGAAAAGCGGCGCCTTGATTGCATTACCATACAAAGAACGCGATCAAAAGGAAAGGAAGCCAGCGGGTATAAAAAATGCCAAGGTGAGAAAAAATAGGGGGGCGGGATGGCGCCGAGGCGCAAAAGAACGAGGGGTGACGACCAAACGCGTCTACCCCCGGTCGTCCGGGGCCACCTTTTGGCTCTGAATTGTGGGTCCTCGGTGAGGTTTAGGAGGGTAATTTTTTGGGTGAGAAACCGTTTCAATTGTGACACTATTTATATATTTATATAGTATAGATTTGGATTGATGACAGTTGCCTTGTCCAAGTCCCAGAACCAGAGTACACAGTTTGGCACCGCAAAAATTTGATTAGCAAAATCGATGCAGTCTCTACATATACACCGACCACCGAAACACCTAGAGGATATTAACACGCGTCAAAAAATTTCCATTTTCTAGGAGATAATTCACAGCTTCCAGTCACCAACCGCCCACAAAATTCAACAGCAGGCGCCATCTGCGTTACCTCGCGGTCCGCACCGTTTCTCATGCCTGCTTTCGATCCTGGTCTCCATCCCAACCAGGGTCCACCTTTTGAAGCCCCTTGGTTTCATGCCCTCCGCGGCGCTTCAGAATTCCAAGGTTGTAGCCTTTACTCATGCATGTCTGCAAGACTACAACCTCAGTATGGTTCGAAGTGTATCACAAAGATTTTGTATCGTCTGCTGCTCTTCTGTGGCCTGTGAATCTTGTAGAGGCATATCCTCATAGCAGCTACAGAAACCAATGCAGATAAGCGATTAACTTATTTCAGTTATATTGCAAACAAATAAAAACTATAGCAAAACAGAGTAGCCCAAAATAAACATACCTCTTATGGTAAGCTAGAGCTTGTGCCAGGTTCATCAATGTGGGGCATGTCGTTAATCTGTGGTGCACACCAGGAGGAAGAGGGACCTAATGCAACCAAATCCAGTATTAGTCAGCATCAACTTCACAAGTGTTAAAAAAGTGAGAGTCTGCAGCATACTTCGTTTTGCCCTTTGCGCCCTTTCTTTGCCTGTCCATCACCACTGAACAGCTCCCTAACTGCCTCCAAGGCATCATTTGTACTTGACGCAGCCAAGCCATTTCCTGCTTCATTTTCTGACACTAGAGCTAGCGGTGAAATGTCAATCGCCTTAAGAAATGGTATAGGCACAGTGTTGCCGGCAGCATAAATTGACCATAGCTACAAATGCAAAGGATCATAGGGTCACTGGAAAAGACATGGGACTCAAAGGGGAAGGTGGGCAATTATAAAATCTACTTTAGCCTGGTTCTGTTATATGAAAAGTTGTTTATGTCTGACCACAAAGCATATACCTTATCCTGAACAGAAAATGCTTTACGGCTTGGGCTGCTATTTAACTTCATCGTTGCACTGGCAAGACCAGGTGATGAACTTAATTGACTATCATGGCGTCGCATAGTCCCTTCTGCACCAACATGCTTCTTCACAGTTCCGGTTGAAGTTGGGATTGATTTTGGTTCCTGCATGTCAACACGGCCATCTAGATCCCGATCTTTATTGACATCGCTATCAGTTGTATTCTCCGCCCTATCAAAATATCGCGCATAAGATTTCTGATGGGGTAAAGAATAAGTTTCTGTCGTGTTGTTTTCTATGGCTGGAAATATATATAAGATAAATATCACTTTATCATACCAAAACTTTGAAATGAGTTCTGCTCTCTTTGGATCATGTGTGAAAGAATTGATGCTACCAAGGCCTGGAATGAACTCTGTTCTTGGAAAAATGGGTGATTCCGCCACTTCGTCACCATCTTCAGAATGAACTATCATAGTACCGAAATCACCTATAAGGGAAATAATTAAACGGTGGTTTCAAGGGTAATACCACAAGACAAGAACATATGAAACTGCTCTATGTTTATAAGCATCCCATTTAAGGAACAACATAATAACCTGCCAACCAAGATATCCAGAGAAGCTCCTAATAAGCTATTTGAATAAAAGTCATGTAGTGTTACAATTTACAAGCTCATCATAGAAAAATGTTGTATTCAATTGACATCACAGTTGCTCGACAAAAGACTCACAAGAATAAAAAATTGATGATAATGTTAGCTTAGCAATCAATCATTAACATACTGCAAGTGGAACAGTTGAAGAAAGACTACGTGCAGAGAAAATGCTCTTGAGATGACAACAAAATCTCAATTGTTTTAAGATATTGATGTATAAGCAACATAAATAACAACAGCGGTGAACTAGACTGACTTATTTATCATTACCTGCCTGACCATCATTATATGTTGCGTGATTCATATGTTGCTGAGAGTTTGCAGGAACAGTTTCCCCATAGTCTTCATTTATTCGAACAGTTGCATCTAGCATTGTCTGCAGATATTAAGGCCGATTCAACAGTGCTGAGTGAATACCATAATAACCAATCAAATGCAGACAACAGTGAATGCGGCATACATCATCAGGGCCATCCAGCTGGCTTTGCGCAGCAAGTGTGGCTCTAATCCTCTTCGCATCCTTGATCTTTGCCAACATTTTCGAAGCTCCAGTATTACACTTCTCAATAAATTTGTGCTGCAGAGGGATTTGAAAAAAAAAACAACAATTAGTAAATATAAATAAGAGACAATAAAACTGCACCTTAAAAGTTGCCCCTGGGCATGAATTAAGTACCTTCAGCATCTCACTTGCAGCAGGACGAAGTCTTGGATCTTTTGTTAGACACTTCGCAATAAAATCATGGAAGAGGAGAGACCTGACGGGTAGGATAACAAGAACTTAGAGCAACTGACGTTCAAAACTATTGTCTAACGTTTTAAGATTTTGATATTTTTTTACTAAAAACAACTTAAATAACAGTATGGCAAGTGTTGATGACTCAGAAAATTGATAAAATCAAATTTATAGCCCATAGTTGCAACTATTTTTCAGAAAAGATTACTTTATGCTCTAAACAAGTTAGTCTCAAATATGGAGTTCCATATCTGTCAAGTGGACTGGTGTTTTCAAAGCCTACATAGGTTAAAGAGGGCAGAAAGCACTAAGGGAAGGAGTTCTTGAATGATAATAAAGAGAACTGGCTGGAACTTCCATCAAGCTGTACCCAGAAGGAGCAACTATCTCATATAATTCAGGCCAAAGTGGTAAATTTAAGACGGGTGACAACTGCTGCTGGGTCAAAGAAAACAAAATTAAGTTGACTGTAGAAGCCAATCAGAAGAGGAAGGAGGCGGCATAAAAACTCGATTGATAGAAAGGCAGCGTGTAAGTTTTCTCACTTTTTATACTATGTCTTCAAGCTAAAATATGGCCCAAATACACGCATAAAAAAAGGATTAACATATAATGGGCAAATGGTACTGACAGACAACTGATGAAAGCATCAATTTTCAGTCCCAGAAGAGCTTGTTTGGATGAGTGTGCCTCTAATTTCACCAGTTTCTTATGTTTGTATTGATTTCATTGCAGATCAAAAGAAACCTCGGCCAAAATCCTTATGTCTAGACATAACAATCTGATATTGAAAATTAGACATGATGGGCCTATCCCGTTATTCAAATAGGTGAATAGATTATTAGAAACCACTTACCACTTCTCCTTATCCTCCAGCATTGGCGCAGGTTCACTAGATATCATAAAGATAACCTGAAATAAGGGAAGGAAAGTGGGACGGATAGTTTATGCATCAAGCTAACAAAGATGGTGTGATAGATTGGTAAGTATTTAGCGAGACAAAGTAAAAACAAAAACAAAGTAATGACACATGAAGTACAGTACACCTAAAGCAGCTTTAATTCTGTTATAGGCTTATAGCTGCACTAACTGCAGATACTAACAGGCATTGAGAAGCATTGCACGTACTCTCATTGGATGCACAGTGGATCTTGGTGGCATGCCCTACAGTAGGAGATACAAAAGAAATATTAAAACATTAGCACACCATAAAATAAAAAGTATACAGTTACAAAAGAAAGAAGCAAAGAACAATGTCTACCTCTGCCATCTCAATTGCAGATACACCTAATGCCCAAACATCTACCTGGGGGCAAAAGACAAGAACATAAGGTTAACCTTTGTTATGATAGATTGGTAAGACAAACTAAAGAAATAATCAAACAGTCAGATGTTCTCAATAAACAGTAGATTGTTGTTTTAGAGGCTTAGTTATTAGGTAGTAACTAGTAGGTTTTTGTCACTTGAGAAACCATCAAGAAGCAAAGAAAAGAAAAGATTTCCAAGTTTGTGCAAGGGTTCTATAATACTCATTACTGAATGCAGTGAGTACCTATGCCCTTGCTGCTACATTTAACATTCTTCTGCCATATGTAAAATCTTTACACCCAAAGGAATAATGTCTACAAAAAACCCTACTGGCTGAAACATCCAAGTATCCAACAATAAATTTTACAGCCACTAAGACCTAGAGTAAAATGCCAAAAAAATATTAATAGTTCTAAAAATGAACAATTCTGCAGAGGGGATGAGGTGATACCTTTCCATCATAACGACTTTCTTGAATGACCTCTGGCGCCATCCAATGTGGAGTACCAATGAACTGAAAGTATAAATATGAAGCACTACGTTATGGAAATTAGTATGCCACTAAAACCTTTATTCTTTGCAAAGAAAAGCACCACAGATTTTTTTTGGGAAAATGTCATTCAAGACTAAGTTAGTGAGTGATGTCGTCAGCCTGTTGTGCAACAATAGAGTTATTTTGCCATAAACTTGGGATAGGTTTATCCATGCATTCTGATCGAAGTATGTTTGAGCCCAACAATAAAGACATCCAAAAAACTATGCATGTATGACGAGTTTTGTGGTGACAGTGTGTGCATTTTAGAAGTGTCTGCTTCTGCAAGCTTGTAGAAAACAATGCATGTCTTTTTGGGAGGACACTAACTGTTGTTGGTACGCTATGCAACAAAATAAAATGTAGAAGTAATCATTATGGGTTCCTCCAACATCTAGGTATGGTTGGCAACTAGAGAAGTGCAGCAGCATAGCAGGGGTAGAAGAGAAAATAGAAACCTCAGGAGCAGTTAAAAAAGGAGTAGATGGATTCCTTTCTTGTTAGATTTTAATAAAGTATATAGCCAACTCTTTAATAGCACTACATGCAATAACTCTTTTATAGCACTCGTACTTCTATCCTGACTTTCCTAACTCTGACTCAATTTAACTCCTCTATCAAACTGATTTACGTTCCCTCTGCGTCAACTCTTCCTCTAGGCCAAACAGAGTCCACAAACCATAAAAAAGCAAGAGATAAGAAATTAGCTCAGTGCCCTCCCAGAGGTACAATATGGAAAGTGCCATCCATGGTGAAGATGACATGTTGGGCTGCTTTCCATATGTAAACACACTGGACGGTATTTCCCAACTTGGCGATCTTTGTGATGATACTGATTTCCGCAAAACTGTTGGCTCGATATGCTACTGTCACATCAACCCTCTACTATCTCCCATAGCTCCAGCAACTTGCCAGCTTGCACCCAGCAGTATGAAAAATAAAGGAATACGCTTTCGTCAAAGTAGCCCATACAGACATGGAGCCTTGCAGTCATCAAGAACAGAAGATTTTTGAGTGGTCCTGCCTCAAGTGTGCCAATAGTTGTTCATGATCAATTGGAGCATGTCAGGAGCGAAGAGGGTTAGGGCTTTTCTTAGTGAACAATAGTGTCTAATTGGTCCTTGGTCGTTTTCTTAGTGAACAATACCGTGTCTAATTGGTCCTCGGTCGTTTTCTTAGTAGAAATGTAATGACTTGGATGCGAGAGGGAGGGAGGATAACTGAACCTTTTTCTAATCTTACTACAATGACATGTAATTTCCCTGCATGTTCGAGACCAAAAAAAATGGCGAGTGGTGACTGTGCCTTGTGGGTGAATTCAAGCAGGGCAGTGAGCAAGCTTGCAATGGTTGTTTGGGACCTAGAGGTTATCACAATAAGAAAGGGAGAAGAACCAGTGCAGGGAGTATTGGTGTAGGAACCGCTTGGGTTGGTTCAACAAGCATTTGCTTCAAAGAATAGAAGAAGTGCCAATAAATGAGCCAGTGTATACTAGATACTTTCCTTTTTTCCGTTTTTAACTTAATAGAACCTAATGCTGTTGCCTAAATTCAACACATCAGTTTGGATGTTCGAGTGATCTTTTTCCAATACAAACTTGTTTCCAAGTTTTCATCAAAGTACCATCACATTAAAGAACCATGCATAAGCACAAAAGGAGGCTCTTATGCTAAACTTTCATCTGTCACTTCATTTTCTGTTACATTGATGTATGGTTCTGGAACTTTTGATTTGGAGTAGCAAAACAAACACTGTTAAGAATACCGTGTTGCGCTTTGACATGGTTCTCGTCAGCTGGGCTGCTACACCAAAATCACCTGTTGAAACGTTGTTGTTGTGGTATGCCAAGCCGAATTAACAAGTCAGGACACATGGAAATATCAAGCAGTAATGAATGAGATTAAGAAGAAACAAAAACAACTGTACGTACCCAACTTCACCTCGCCTTGCTCAGTTAGAAGAATGTTGCCACCTTTAATGTCTCTATGAACTTTAAAAATTGAGTGCAAGTAAGCAAGACCCTGGAGAAGAAAATATCCAGGCAAAAGCAAAATTAAATATCTGAAGGCAATAGCCCGTATACAATATTATTAAACTGGTGACTAAGTTGTTGCAATATAAGTAGCAAATCCCGTAATTATCTGATATGATATTTTAACTCCACTTGCAACCGTGTTAGAAGGACAATACCTTTAGTGCTTCTCTACAGATGTAAGCTATCTGGGATTCATCAAGAGGTTCCTCTGTGATGCCTATACAGTCAGCGACACTTCCACCACCACAGTACTCCATAATTATCTATAAGTAGAAAATCACATTCATATCAAGCTTGTTTCGTGACTTGATAAGTAAGCAAGTATCACAAAGATGGATATTATCAGGTAATGTGATTATACCCATAGGTATTCCTCTCCTTGATAACTTCCAAAGTAGCGGACAACATTTGGATGGCTGCATTGCTGCAGCATCTCAATTTCTCCCCGTATATCTTCATATCCTTCTTCCTGAAGACCAAAGAAAGATACTTATAGAGTTTGGAAACATGCAAGTGCTCATATAATAGACAGCTTCGTATTTATGAGGTCTCTCACAATTTAAGCCCATGCAAACTAAATTCTCACAATCAAAGTAATATGGATGCCAAATATGTCTCTGGTTGCCATTAGAATCTTCAGAGAACTTTGTAATAGAAACTGACCCCTTCTGTTAAGGAGATGATCTTGACAGCCACAAGCTCCTGCGTTCTGAGATCCCTTGCTTTGTACACTGCACCATATGAACCTTTCCCTGCATTCCCAATTGAATTTTGCATTATACAAACAGCTCAAAGCTTCAGGCATTCCACAAACAGAGATATCGAAGCAATGAAATACTAAATTGAAAGCACGAATCGTACCGAGCTCATGGAGCAGCTCGTACTTGGTGGAAGGATCCTCCCTGGTAACGCTGTCTGGCACTGAGCTCACCGATGGCTTCCGCCTTGAATTTTGCTGTTGTTGTTGCTGCATCAGAGGCGACGGCTGCCGGAGCTCCTCCGACTGCTCCACAGCTGGACTCCAGAAAGAGGACCCGAACCCCCCGCCGCCGCCAGAGGCAGCCTCATGGGGACTGGAGCCCCCGCTGGTGTGCTGAATGAAGGTGCCAGAGAACGACTCGTGGGGGCTCGACGGGCTGCCCGTCCGGCGGATGAATGTGCCGGAGACGGACTCGCGAGGGCTGGACGAGCCACCCGAGCGACGGATGAATGTGCCGGAGGCGGACTCGCCTGGGCTGGAGGAGGCAACCCCTGAGCGCGCGGTGGAGTGGACGACGAAGGTGGAGTAGGGATCCTCCTCGGCGACGCGGGGGCTGGAGCGCCGCAGATCCAGGAACGGGGATCGGGCAGAGGCCGGGGCGCCGCGCTTGACGACGACGGTTGCGGAGATGGAGGCGTCGTCGGGGTCGGAGGAGTAGGGGTCCTCATCGTCGTCGAAGGAGGCACCGCCGAAGTCCTTGGGGAGGCGCTGGAGGAGCGGTGGCAGCGAGGAGGGGTCCTCCTCGTCGTCCTCTGCCCCCGTAACGGCCCCCCCACCGCGGCGGACGTCGTCGTCTTCGTCATCGCCATGGACGACGAAGGTTGAGTAGACGTCGGGCTTCCTGGAGCGCGACCACGGCGAGCGCGGGGAGAAGGCCATGGCGTGCCACGCGAGGTGGGAGGACGACGGGGAAGGTGCTCGTCGGAAATGGCAAATGGGGAAATTTGTTTAGTTGGAGCCAGTTCACTCGAATCTGGCAATATGGGTCGGGCTCGAATGGGCCATCCCCGTCTTAGGCCCACTTGGCATAGAAATCTCTCGGCTAAATTCTTTTTCTCCTCGCTGGGCCCACAGAGATATTGTTGTCGTAAAAAAAAAGTGGAATAGAGAGAGAGAGGGGCTTGTCTCTTTTCTCCTTTCAAAACGCGAGAAATTTGTTGGCATACTCCCGTCGTAAATCGAGAAATGCATCCCTCTAACCACAAGTTCATTAAAACGAGATCTATGCAGGTCCAAAAAATTGCAACGAAGTTTACTGCAAAGTAAATAAATGTATAGCTTGTGAACATTTCTCCCATATATACAAATACAACCGCTCGAGTTACTCAAAATTATCCTGAAATACTGAAATAGTAATTCTACAAACAAACTCTTAATTTTATTGATTGATCTACAATCCTACATAGTTTGTTTCCAGAATCTGATGGATCTATCGTTTCCGCAAGTAACAAACGCTGGCTCTACGGGGGAGTGGTCAAGCCATCTAGGAGCACCGGTGCTGCCGGAGGGCAATCTTGCAACCTTTTCAGTCGTAAGCGCATCCCAGACAACAACCTGTAGACCAAGCATTATCCTAGTTAGCCTCTATTTGCCCAGTTGAAAGACAAACATAAGCACTGTTGTCAAACTGGAATTTACCTCGTTGTTTTGTTCATCAGCTGATAGCACAAACTCCTCGGTTTCATTGAAGACAGCCTAAACAGAAAGACACTTGTTAACATAGTTAGAGGTATGTCTGTAGCCTTAGCTGCAAGCTCAAACCAGTTTATTTAGAGAACGTGTTATAAGCTTTGGGACAACAAAAACAAAACAAATGAGTAAATTTGAATCAGAAAAAGTATAACGTTACATAAGCACATACATAAACATAATACAGTACTAACCTGACAACGGAATTGTCTGCGAACAGCTCCTGCATACTGCTTCACAAGTCGTCCAGTGCCAACTTCCCACAACTTTACAGAAGAATCCTTCCCACAAGACAGGAGGTACCTGAAAAGGAAGAATATTGTAAAATCATTAAAGATAAGCCAAAGAAAAATTACAATTTCATTAATAACAATGAACATTATCCAAAACAAGAACTACAGATAGTTGAAGTTCACCATATCAGTTGTTTTGGGGTGTTCAATCTTATATGCAAGGTGCATTCAGGCTACACATAAGCACAAGCTTTGAGAAGTCGAGTAGAAGAATTCAGAAATGTCTGGAGCACAGGAGTCTCAAGGACATGTTACAGATCCTTTAGAATCCTACAAGGTTCGAGCATTGCAAATAGGACTTAGGTTGTTACTATCTTGAGCCAAACTTACAAGATATAACTTTCTCTTTGTTCTCCAAACCAAACAACAACAAAGTCTCTTGAGAGGAGAATCTTTAACAGCACGCTTACCTCTCATCTTTGGTGAAAACTGCACTGGTAGCTTCCGCGGATCCATGTGCTCCTATAATAGGACGGACACATTCAGCAGATACTCCATCCCAGATGCGCAAAGAACCATCTTTAGAAGCAGTCACATACAAGCTCCCAGTAGAAGAGTAACGAACCTGGCACCGACATTGGTAAGTAGGGCTACCATAGTAAAAATGAACATCTAATGACAAAATAACTAATCTGGTGTGATGCTTCTAAATCAGAACAAGGAGAAAAAAGACTACCTGGTTAATGGGAGAACTAGAATCCTGCGGATTTGCTGATAAAAAGCACATGAAAGTGTTTACATCATACAGATGAGCAACTGGGTGATCAGTTCCTGCAAATACGTTCATCAGCAACTGTTTAAATGATTTTTTAACAGGTTATAATATTCGACTTTACAAACGATGAAAACCCCATACAATGTACTTGCAGTATTTTCTAAATGCCCAAGAAGCAGAAAGTGCTTGATACAGTAACAAATTCAAATCCTTGAGCTAGAACATAATAATAAATTTGTGAAAACAATTAGATTGCTGTACTGGATAATAACTTAAATTATGTTAAACAGTTATCATTTCACAATCATGCAGAAGAATCAGTGCAATTGATATCAGAAATCAAGAATCAGCGTATAACAGCACAATTACAGCTAAATTAAAGGACTGTAGTACCTGCTAAGAGGTAATCCCCACAAGGATGAAAACATACAGATCTAACATTATGAGTATCCTGTCCAGGGATTGAAAAATGACCTTTAGTATATGCAATGAACACACCATTTTACATAATATAGCGATACATTGCAGTCACTAGAATTTACTACCTGAATAACTCTGAATGCTTTCCTTGCATTGGTTTTTGAGAAGTCAAAGAATCTGTTGGGCAAATTTCAGGGACAAAGAAATAACAAAGAGATCAATTAATACCCAAAAAACACCCAAATAATTAAAAGATATGCTTAATCCCACTATGAGCACCTCAAATAGACAATCTAACAGCAAGGAGAGTAGACATAAAGGATAAGCATACTTTATTGTGTTGTCTTTTGAAGCTGATATCAGTATTGGACTCTCGGGATGAAAATCCAGATCGTTGATGGGCTGCAAGAAATCAAATGTTTACCAGCTGGCAGAGGGCGCACTGGAAATTCAAGCAATGAAAAATAAAGGAAACCACTAGTGACAAATAGAGTACACACACATTTTATCACAATCTCCACACAGCTGCAAATATTTTAACTATATAAACCGCAGGAATCCTAACCAGAAGCAATCTTGTGGAAGTGATTAAAAGAGTCTTACAGCCTTGCAGTAAATATACTACCATATATGAACACAAGACATGCTCACCTGCGTGTGATCATAAAATGTACGTATCACAGGCCGGGCAGATCCATCTTTGGAGTCTCCTACCATCGTCTGCTTAATTTTAGCAACCTGCAAGAGAGAGCAGTAGTGAGTTGCAAGTACAGAACAGCAGAAAGCCCGCACAGCACTCAAGAGTGGCAACTTAAGCTCACCTCGAAGAACTTAATTGACGTGTCAGCACTCCCAGTTGCAAAATACTTGCCATCAGAACTAAATTTCGCACACCGGGCAATGTTCTACAGCAAATAAGGTTAAGTCGATGGCAATGAACATCAGCAAAATCTGTTGACAACTCATTAGTAGAATCTCAAGCTGTACACATAATCATGGTACTGCTGCAAGTGCAAAGTGTGCAATAGTAGCAGCAAATGTTCAGAACTTCAGATAAACTGGAGATTGATCCGAATATAGCAGTGTGATACCAAGGAAAAACTAGAATCATACACACCTTATGGTCAGAGACATGCCTCGCCTCGTGCTTGGGGAATTGCTTGGACGAGCCCCTAACATCCTGAACACTACACAGCACCGGCGTCAACACACACACCACTCACTATTCAGCACCATTGCCAGGCACACAATCAACAGGCAACACCTTGAGCGAGCAAGGCTAGAGCCGTATACCTGAAATCCACGGCACCAGAGCCGAGCGGTGGCACCACTCCACCGAACCCGGCGGAGTCGAACGCGGAAGCGGCTCCTCCCCCTCGCTCCGCCGCGAGGCCCTGCGAACCGGTAGCGAGGGTTTAGACCGGAACAGAAGAAAATCCTAGGCAGGAAAAGAAGGGGGGAGTGGGGGACCTTGGCGACGAGGCGGAGGAGGTGGTTGCCGGGGATGGAGTCGACGGCGGAGATGGGGGTCATGGTGGCGGCGGCGACGGCTCCCGCGGCCTGCCCGTGGCTCTGACCGCGGAGGTGCGCCACGATGAGGGCGTTCACCTGCCGCAGCAGCTTCGCCTCCTGCACCGCCTCGTCCATTGCTTCGCTCTCGTCGCTTCGATCCCCCTCCCTCCCCACTCCGGAGGCCGACCCGAAATGCTTCGATGCCTTCCTGCGCGGGGGATTTCGGTTTGTACTATGATCTGTTACTGGACTGAAGCTGAAGAAGTGAAGAGGACTGAAGCTGTTCGAGTGTTCATGAAAGAGCTTACCACAAGTGCCTCTTGAATGTGGGTAAAGGGCCACGTCTCAGGAAAACGCAGATCTTTGCGACAAATGCCGTACAAAAAACCGTTACAAATCGTTGGCTTGGGGGTAAAAACATGAATAAATTGCATAACGCGTATTGCTCATGCAAAATTCATATAGCGTAAAGCCTTTATTTTGCAGGGAATACGTTTGTTCCTCTACCGAAATCCACAATCCATTTCCCAAAACCAGTCATGGATCATCGTAGAAAACAGATCTGTATGCCTAGACGATTTCCTGCACAAATTAAGCGCAAAATGTCCAGGACATACCAGCAATGAATCCTTAGACGATTATTGTCTGCCAGGATAGATTTGCTAGTTTGCTAAAGCATCATAATATGATTTCCACAGCGATTCAGTGAACACGAGTACATCACCGTTTCCATATTTTTGCATCCCAAGGATAGATATAAAAAAACAATTGAAACCGCATGTATATTGGAGAATAAAATAGTCAAAACGAGCATATGCTGGAAACACTGCTCCATGTCATTACAATTAGTCTCACTCCTCCAGCCTCTCTATAACAAGCCTTTAGTTTAAAGAATGAGAAGTGAGTACATCCGATCTCGTTTATATGTTCATCTAAAATAATCTTCCTAATCCATATTCAACAAAGACCGCAAAAAATAAGGGCCCTGTATTTTTAAAAATACTGCCCAGAGAACTAAAGCTTGGACTATTTGTCCAGCATCAAATGAAGTATTTAACACCATCAAACACGCACGCTTAGTGTGTTCGCCTTACTGCCCAGAGAACCAAAGTTTGTAAGGACTATTTGTCTAGCATCAAATGAAGTATTTAACACCATTAAACATCCATGCTTAGTGTGTTCGCCTATGTCAGCAGGAACTGGAGCTTCGGGTGGGTGTCTGTTGTTGCTTTTGCTAATACAAAACTTCCATCGTTGTAGGAACAGCATTCGGGTTTAAGGGGGACCCAGAAGTCAGACCTCTTCAACTTTGGCACACAAGCGCTCTGTGGGGAAACAAAAGTAAATCACAATAAGTACACAGATCACAAAATTACCAAAAGTAAACATATGTTGTCCACTAAATAAATTTTGATGTACAACTTATATGGAATAGATCTTTAATTACACAACTTAGATGAAAGAGAACTTAATTTACCAGCAGAATGCCAGAATCACCCACTAAACACTGAAATGCACATCCATTCAGTAGAAATAAGGAAACATAATCAGTGGTTTTATTCATGACATGCTAATGCAATGTTTCGTACAAAGGACTGACAGTAGTTTCATCCACAGTAGACCAGATTGATCCATGAACAAAGCAACTGATAATATTTGCTACTTCCATGCGCCAATGGTTCAGCATACAGCTGGTCTACAGGAAATAGTATTGTGCTCCTTGGCATTAAAACAAGCTTTTGAGTAAGGTAACAGTTTTGTTCCGAAAAAGGTAAAAAGGAAAAAGTTCCATGCTCGAATTATAGTCAAGATTTTTAATGCAAATGAGATTTATGGCACAACTTACAAGAGCAATGGACTGGAGATGCCAATTAACCTAAATGATGCAATATAAACTAATTCCTAATTGCAAACTATTTGTACATGTAAAATTAACTTGTATGTGTGGTGGTAATATACGCCACCACATATGCTTGTGAATAACATTTGATACAGTTTTTAAAACCAGGAGCGTAAGTGTACATTTGACAAAGAGGACGTGAAACATACTCAGGTATTCGTAGCATACTATCATTGAGGTACCCCAAGCTGATGAGCTGAAAAATCTTGGACCTAACCCTCTGTACAAACCTTTCCATCCATCTTCAGCAATCAATCTTTTAACAACTTGCCCAGCTTTTGGCCTGTTTTCATTATCCATAACCTAAATGGTGAAAAACAAAACTTGGTGAAATCAACTGTAAATAAGGGCCAAGTCACAAATAGAACAAATGTAGAACGTGATATCAATATATAGAGAAACAACATGCTGCATTATCACTGCAAACTTAATAAATTAATAAATGAATAGATGGGAGAGAAAGAGATTGAACACAGTGGTCAAAACATAGTGTTGTGAGAACTCGCGGGTTTGATGGTTGCATTATCACTATAAATATTAACATGTGATATTTAGGGATATGTAAAGTGTGTTGTTAAAATGCATGCCATATCCCTAGCATACTCCTAGTCAGTTTGAAAGTGCTAACTTTTGTCACTCGCAATAAGCAGTGAGGTCATAGATAGATCAAGCTTTTCCAAAAAGAGTTTCCTTTTGAAATAATGAGCTTACAGATCCATGACAAGTTGATCCTGGTACACCAGCAGAAAATAAGAAATTGTAAACATAGAAGTGGATGTTGGTTTAATATAGACAACATTCCCGTCCAGTTACCACGCCATTAGAAGATATACTAGTATAGAAATCATTTCAGTCTTCAACATGGCATCAAATATACTTCCAAGACAAAATATTCATGCCCCTAAATTTAGTGGCATTATATTGATATGGAATCAAATTATAGACAAATGAGATGCATAAATGTTAAGTCAAGAATCATTAGTCACAAGGGTAAGCCCGACAAAATATACACCACTCAAATCAAGTTACAAGATTAAGCAGTAAACAGAATATCACATAGTACCTGCAGCCTGGTCTTGATTGTATCTATGGGAGTTGTAACAAAAGAGGTCACTGCACCAGCAATAATTCCCCCTGACGCTTGAACACCAACTATTTTCAACTGGCTAGGAGCCTCCTCTTTGTTTTGCCAATGGCCAAGGGCACTGTTCAGACATGTAAAAAGAACATGACAGTGAATTTCAGCTAACAAGATAACAAAACTAATATTTGACCACCAATCACAAAGAAATACACTCACAAAAGTTACTGATTCCAGTACAGTTAGCATGCTAACAGATGATATTTCCATTATGTGTTTATTCAAAAAAATATATATTTCCATTATGTTTGCAGGGTGCAGGCTATATGTGGATTTGCACCCTTTAGCCATCAAATTGCTTCAGGTTGATAATTAAGCTCTCTAAGCTGCCACCGTGGAACAATCGAAATATTTTCATCGCTCTGGAACGATCGAAATATTTTATTTGCACTGTCCTTTCGGTCAGTTATCAAACTTTTCCTGGTGGCTTTTTTAGTTATGGAGCAAATTTGAATTGATCGCCACAATAAATCTAACCAGCAACCACAGCTCGCATTGAGATGCATTCTTGTTTCCCAAAAATATATATATCAGCACAATAGAGATCACAAAGCAAAATGCAATTATAACTGCAGTTTGGGCATCAAGAGGTGCAGTTTGCAAAGATTGTGGGCAACTGAAAATTACTAATTCACAAGACCATGATGTAGAAATGCACTGGTGCCCTTTTTTCTCCTATTAAACATAATAGAATGCACAAGATAGAGAGGAACATGGTGATGAGCCACAATCAGATTATTCCTAACCTCCAAATTATGCGCTGGCTGGATCCATAACTCGCCCACCACACAGCACTAGATGGTGCGTAGGTCATAACAGACAGTCCAAATCCTCTGTACAGCCCCCTAATCCCATCAGCCTTTATGACCTTTTGAGCAACATCCATTCCACCTTTATATCTGGCGTGACCAGAATACCCTTGAACCATCAATTTCTGGCTTATCTGAAACATTCCAATGCATAACACAATAAACAAAATACCCTAGTTAGATAACAGAAAAATATTGTGAGCTCATTTTTTTCTCTATAGAATATGTAAAGGGCAAGCAATAGTCATACCACATCAATCGGAACAAAAATAGCCTGTGAACACGTAGATGCAGACAGACCGGCGAGGCCATTGGCAAAGGCAGCCTGCACCGGCTCCGACAGCTTGAAGGGCTCAACAAGCTTGAGCGAGGCTGCTTTGGTTGTCTCAAGTGCCGTGAGGAAGATGATCCTAGTTGGGACAGCCCCGATGATAACAGTAGGGAAACCTCGGTACAGCCCTGCCACGCCATCCACCTTGAGGATGTTCTTGAAGGTGGCCAGCGCGTTCCTCCTCAAGGCGTCCCCAGAAGCGACCTGCATCCGGGTCTTGACCACCGAGACCGGGTACAGTGCCACGGTGACGCCGCTGAACATGCCAGCGCCCACCACGTAGAGCTTGGTCTTGTCGAGGCTGCAACATTTCAGCACCGCAATTTGAGAAACAGAACGAGCAAGGCATCAGAAACAACCTACCAAAAAACCGGAATCTGCTAGGGCTCCCCCCAAGCACGCATCACCCAGGAGGAAGACCAACCATGTCAAATCCTCAAACCACAATTCCTAATCCTAACGCCGATTCCGAATAGGGCGGAGGACATAGTTCAACGATCGGAGCTAGTAAATCTCAAGGACCGCGAGAATCGGGGGAATCAGCACGGAATGAAAACCTAAGGAATCACAGGGCGGGGCGGGCGGTTGCTTACTTGTCCCAGTTGATCTCCGTCTGGTGGAGCGACGGGATCTTGGAGGCCCTGGTGGTCGTATCCATGGCAGCGCCGCTCAAATCCTCCCGCTTCCTCTACCAAATACCAATCCGCGACTCCCGAGGTGAGGACCGAAGGGGGGGCGCGGCCTCGCCGCGGCCGTTGGCGTGACTCGACTCGGCAGGAATGGCGGGCGGGCGGGTTGCTCTGGCTGTGGTTCCGCTTACCCCGTTTTCCCTGTTTCCGCTTTCGTGCTCTTTTTGTCCACAACAACAACTCGCCAAGAATGGGGGATACAGCATGTGTTCCTCGCCGCTTCCGCTTTGCTGGAGGAAGGGCGTCGCCGCGTCAATGGCGTCCGGGATGGGGGCTCTTCTTTCTTGGGCCCAAAGGCAAAATGGGAGAAATAACCGTGTGGTCGTTGTTGGGCTGGGTCGCTAGGCCCGTTTGTTTATTAGTTTATTATTGGGAGGAAAGTCGCCCCTTCGCATTTCGATTTACCTCCATCTACGAAATCCACAAAGGATCGGGTGCTCGACGAGATGCAATTTTGCACGCGGGGATCCAACAGATATCATCTAGCAGGGACTGCAACCGTGTTGTAAATTAAAATGCATCGCCGGCATCTAAACTTGGCCGGAGGTGTCATCCAGATACTTGAACTTTCAAAATGCACATCCAAGTCTCTAAACTTGCTAATTCGTTCGTGTGAGGTCCAAATTTCCATCACCCTAGTTAAAACCGTTTACGTGTCAAGCTGACTATGCATTTACGTAGACCTGACATGTGAGGGCCCATGAGTCAGACCGCCATATGCCCATTGTCTTCCCTCTCTACCTCACCTTTCTTCCCTCCCCTCCAATTAATAGAATCTTTGGCAAGCCCATGGCAGGCGACAACGCATCTCCGGCAGGGCCCGTGGGGCGGTGGCGCGCATCTCTGTTGGGGCCCATGGGACCGCGGCGGCCGGCGCAAGGTGCGGCTGTGCATCTTCAGCCGCTGGTGGTTCGGTTCTCCCGCCAGTCGACCTTTCTTCTTGACACCTACGGCACGTACGATGGCAGCCCGGCAGGAGACCACATGCGCGGATGGGTGGCGGCGGTCGTGCCCTACACGAGTGGATGGAGCCAAGGCCGTGGGTCGAGCAAACAGCAACAGTAGGCGTTCGTGGATGGGGAGCAAGCACGTCCTGAGGGGACGACAGTGGCGGTCGTGCGCGAACGAGGGCCGAGGCCATGACCCGAGCGGACGGCAGCTGAGCCCAGGCCTGAGCAGACGACGACGGCGAGCTCGAGCACCCCCGAAGTCGAGCACCTCCCCACCGGCGAGAGATCCAGGTAAAAGGAAGAGAAAGGGAAGCGGTCGTCATGGGGCTGTGCTAGAGCATGATTGGGAGGCTCGTTTGGCGGAGTGGATGCTCCGGCATGGGCCGCACGTCCTTGCGGCAGGAACCGGCATGGCCACCGTCTGGTCCTCGTACGAGTATGACTAGAGAGTATGCATAGGAAGGAGAAGGAGCCGACATGTAGGCCTAACATGTCAGGTCCACATAAACGCTCGGGTAGCTTGACACGCTGGCTATTAACGAGGATAGCAATGGTTTGGACCTCACATGAACCAATTAGCAAGTTTGGAGACTTGATGTGCATTTTGAGAGTTTAGGGACCTAGATGACACCCCCGGCCAAGTTTAGAGACCGGCTGTGCATTTTACTCATTAATTAATAAAGCTCACGTGATTTCCCCAAAAATAAAACACTTCAATTTAGCGTTTTTCAAAGCTTTTTGTTGTAGTACTCTTCTTAGAGCACAATAGGCTACTTGGTCCTTCAACTTTATTCAAAGAGTTAGGTTCGTCCCTCAACTTTCAAATGGACCAATATAGTCCCTCAACTCTGGATTTTCTCCAATTTTTCCCTTGTGTTGATGTAGTGCTCCATATTGGAACAAAATTAATGTGAAAAGTCTTTTTAACCCTTAGCTCATTCTTCCTTTCTCTGCTCCTACACAAATTATGAACATAGCTATCATCTGACTGAGCAGACCAATCCTACTCCTCTCCAAACTTCGAACTAGCCAGCTCCATGCTCTTTCTTGCTCAAGCACACAACTGCAATAAGCTTCCCTTTATCCTTCAACGTGAAAGCAAGCAAGAAAAAGAAATTACAACGCACAAGCACGTAGCGCACACACACTCTCTCCTCAACATTGATCGCCAAGCAAGCCACAAAACAATAGATTGTCGATCTCACCTCAACTCGTCTATGCAAGTAAGAGTAGGTTGATGAACACCAACAACCACGCCAATGGCCGGGATCCGCAATTAAGGTGGGGAAGAATGAGCTAAGAGAAAAGAGGGACTTTCACATTAGTTTTGTGTCAATATTGAGCACTGCATCGGTAGAAGAAATGAATTCGATCAAAAATTAAGAGTTGACCAACTTGGCCTATTTGAAAGTTGAGGAATGAACTTACACTTTGAGCAAAGTTGGAAGACTTGAGATGCTATTTTACCTTTCCTCGTTATCTTACGAGCAATCGCCAGCATGAGAGCATCGCCAGCGGCCTCTCTAGCCAGCTCGCCATCGCTACTTTTTGTCGATTGCGTCCAAAATCGAACCTCCAACGAACTAGCCAAAAGAAACGCTATCCCTGTTGACTCGCTATAGCTCGAGTCTGGGCAGCCAAATTTGGCTAGTGCGCTCGGCTAGCCATCCTCCATGCCGCGAGCCTACGAACTGGTGCCGGTGTTCGTGCGTGACATTTGCCTTCAAAGTATAAGCCACCTTTCCTCTCTTCCATAAATTCAAATGGACACTATATATTGAGCTCCAAAAACCATGTTGTTTTTTATGTTGATAGAACACACAATTTTTTGAAATAAAATAGAACACACAATAGAGAATCCATTTTAACTAGGTTCAACTCAAAATCTTTTACGGATTTTAAATTAAATTTCTCAAAGTCAACCCCTTTTTGCTAGTTATTTGAACTTTAACGCATTAGTTTAATTCCTAAAAATTAGGTAAAAATATTTTAATTCATCTAGAATCGGATAATAATAAAATGTAGGTCAATAGGATATAAAGGGTGGGATTTGGCTAGAATGCTGAAGTGTGTCGAAACATGGAGAGGTAATCTTAGAGTAGATAGCCAAATGAATACGGAAGGCCAGATTTGCCTGAGGCACCTCAAGGCAAATCTCTTCATGGTCAACATGCTGATACTCCATGCTGCCATGCACCTCAAGGCACCAGCCCATGTGACTCTGAGCGTGGTATGCACCGGCCCGGTCTGCGGCGCTTTGTTTACGGACCGGACGTCGGTTTCCTGGTTCTTTCGTCTGAGCTTCAAATTGCGCGGGCGCATCGCTGGAGATCAGAGGCGCTGTCGTCCTGCACACAGCTGTTTTTTATTCCCTCGCAGTGTCAGCTCGCATGCGTGGGATTAGTCACTAATTAACTCACTGTGATCCCTCACGCGGATCATCACTCATCGCCCTCTGCCAATATTCAAACGAACTCCCACAAGATGAAGAGGGCGTGATTGGTCGCTTGGCTAGCTGGCTGTGGCTACTTATGTCTGAACTCTGAAGCGAGGTTCGTTGGGTCTTTGGGATCGCCATGCGTGATCGACGTGCGAAAACTCTGCAGTCAATGACGCGTGACCGGCAATTATGGTTGGTGCTTCGGATCAGTCAACTGCAGGGCATTGACTGATGTGCTATAAACTGAACCGATCTCTCCCCCTGTCCTCCACACACTCGCTGGCAATCCCCGTGGCTGAGCTCGCTCGCAGTTGCAGCTTTCTGGAGCGTGATCGGCGGATAGACATTGATCGCTGGCTGCGTGCCGGTGGGGCGGGATCTCGGAGGGAGGAAAGGAAGAATGGCGATCGGCGGCAGACTAGTCACTTGTGGCTGCGCCGCCGTGCTGCTCGCCACGGCGCTGCTGCTCTGCGCACCGGACGTCACAGGTTGGGCCTCTGTTCTCCTCTTGCCAGTTTCCGGCGCACAAGGCACAACACATGCAGTTGGGCTCTCAGACTAACCAACTGCCGCTGTTTGCTGGATCTTGTTGCGAGCTGCCGTCTATCGTTAATTCAACATCAATTTTTTTAAATAATTTTTTGGCATGGTTGCTATCCAAACACCAATATCTCGGAGTTGTTTGGTCATGGCAGAATTTTGTAGGGGCAACTTGGTGCTCAAACCGAACTCACCATACCATTCCATTTATTCATGGTTCAAATTTTGGGATATGTCTCTGATGGGGGACTCTTTTTGTTTGCTTTTTTGCAGAGGCTTATGATTCCCTAGATCCAAACGGCAACATCACTATAAAATGGGATATTATGCAATGGACTCCTGATGGATATGTTGTAAGTAACATTCCCACATCAACAGTTATATCTCTCTCATCGTCAAGTTCATCCTGCTAGTAATAGGTTGATCTTTTACATTGAACAGGACGGTTTGATCTGCACAATACAAATTATGTAGCACTACTGTATAAGAACATATAAGAAGAATATTGTATCTAGTTCGTCATTTAATTTCCTGTATAATGTCTCGTGCAGGCCGTAGTCACAATGTACAACTACCAACAATTCCGGCACATCGGGGCACCTGGGTGGCAGCTTGGGTGGACATGGGCAAAGAAGGAGGTCATATGGTCTATGGTTGGGGCACAGGCCACCGAGCAGGGTGACTGCTCGAAATTCAAGGGCGACACTCCCCACAGCTGCAAGAAAGATCCCACGGTCGTTGATCTGCTTCCAGACACTCCATACAACATGCAAATTGCCAATTGCTGCAAAGCAGGAGTGTTAAGTACGTTTGATCAGGACCCGGCAAATGCTGCTGCCTCCTTCCAGCTCAGTGTAGGTCTTGCTGGGACTACCGCTAAGACTGTTAAGCTGCCCAAGCACTTCACTCTTAAGACTCCCGGTCCCGGGTACACCTGTGGCCGTGCTATTGTTGGGAAGCCTACTATGTTTTTCAGCGCGGATGGGCGCAGGGCATCCCGAGCTTTAAGTAAGTAGCCCATCTCTGTTGAACTTTACATTTGTGCTTGCTGTCAGTTGCTTGTATAATTTGTGGAAATTGGTTACAAGGTAAACCATCGTGTTTCTTTTAAACATTATTGCGAAAAATGAGGTTACATTAATTGAAAACGCAAGAGGCATTGCTCTGAAAGGGGCAAAGCAGCTTGATCCTTTAGAAATAGAATTGATGTTAGATTTTTTTTTAATGATAGGTTACTGCTATGTTTGACAGACTGCCTCTATTTAGTTAATTTTGTTCTCTAGCAAATAATGCATTTTCAATCTAGGGAATCATCATAATATAAGTTCCATATAAGTTTGTCGTGTTGCGTAAGTTTTGTTTACTTTGATGGGTTTTAACAGTGACATTTTCTATCTACAGAGACATGGAAAGTGACTTGCACATATTCTCAATTTCTTGCTCAGAAGGCTCCATCTTGCTGCGTGTCTCTCTCATCGTCCTATAACGACACAACTGTGGACTGCCCAACATGCTCTTGTGGCTGCCAAAACCCAAACAGAATAACCTGTGTGAAGTGAGCGGACTTACTCTCTTGAGTCTTGAATATGCTTCCTTCCCGTTGAGTCAGATCATCCTATTCTTTTTCTGCAAAGGTTCTAACAAATCTTGGTGCATTTCACAGTAAGGATTCACCTCATCTACGGTCTGCAATTGACGGCCCTGGCAAATGGACCGGCCAGCCTCTCGTCGAGTGCACTTCCCACATGTGCCCGGTGAAAATCAACTGGCACGTGAAGCAGAACTACAAGGACTACTGGAGAGTGAAGATCACCGTCACAAACCTCAACTTCCGCATGAACTACACAGAATGGAACCTAATTGTTCAGCATCCAAACTTCGACAATATCACTCAGCTGTTCGGCCTCAACTACAAACCACTTACTCCATATGGTGGTGGCATAAGTAAGTAAACTTGTAATATACTTTTACAAAAAAAATAAAAAAAATAAAAATAATGGCCCTTCTTCTTCCCTCCCTCTCTCTGATGTAGCTAGTTTGAATTCCCTTTTTGTTCCACTTCAGATGACACAGCAATGTTCTGGGGAGTAGAGCCCTACAACGATGTGCTGATGCAAGCCGGCAAGCTTGGGAGCGTGCAAGCAGAACTGCTTCTCCGTAAGGACTCCCAGACTTTCACCTTCGAAAAGGGATGGGCCTTCCCACGCCGGGTGTACTTCAATGGTGATAACTGTGTCATGCCAGCTCCCGAAAATTACCCGTCGCTGCCGCATGCAATGTAAAGCCCTCTGACGAAAGAACCATCCGGCCGGGTGATTAACTGATTATGGTTGTCATTTCCACACAATAAATGTATGTTACGAGAGTTTATGATTTACGTTGTGACTTGAATAATTAAGTGATGAGTTGCATCATCGACACCGAGTAACCCAGTTGCAGCAGTGATGTGAATCGGAGTGGTTGGATCGATGCACGCCGTTTCTTGGGCCGAAAGGGTAAACAAACCGCGTGACCGTTCTTGGGCTCTGTTGCCAAGTTTGTGGCGAATGGCCCATGTGGTCTTTGTAGTCCGCTCGTCCTTCGCTTGTTGCACGTTTCCTTTTGCCATGACGTGAAATGCCGGCTAGTGATCGCTGGTTAGCAAATTTTATGGGTTTTGGCAAAGTTAATGCTACTGCTAATCTTAGGGGAAACACCGACATGAAAACTTACGTCTACTGCACTTCTTTACTCGATGGATCAGTATTTATGGAAAGACACGGTTAGAGAGATAATGGCAGCCGCGTCGCCAAACCGTGGATGTACTGTTCCGTTACAAACAAGACATTTTGTAGAATGTACTCTGCACTTACTTCGTATTCCACAGGCACAGGGAACCTATGGCCGCCTGGCATACATTTCAGTCTGACATTATTGACTGCTCTGTTTTTTTTTCAAAGAGCAATTTTTCTCCGCTCGCATTTCACAATATTTATCTAACACGGTAGTGCCTAACTTATTTTGTTATTAGCACGGGGGCTTGAGCCCCCAGCCTGCACGTTGGCTCCGCCGCTGCTCATTAGATCGATCAAAACTTTGTCTATCTAATAAGATCATGAATGACCCAATTTCATTAAGATTTACTTTCGTGAACCGAACAAATATTGCAAAACCGAACTAGTATTTCGATCATATATGCCTGTCAGGGCCAATACTAGCCCCAAGATTAGCGAATAAAATGACAATAAGGCACTAAGTCAAAAACGACATCGGACCCTCAGTACGAAACTGGGTCCCGAACATCCGCCTCGCCCGACCCTACGAAACGACGAGAGCCTGCCACGTGTCTTAAAACAACTCTGCCTCGCCTGACGCTTCAAAGGGCTCAGAAAGAGTGCGCGTGGGTTGCGCGTTCTCCGTCTCGTTCGACCCCCGTAGGCTCGGGATCTGGACGCGTGGATCTCTCTCTGCTTCACGTGGATCCTTTGCGGTGGGACCAAGAGCAGACGTCTTGACACGAGAAGTCAACAATCATGTACGAACAGGCTACTGAATGCCTACGTTTAGGCCTTAGCCGCCATGGCACAGTTTGGCAAAGCCTCGCTAGGTGGTGCCATTAGGGGCCATGAGCCGCCCAGGTGTTGACCGAGCGCCATGCCAGCCCTTCTCAATGGCACCTCCCGTGAATACGAGATACGGTCTAAGAGTGACAGCTCCTCACCCTGGCCGCGTGTTCGCTTCTCCCCAAAACTCTTGTAGCCACAGTGCCACAACATTGGCTACCAAGTCATAAGCAACCCCTGACACCAACGACAGCAAACAGGCACTCCGTGGCACAAATTGGAGGGTCGGACCGTCACCCCTCCACTCGTTCTCCGCCTTGTACTTTCGTTTCTTTCACTTTTCTGGTAAACAACGTCCTTTCCTTTAACTATAAAAGGAAAGACGACACCCCTTAGAAGGGGGTGGACTTTTAGTTCTCCACACACACGCACACAGAGACCTGAGAGTCCTCGCTCTATCTCGCTCGTTTGTAACCCCTACTGCAAACCCTTTGTGAGCAACACGAGCAACTCGAACTGGATGTAGGGCACGTTGCCTGAACCATTGTACTTCCCTGCGTCTGTCTCGCAAACCAATCCAAATCCTCCGCGCAAACTGGTAAATTTACTAGTCGGTGACCGAAACGCAGACGCGTCATTAAATCGGCACGGTTTCCCACTCAGCCCCGATTTACGTCATGGTCAACATGTTCCACGCGCTCATCGCAGTGATGGCTCTTTGATTGCTCAGATAAAACAAAAAAGTGCTCCAAACCAAAAAAAGAAGAAGGGGAATTGCATTGGCTTGGACAAAAATCTACTTTGTGAAAAAAAGAATGTCCACGAACAATTGTATCGAACTCATTCTTTTGTTCCATATCATTGAGCGTTTATCACACAGCAACGGCAGCAACCACCGGCGACAAACGAAACTTATTCGGGGCGTTCATTTCTCTCTTCCGGTGGTACTTGAACATCACTGATGTTGATTTGCACTTAGAAAACAGAGTTATTGAACTGTTGATTGCTGAACCTCTGCAGGAAAACAAATTCAGTGCTGGGCATTGCTCGGAGATTTCTACTTTCAGTTTCAGGCACGAGCCCTTTCAATCATGATCTAATCTTCTCTCGGAACCAAAATAACTATAAACTAATCGCATACAACTATTAAACTAATCGCTTCCCTACAGTGAGGCCATGCACAGCACAGCTCTCCCGAGTCTCGATATAGGAGTATTCTGCCATGCAGAGCTGCAGACGTTTCGCACAACCTAGCCAAGCTGTCCACCGGCATTCTTTCAGCTCGCTGCCAAGCGGGCCCCACCTCGCATTAGCTTTCCCAGCTACAAGCTCCACTCATTCCATGCTTCCGTTAGGAAAGAAATGCAACAACACATGAGGTTGTTAGAGCCGGGCTATAGACTACAGCTGGAGATCTTGATGCCGATACCGATTAATTAAGAGCAAGAATTAATCAAAACAACTTGTTAAATAATCCCTCATGGTCGCCACGGGTTGTTGGTGCGTCCAGGTTGCAGCACCTACCGCCGCGATGGCGATGGGGTCTACAGCGTTAGTTGATGGACCGGGCGCACGCGCTCGGCCCGTCCCTACACTGCAATTTGCGTGGCGCATCGCTGGTGATCAGTGGCGCTGCTCTTTTTCTTTTCGTTTTTTTTTTCGCACCCCCACCGACAGAAAGAGGGAGGAGGGGCTCTGTCGTGCCCGCGTTTCTTTATTCCCTCCAGTGTCGGCTCGCATGTGTGCGTCTAGCCTCGCCTCATGTGGGTCACATCGCCCTCTGTCATTACTTAAACCCACTCGTAAAGCTTGTCACTGATTGATCGTTCCGGTTTTGCCCCTGGCCACTGCGACTTGCAGGCTGTAGCTGACGAGCTTACTGAACACTCTTTCACATGAACACGATTGGTCGATGGTGATATTCTAGGCCCAATTCTCTGGCTTTACCTATGAGAATTTGACATGATATTTTTTTAGAAATAGTCTAGTGTAAACTACTAGAGTTAAGCATTCTAATCATTCCCCTGTACACAAGCATGAAATATAAATTTGTCTTTCCAACAATGGAAATTCTTCTGCTTCTATTTTTGTCCATGATGTTTCGCTAGCGTTCAAATTTATCGCGCAATTATTTGGATAATAAAAGCGGCATAATGATCAACTTTTCACCAGCCACATGCGATGCCGTGTTGCAAAGTCCGTAGCAGTAAATACAGGTTTAAATTTCCAGCTTTCACTTACCGTTAATCACCGACCTGTCGGCCGTCCCTGTCCCTCGAGCGAACATCACCAACAGCTGTGCATCACCAGGGGCATCCCGGTAAATGTCCCCCGGAGGTTGGAGTGTCACATCTACTCCTCCGCGGCAAGAAACGTCTCCGATATAACCCCACCCGCGCCGAGGCGCGGAAGGAAGCAGCCGCTGCGGAGCAGAGTGTGTCGTGCTGCCGCCGCAGTAAAAACAGGGGAGGGAGACGAGGACGCGGCCGCTGCCTGCCGCACATGCTTTAAGTCCCACTCCCCACCGCCCCAGATCTCCGCCCTCCTCCCCTTTCTCCACATTCCCCGGCGCCCCCATCCCCCGCGGCCGCAATCTCCGCCGCCGTCCGGAGCGAGATCGGCGGGTGGACGGGCGCGGCTGTTGTATCTGTCGGTGGGAGACCACCCCGCGTGTCGGTGAGGCGGGCGAGAAGTGAAGGAAGGATGGCGGCGGGCGGCAGATCCGCCGCGTGCTGCGCCGCCGTGCTGCTCGTGGCAGCGCTGCTCCTCTCCGCACCGACTGCCACAGGTTCGGCTCCTCCTCCTCTGCCTCTCCCTGTCTATGTCGTCCTGCTTGGGCCGCGAATTCGCGAGCTAGTTAGATCCGGCGCCCGATCGCCGCCGCTTCTGACGCAACGTAGCTCGGAGAGCTGTGATGATGCTTCCGCTCCCGGAGTCCGTTGCGCGCTGAGAAATGCTGCCCCTGTTTGGTTGGTACGGTCGGTATCAGTGTCGGTGGCTCCAGTGCAGTGTCGGTGTCTTCTAATTTCCATCTCACTAGCTCCAATTTAGCTTGATCCTTCGAGCTGGCCCCAATTGTGGTTCGAAAATTAAGTAGGCCTAGCTTCGCTCGATCGGGGGAGTAGCACAAATGGAGATGGAGCTGTCCTCTCAGGCTAAGTGGGTGACCACTTAACCAGTGCCACTGTCTGCTGAATCTTGTTCTGAGCTGCTCCATACTGAGCACCATGATGATGGATCTGTTCAAGGACTGATCAAATTAGTCAAGATCTTAGTTAATTATAGTTCACTCTAAAGAGATCCAGTGGCAAACTTAGTTGTGTGGATCGTCCAAATTGGAATTGGATGTAGCATTTCATCTATTGTGACAATTCGTTGTTCGTGCTTCTATGATTGGGATCTGTATTTGATGTGGACCCATTGTTTGCTCTCTGCAGAGGCTTATGATTCCTTGGATCCAAACGGCAACATCACTATAAAATGGGATGTTATGCAGTGGACTCCTGATGGATACGTCGTAAGTAGCCTTCAACCTTGTAGGCCCTGATCTATTCTATCGGATAGTCTGGTTTGACCTGTACAATTAATGTAACACGGTCAATGGCTGAAGTGATAACAGGAATAGCATCCAAAGTTTGGGCCAGTAGCATGCTATGCACATCTAATTCATGATTTTCCATGAAATCTCTCCTGCAGGCTGTTGTCACAATGTTCAACTATCAACAATTCCGGCACATTGGGGCACCTGGGTGGCAGCTTGGGTGGACATGGGCAAAGAAGGAGGTCATATGGTCAATGGTTGGGGCACAGACTACCGAACAGGGTGACTGCTCGAAATTCAAGGGCAACAGTCCCCACTGCTGCAAGAAAGATCCCACGATCGTTGATTTACTTCCAGGAACTCCATACAACATGCAGATTGCCAATTGCTGCAAAGCAGGAGTTATAAATACATTTAATCAGGACCCAGCAAATGCTGCTTCCTCCTTCCAGATTAGTGTAGGTCTTGCTGGGACTACCAATAAGACTGTTAAGGTGCCGAAGAACTTCACTCTTAAGACTCCAGGTCCTGGATACACGTGTGGGCGTGCCATTGTTGGCAGGCCGACAAAGTTTTTCACCGCGGATGGGCGCAGGGCAACTCAAGCTCTTAGTAAGTTTACTCATCTATTGAACTTTACATTTTACTTGCTATCAGCTGCTTGTGTACTTTATGGAAATAGGTACAGCTAAATCATTGTAATATTCAGCGCATCCCTATTCGTTAATCTGGATTTCAATTGTCTGGTTACATTACTCGCCAGATTATTAAAAACTGAAAACATTTCAATAAGAGGGATTTATTCTCAAAGGAATGTTAAATGGTCTTTGTTGACAATAAGTTACTTCTAGGCCCAATAATAATATATTATAATTGCAGACGATGTAGGGAAGGTTCCATACAAGTTGCTGATCTTCCTAAATTTTATAGTAGAGGTTTTTATTTCACTTGATGGTTCTTAACAAAGACATTCTCTATCTGTAGTGACATGGAATGTGACTTGCACATATTCCCAATTTCTTGCTCAGAAGACTCCAACCTGCTGTGTCTCACTCTCATCATTTTACAATGACACAATTGTGAACTGCCCAACATGCTCTTGTGGCTGCCAAAATCCAAATGGATCAAACTGTGTGAAGTGAGTTTACCTACTTTTTACTCTCAAATCTCAATACACTTCATTTTAAGGTTCTATTTTGTCTTTGTAAATGTTCTAATGAGTTTGGTTGCATTTTCAGCGAGGATTCACCTAATCTACAATCTGCAATTGATGGCCCTGGGAAATGGACTGGTCAGCCTCTTGTACAATGCACTTCCCACATGTGCCCGATAAGAATCCACTGGCATGTGAAGCTCAACTACAAGGAATATTGGAGAGTGAAAATCACTATCACCAACTTCAACTTCCGCATGAATTACACACAGTGGAACTTAGTCGCTCAGCATCCAAACTTTGATAATATCACTCAGCTGTTCAGCTTCAACTACAAACCACTTACTCCATATGGTGGTGGCATAAGTAAGTAAACTTGTCTTCCTTTCAAAAAAGAAATTGGAATATCTCCCTCCCTTCCCTCCCCTGATGGTGTTTGTTTGTCCCATTTCAGATGATACGGCTATGTTCTGGGGTGTAAAATTCTACAATGATTTGCTGATGCAAGCTGGTAGACTTGGGAATGTGCAATCAGAACTGCTTCTCCGCAAGGACTCCCGGACTTTCACCTTCGACAAGGGATGGGCCTTCCCGCGCCGAGTGTACTTCAATGGCGACAATTGTGTCATGCCATCTCCTGAAAGTTATCCATGGTTGCCCAACGCAAGCCCTCTAACAAAACAACCATTGACACTCCCACTCTTAGTATTCTGGGTTGTGTTGGCTACTCTGTTGGCTTATGCATGATGAGTGGAATCAAGAGATTTAGTGAGCTTGAAGTTGATGTCAGATTCCATGAGGTGCACTGCAACAGGTCATTTGTTTATTCAATTCCATGGTTGCACAGAAGAGATGACACCACGCCGAGGGAAAAAGTTTATATGTGTGTGTGTTTTTGTAAGTTAAAGGGCTAAAATGTATTTCTTGTTCGGTATATACTGGCCCCACCGCACTTTGGTGAACTTAGTTACTGCAAAATTAGGTAATTACAGTTGCACCTTTTGTATTTTATAGCAAACTCAGAATTTTTCATTGGATTATATAACTGCTCTTGTAGTAAATGCACGGTTTTCATTTTGTAAGATTTGTTGAACAGAAAAGACAATGATGATTGAGATCACTAAATTCTAGGGTATTTATTCATTTTGCTCCTCACTGAGCTTCTTGAGCTAAATAGCTATCAGCCTAACAGGTACTAATGTTTATTTGCTCTAAACCAAAAGAACATCAAGAACAGAGAACTCGCATATGCAAGTTATGCAACACTCGGTTTATTTACACTTTTACAGAAACTGCAAGCTGCAATCATAGCGCACATGTTAATTTGCATCATCAATTAAGATGATCTATGACTAAGAATCGTATAATGGCTTAGCAATGAAAAGCTGATATAAAATCCTATAGTTGCTGTACCTCGTCCCATTACAAATGCTTCGGAAGCTTGCAGTTCTGAGTCACCGAGAAGAACAGCAAAAGGATGGTTTGCTGATTGTTGTGGTTTGTGGGCTACTGTCTAGTTGATCTCTTGTGTGATGGACAACGTATATATCCTTAAAAGAAACTAGATCGCAAATTTCTACATCGGATTCTGAAGTTCTAATCTGGAGGCATTGGAAGTAAAGAACTGCAGATTCAATAATTGATCCAACCGGAGCATAGAGCAACATCAAAATTATAACAGAACCAGAACAATGAAAATTTTCAATACTACTGAAAATACATCTCACATCATATGAACAAACAAATTCATCGAAACAACTTACTTTAGATTCGATGCAGTTGGATTACTCCTAACCATCTACTCTGAAGAAACATACATGGCCTTCCGTGAAGGAAACCAACCTTTTGGCCTTTTGGCTTGTACAGCCTCGTGGTGCTAGTGCTCTTAAGCCTCTCCAGAGATCAGAGGAGGGCATATGCCAAGCCTTGGTATATATATCCTTGGCAGACCATAGATGCAGTGTAGTAGAAGGGATGAGCTGATGGTTCGCCCGTAGCTTTAGGTTTGTTGGCTAGTTGCGGTTCAAAGCAAACCCCAGCTTGAAGCTCATCCCCTTGCCCTCACCTTCCACACGTTTTTTTTCTTTCTTTTGCTACTCCTTTAAGCAACGCCATCTTAAGTCCACCCTTCCAGGTTACTCAGGATACTGCGATTCTACAAATTTTAGCGGGTGACGGTGAAACAGCAGGATCAAAAGAGGGACCGACTAAAGCTACCTGAAAACCTTCTGAAGTGTACCGTCCAACTATATGCACCTTATTCGAGATGTAGACAGTTTAAAGCAACAAAATGGAGAAGCAATCGGGCACATGTCCTACTGATATTTAACAGACAGGAGAGGAAGCTTTTGATTAGCCTCTGCGGTTCAATTTCATACCAACAATACCACAAGTCCACAAAAGACATTCAGTGGTTCAGATAAAAGTAAGATTCAATATTGAACCATGACACAAAAATGTAGAGGTGGCATGGAACAAATTCGTGCCAGCACTCATGATGGTTGGTTCCAAGAATCCATCAAATGGCCATATCAATAAAATAGTGCCATCAATCGGGCAAAAGTTTGACATGAAGTGTCTAAGAATGGAATATCATAGTGTATTTTGGTTCCAGACAGCAGTACATATACCCGTCCATTCACCAGGTAAAAATCGGTTGATCCCTCTCAAAACGTTTCACCCACTCAACTCAGTGACCTTCACTTCCTTTGCACATACAATATGGCAACAACAACTGATATCCCAACTGCAGCTGCTGGAATTGCCCAGTATTGCACCGCACAGTCCATCAGCTTGCTGGCAAATCCCGTGTCCTGCTCCTTCCTGAAAACCTCCATCTCAGGAATCTCAGGAGTCGGGTCCAACTCCCCAATGAAGTAGTCTTCCATTAGCACCTTGGCACTCTTGCTGTGCCCGGCATCGTCAAATTCATCCTTAGCATCCTTACCTTCAGAAAGATTTACACCAAGTCAAACAAACCATACAGGAACATGGGCAGAATAGGAGAACTGAATAAGGGGTCGGGCAGCAGTACCGGTTGCTTTGAGGAGAACATCATCGCCCCCAGGATGGTCTTCCAAATACTTGGTCACATCATAAATCTGCATTGCATTGATCAGCAGACCATGAGTTTAGGTAGCAGTAAGATCAGTGCAGCGTATCTTAATTCCACTTGATCTGAATTCTGAAGCTTTCAGTTGACCCAGTTGTGCTGGTAATTACTAATTAGTGAAGAACAGAAGATTCCACAGACTACCTAGTGCTGTGACAGCATAATCAATCTACTAACTAGTTTACCAAGCCCAATCTCCCAAACCTCACTGCTAGATTGACAACAGCGTGCCACAGGACGCGTACGGATGCAAAGGCCTCCCAGGCATTCCATCGAACACGCCGCGAGCGGCATCGCATCAAGCTCGCCCTTCCACACGCGCGTTTACATCTCTACCTACCAATCTACACCGCACGTAAAGCAACAAGCGAGGGAGGAGGAGGGGGGCGGGACGGCGGCGCTACCTTGCCGTCGATGACGACCCAGCAGTCGTCGGGGGTGTTGTGGAGGGCGGCCTCCTTCATGCTGTACAGCTTCGTCAGCGTCGGCATCTCGTCCCCTCTGCGGCTCACAAATCTAATCGAATCGGCGATGACAAGGAGGCCGCGATTTTGATTATACGAGGGGGAGGGCAGCGACCGCCGCGGCTTGCCGGGGAAGTAGAGGAGGGTAGCGTAGCAGGCTTCGGTTCTTGCGAGTCGGGATCAGGCTGCGGAAGAAGAACGAGTTGGAGGTGGGGTGGGGCCAGGCCGTGGGGGTAGTTGCCGTCTCTCGTTTTTTTTTTTTTTTTTTTTTTTTTTTTTTTTTTTTTTTTGTAGTTGCCGTCTCTCGTTTAGGCCGCTAGGGTTATGCGCTTAGCCGCACGGCCCAGTCCGTATCTAGCCCATGGGCTGAAGTAAGTCGCCTGTAAAAAAGAGAGCGGTGGAAGCCCAAACCCAAAGACATCCAGTATCTGAACTCTAGCTCATTCACCGATTCACGTGAGCAGTGAGGGATAACAAAACTCTAAGATTAATAAATAAAATAACCCCAACCATCACATCAACTAACGATAATTAATACCCAACCATTTTCATCCAAAATATATGATGTTTAAGTCACACTAGTTAATTCAAAAATAAATTTTACTTGTTATAAAGTCATATACTCCATATTTGAGAATGAATGGAGCAATAAGAAAAAGTTGCAGCTCTTATTTTCTTAGCATGTATTTTTCCTATGATCAGGTGGAAGATGGAAGAAAAGGAATTTATACTTATAGATGTTAGGATTGTTAGAAATAGCATAGTCTTTGATAGAGCGAACAAACAACCTTAGAGCTATACATATATACTAGATAAGATTCTATATCTTGCTTCAAAGGAGGATAATATAGATATGCCGATCTTTAAAAACCACGGTTATGAATGTCTTCGCAAAGAAAAAGAACATGTCGCGCTTCAGTAATAGGCTTGTTTTTGCATGTGTACTTTTTTTTTTTTTGGCTTCTTCGCATGTGTTTTTTTTTTGTAACATTGTGATATAGTGACTTTAATTATAACATGGAGAAACGCATAGCGGCATAGCGCTACCTCACATGTAAGACGTTGCGTGAGAGGGAGAAAAATCGAAGGGATTTCCCATTCAACGGGCGGGAGACCTTGTTCGGCATGATAGATTCTCATTTTACTTTTTAAAAAAATGATAGATGCTCAAAAGCCTCAAATCCACATGAATGTCAAGAAAATCCACATAGCCGTACACACACAGACGAAATTAAAAGAAAGCTATATAAATAGAGGCGTGTCGGGCCAATGTGAAAGCAGCAGAAGTGTTCGCGTGGGTCAGTAATTGGGACTGGCGAAGTGACGAGGCCACTGGCGCGCCGCACCATCGCCTGCTCGGGGGAGCCGGGGGCAATTCCGATGCATCCTCCTGCCACAGCGCCACGTTTCGAGCCCGCGGTGGCGCCGCGCACGGAAGGCACAGGCAAACCCGCAAGGACGCACGGCCGCGCCGCGAGCGGACGAGGCCGGCCGCCTTCGCTGTCGCGCGCTGCGTGCAGCGGCCAGCCGGCCGGCCGGGCTATAGCGAGCAGCCGGCGCGCGGACTGATGGATGGGGGTCATGGGGAGTCTGTGTAAAGCATGGCGTGTACGGGCGTACGGCTGTGGAGCGACGGAGTTCGACTGGTGGATGGAGACCGCGCGGACGCCGACGACGCTGCCGTGCTCTGATCGGGGGGCCTACGGCCGAAATGGGCAGGGCACACGCGAGGCCGGCATGTCTCTCCGACGACTACTCTTCTCTCCCTCTGCGCGCTGCGCGGCGATGCGTAAAGCATTGCAGCCCATCGATATGGCTGCCGTCTTTACTGGGGCTCCACGTACTACTGTAGGCGCGTACTACTACTACTACATGACTTTCAAGTTCCTATTGATCTTTTTTGTTTGTGGTTTCTGACTTTTCGCTTCAGTGGCTTCTGCAGGACGTAGAGCCGTGGCCTCTCCATGTAACAAACTAATTAAGCTTAATAATTGCTAGCGATCAGTGTTACTACCGAAGTAATCTGTAATCTCATATCTTCACTTGCTGCACTATTGCGATGGCGGCTGATCCATCCGTTTACTCAATTACCATGGATTACTCGATAATTGTGTGATTATTTTCAGTATGGGTGCAAATTGAGTGAAAGAATAGCCCGTACCTGAAAAATAGGCATAAATAGCAAAAATTTAAACATCATTTTACGGATTGTTACGATGATCGATTTTTCTACAGTTGAATAGATGAACATGAACGCGTCGAATTTGAGGGCTACTCGGTTCATTATTAACATATATGCCCCTTTTGAGGGCTATCGTCACGTGAAACATTGTCATCCATAGAAACAACATATATTCTCGCATGTGACTGATCTCTGCCGATGTGAGGTGTCTCATATCGTATGCCTGTAAAGGAGCATATTATGATAAGTGGATAGGTAACAAAAGAGCATAAAGGACCCATAGAGATAAAGGGTGAATGGAGACAGAGGGATGCGATTTATGTCCACAGCGCGCTATGTGTGGCTAGCTTGCTCTATCGCTAGCTATATATAGCTCCAGTGCGCATGCAATGCAAATAGCAATATTCTCTCGGCTTTAAAGTTGCAACTCGATTACTCAACCATGCATGCTATAAAAAGAATTTGGTCCCAAAACACGGAATTGGTAAGGGGCAACTATATTACATTTATATAACACGTGTGTTCAGGAGCCTCCGGGATCTAACCTAGTTGCTGCAATCGATCATCACTGGATTTTTAGTAACCCGCCTGTATAGTCTGATCACCATATATATATATATATATTTTTTTCGTGGCCTTGTCTTAGCATATTTTCACCAAGAGAAACTAAAGATGATCACCACACACCTTTTTAATTTTACACTCAGTTCAAGCTGTTTAATTCCGGAATTCCCTTACAACCGGGGCCTGGCGTTCTAAATCATCCCTCACAATTTTTTTTTAAAAAAATCATCCCTCTCAAATCAAGCCACAGCAACGCGAGGGCGAGGCTTAGCTGCGGGTCCAGCTAGCTGCCCCTGCAGAGTGCAGACTCCACTGTAGCATTGACGGTACACTACCGGAAACGGCTAGCTGGCGCCAGGGCCAGGCGTGCCCTGCCCTGCCCGTTCACTGTGCGGTGGCGCGCTCTCCTCCTCCACTCCCTGACATACCTGTATCGTTCGTCCCTGACGGCGGCTAGGCGAGGGCGCGGCAATGCAATGCAAGGACGCTGGCCACGTGAGGCGGGACGACGACCCCGTTGGAGCCGACGGGTCGACCGGTGTGTGACCCCGCGACGCGACGCCCACTGTGCCGCCCCGTATACTATGCAAGCAATGCAAGTCGATCAGCCGCCCGCGTCCAATCCGGCATTCCCTGCTCGCGCTCCGCCACGGCACGTACGGCCTCGTACGAGCCACGGTGGCGAGCACGCCGCCCCTGCTGTCAGGTCGGCGCGCATGCAGCCGCGCGCTGCCTCGCCCGCGCCGACCGGCCGGCGGCCCGGTCGGGTCGGTGGGTGACGGTGGTGGCGCGGGGGTAAATGGCCTTGATCCGGTGGTTTAAACGATGGCTTCTCGTTCGTCCCCGCGACTGTGCCCGTGATGTGATGAGCTAGCGCGCGCTGATCTGACCGAAAGAAAGGGCCTGTGTGCTTGGGTTTCCTGCCGCGCGCTGGCGCGGCCGTGCTGATCAGAGGAAGAGGAGCGCGCCAGCGCGGTGCCCCGCGTAGCCCCTGGCTGGCTGGACTGGCCCCTGCCGCGCGTTGCGTGAGCGCAGGCGCGGGTAGCAAGCTGCCGCTTTCGGGCATTTCGCGCGGCACCACAGGGCGGTCGACACGTTTGTGATTCGGGTACTGTGCGTGGCAGCGACCCGGATCTCCGCCTCTCGGATTCGCCGCGCTCTCTCCAGCTCTCCTCGATCGCCTCGGCCGCCGCTCCGCTCGGCGTCTCGCTCTCACCGTCGCCTCACGGCCCGGCCTCGCTCACCGCCTCAGCTCTCTCGCTCGCGCGCGCCATGCATCCACCGACCGGCCGGTGAGGGCAGACTTGTACGCTACGATAGGAATCGTGATCAAAGACGCCACGGCGGTAGCTAGCTGATCGACGAGTTTTTCAGTTTTTACGGCGCCGGGCACCCTGTGTCAAACTGTCTACTGTTTCTCGCGGCGCATGAGTCGGTGCCTACGTCCTACAGTAGCTCACAATTACTGCTAGTACCACCAGACTATCCCCAGTCGTTCATACTCCACTTCACAATCACAATAGTGTAAATGCGGTATCTGTCGAGAGCTACCCTGTCAACGCCCGCGGCCGGTTAAAACCTAGGAGTAGCAGCTAGGAGTGCTAACGACCAATGGGCGGGAGGCTAGTAAACCTAGGGTGTGGATGCGAGGCGAGATCCAATCTGCACCCCACGAAAAGAAAAGATTCTTCTCCGCCTCGCCTCTCTCTCTTTCTTTCTCACCCGTCTCCCTCATTCCTGCCCCTCAGTCTCAGCCAGCATATAGCCCACCACCACATGCCGCAGGGCCCTCCCCTCCCTCGCCGAGCTAATTGAGTGGGCGCTAGAAAAAAAACCCAGAACGGGGAGGCAGCGACCCGGCAGCGAGCTCTCCAGCGATTCCTGCTGTGCCTGCGCTAGCTAGGGAGAGGGAGGCCGAGATCAATCTCGGCAATAATTGCAGCTCGAGGAGGCAACAACTCATAGTTTGAGAGAGGTAGAAATATATATAGCGCTGCTGGAATAAAGAGCAGTTAGAATTGTTAATTGTTTGTTTGGAGGTTGATTTGGAAGGGGAGATCGAAGAGAAACCGAGGTCGGGTGATCGGGAGGAGTCCGGCCATGGGGCGCGGGAAGGTGGTGCTGCAGCGGATCGAGAACAAGATCAGCCGGCAGGTGACGTTCGCCAAGCGCCGGAACGGCCTGCTCAAGAAGGCCTACGAGCTCTCCATCCTCTGCGACGCCGAGGTCGCGCTCGTCCTCTTCTCCCACGCCGGCCGCCTCTACCAGTTCTCGTCCTCCTCCAAGTAATCACGCAGCAACCCTACTCCTCCACCTCAATTCCCCTCTCCTTTTTACGCCTCCGGCGCGCACCTCTTCTCCTTAACAAATTTGCGGTACAAAAGGTCATACGTAATCCGATCCGAGTCCTCCTCTTGCGTCCTTGCATGATCTCATGGGCGGTGGTGCTGTTTGATTCGCTCGTTCCCTTTTGCTGTTCTATTGGGCAGCAACTGGTACAATGGTACGGTCATCTCCTCAGCGAGCTGCATAGAAAGGCTACAAACGAACAGGGGAGCAACGAGCAGGAGATCGACACATGTACGCATATACCGTGTATGTCTGGCGTAGTATGTCACTCACAGGAAAAGAAAGGGTTTCATTTGATGTGAACCTGATCAGTGCCGTACCTGCAGGCCTGCATATGCATCAGTGTGTTTTTGTCTGTCTGTGTCTGTGCACATACGCATAAGCAGATCAGCTTAGCCTAAATTCAACGCTGGTTTGACATGCGAACTTGTAGTACAACTAGATGTATTGGCCCTTGTTGAACAGTGCCATACGCACATGCATGTTAAATTGTTAATGGGCATGGCTTAGCTTAACATGTGATACATTTTTATTAAATTCACTTTAATTAACATGTACTTCTCTGCACAGTTAAGTTTGTTTTGCACAATATGATGTCTAAATGGGCAAACATAAAATCGTGAAGTGTTTGTACATTTCTTGCCGCAAGCAACTTCTCTGTTTGATGTATCAACGATGCATTAATTCAGTTCTGACTAAATTAAGCCCTGGGAACCTGTCTCCTACGAATTGTTTGTTACATCTTGCAAATTGCTAGCAGTCCCTTGCCTCACATAGTCACATGATACCTAGACAATACCAAGTACTATTGCATCAATTTCAAGTACCATTTCTACTTTCTCTGGAAACAAATAGCTTGATCATCAACTTCTCTCTCCTTTTTTCTAAATATATGATGTTTAGGAGAAGTTATTCTAATTAGCATGTCCTATATTTAAAAAACGACGGAGTACTTACATATAGCAGCTTTGTATTATGGGGAAATACATGCTCTAAAACTATTCCATTGTTATTTGTATTCTTAATTTATCAAGATTAAAGGCAGTCAGCGATGCATAAAATGTGGCAAGTAGAGAGCTATGGTAAAAACTGTATCACACTGTAGTAAGTAGTAACCGTGCTATATATGCCAAGACAACAATAGTGACTGATTTATGCTGTTGTAAAGTTGTTCCATGACTTGTAAATCTAGTAGTTTGGTTGAATTTCCAACCTTCTGTTATGCTAAAACGGAGTATAGCTTGTGCCATATATATAGCTAGTGTTCCCAAGATGATATGTAGTTCACCACTGAATTGCGAACGTAATGTTTCAATTAACCATTGATACGGTAAAAATCTGTTACAACCTGTCCAAAATAATTAAATGCCCTCAAATGGATGGACTCAATTATATAACTTTGACATCTTATTATATGAAAGGAAACACAAAAGTTTCAGGATTTTTGCGTTGATGGTGATGGGTCTGTTTGGCACAGCTGTCCAAGAATTTCTAGAGCTACTCATCCCTGGCTCCAAAATTCTTGGAGCTGTAGCTACTATCACGCTGAACTAATTTGATTGATTAGTTTTTTATTATTTTAGATTAAACATTGGTTTGAAGCGCTTTACTTTATCCTACAAACTCCAAATCCTGCATGGATCTTGGAATTGGACCTATGGAAAACAGGACCACGATTATAAATGTAATGGTCAGATGCGTGTTGTAGGCTGTGTATCCTGCTAGATGGAAAATGAATAGTAGTTACCTGTTGGTTTATTCCTAGGGCTTAAGTTACTATATAGATGACCACATGGCTTCAATTAAACATATTTCATCGTGTAATCTATAAGAGTCTAAGTTCAAAAACATATAATATCACTAGATGTTTCTACTCTTTAATTTCATGCTCAGCATAGAGGATCTTTGTTTTTTTAGATATAAACATAAGGATCTTTCTGGGAAGAACTTCGCACTAGCTCAGGGCTGTGACCTGCAATGCTAAGCCAAGAGAAGCTTAAAATTACCCAAGGAATTGATAAATGGACCTTTTGTTCAACTTATGAATTACAGGAGTTCATGTATGAGTATCTGTGTATGCTTAGTTTAATTTTGCTGAACCAAATTCTTGGTTGCATGGACGCTTCTACAACCAATCAACTGAAGAGGCAGAAGTGACCTGTTGACCTAGCAAGGCATAGTGGACAGTAAAATAATGTTTTTCCCAATTCCCATTGCTAAAAGCAGCTATAGCTAGCTAGCATGGTTCTAGTCTTCTAGATCTCTTCATGATTTGATATGTTTCTCTATATCTGTCTATAAATATACATATGGTTGTTGTATCACTTATTACTCGTTTCCTATGACAGTCTGCTTAAGACTTTAGAGAGGTACCAGAGGTACATCTATGCTTCAGCTGATGCTGCAGTGCCATCTAGTGATGAGATGCAGGTGCGAGGACTATCCATTTTACTATTATATTGCAAGATTTTGTTGTAGACAATACTATTTTTTGTATCTTTCGCTCTCTCATAACAACCTTCTTTTGCTGACACTTTTCAAGTTCTGAAACAATACATTTAGTTTTCTACAAATGCGATCAATTGTTTTTAAATAATAATATCCTTCATAATAATGAAACAATTTATTTATTTGTAGTTTCTGATCGGTTTATAAATTCTGAAAACCCACTTGATCATCAACTTGTAGATTTAGCATTTTATTTCAATAACGTTCTGCATACTTTGTTTTAATGAAAATAATGTCAATATAGAACAAAGCACAACTGAAAATTTATTATTTTTTTTAACTTATTCTGTTAGTTCTACAGAAATTGGTGTTAGTTATCCACATTTTGATCTAATCCTTAGCAGGACACTAAGTCAGATAAGGTTAGTCAAAAATCGCATCTACTGCTACTGCTGTTATGTTGGTATACAAGAAGAGTAATGCAGAACTGATGGCCTATCACAGTACCTTACTGAGACTAACACAGATTAGAGTCTGAATTATATCAATTCATATCAATATTTGTGAACATCAAATAGTTGGATGATCTAAGATGATGCTAACTTTTGAACATGGATGAACATATTTGTTATGACGGCAGTTATAGAACAATAATGTCCTCATGTGTCAAAAGGGATCATGGTAAAATAGAAACAAAATGCAATACCTGCTGCATAATCGACTAAACAACATGTACCTACTGTCATCTGTCATCAAGTATATTTCTTATTATACTTGAAAATGAATCATGTATAGTGAGCCTCTGAGTGCATGCACTCAGCCATGCACAATGAGCATTGGACAAGTGCTTAATTCCATGCTACCAAAGGTAGTGTGAATTTGTATACAAATGAGTGCTCTAGCTCATTACAGCAAATTTCTTGACATATTTCTAACACATGTTGTTCAGGTTGAGTTAGTAAACCTCAGCGTGGCTCGTTGCAAACTGAACGAAGCATCCAGTGCATGCATAGCCAATAACAGTCAGTTTAATTTGGCCACAACTGCATTAAGTTAACCTGGGAGAAAAATATTTTATCAAGGAAGTAAATAAAAATGTAAAAATGTGGTATACTATATTCTATATCAATTGACCCAAAAAAGAATCTTATCCAACATAGATGGCATGCTACCCATAAAACCCCCCATTGATGCAAAATGCATGGTCATACTTGTACCTATTTTTCTTATAATGTACCAGTATGATACATAGAGCAATTATAAGAAACCAAGAACAATATATGGTGCTAGCTAGATTAATTCTTCTTCAGATAGAAAAATAAGTCAATCTAAGTTTTTTCTAAGACAAACAATTATATATCGATTAATAACATAAGATTAGGATTCATTATGTAAAGTATTTTCACAATATGACTCTTATCGTTTAAGCTAATATTTTTTTTTATATATTGATAGTAAAAGTGTATTGATGTCCTAATGGACTTACATTTCTGATTGGAGGAAGTAACATTTATATCATTATATGGTGATATTAGAATGGTGCATTTATATACTAGTAGCTATTGTTGTAGAATACATGTAATCCTTGTTTGACAACTAGCCAATTGAAAATATTTTGCCATAAAAAATACTTAGCGCAAACTGTTACATTGCTCATGCTTTTGCTATCATATTAGGTGATGTAAAAATTGTGTTACAGACCATATCTTTGGAGTAGTAACAGAAACTAGAATGAATGTTTAAATGATATGCATTTTTATAGTTCTTCTAGATAGTTAAGTAACCATGGACTAATATAGAGTTTTGGGTCTGCTCTATCCAATGTATAATTTCTCAAAACTGCAGCACAACTATCAAGAATATCTGAAGTTGAAAACAAGAGTTGAGGTTTTACAACATTCACAAAGGTGATATTTCCATATGTGTTCATGCCTGTTCTTCCTCTTTATGATTGTACTCCAACATTTGCGTTTCTTTTGGTAAAGAAAGTAATGGTGAACGAACTGCAGGAATCTTCTGGGTGAAGATCTGGCTCCACTTAGCACAAGTGAACTTGATCAGCTTGAGAGTCAAGTAGATAAGACATTGAAGCAAATAAGATCAAGAAAGGTAAATAAGTAGAAATGCATTCAGGATCAATGATGTAAATTGCGTTTGCGTAAAATAAAATTCTGGTGAACAGGCTCTTGTACTAGAGATGCCATGGCTTTCTTACCTTATAGGAAGCAACCCACGATATATAATGTAACTGGAATTGCTTTTATTCTCCATTTAAATTAATTACTTGATGAATCTCACGTGAGAAAACAAAAGGATGGATAAATTTGATCTGTTCCAAGTTTAAGCTTAATATGAAAAATGTAGAATTATGGTTGAGGTATTCTAAAAAAAATGGTTGAGGTTGTATCATTTTAGTGAATATTAATTTCGATTCTAGAATCTCAACACCTGGTCATTTAGTACTCACAAGCATTTCTTATTTTTTCCTTCTGCATATTACTTTTTGTAAACTTTAAATGGTGCAACAAGTTGCTATTGTAACTCTTCTATAGTTCTATTCACGTCTTTATCTGCATTTGGCAGACTCAAGTGCTACTTGATGAACTTTGCGACTTGAAGAGAAAGGTAAATGTACTTTGCTTGCCATATATCGACACATTCATAATATCCACCTGGGCTGCGAGTGGCTCTGCTTCAGTACTGAATATCCAATCTCCCATATATGGCTCTCTTGCAGGAACGAATGCTACAAGATGCCAACAGGGTCCTGAAAAGGAAGGTAAGTGACAGTGCAACAGCAAACCTCCCTAGCAAACTTTACATAAGTAGCTTGGGACCGCATGATTCAATGGACCACTCCCAAGAGCATGTTCTCCAGTTGTTCTCGTCTGAGGAGACGTTGAGTGCGAGTGATAAAGCTGATGCACAAGTTGGTAGGTCGGTTGCCCCCCCCCCCCCCCCCCTGGTGGCAGTAGTAGCATATATAAAATGAGCCTTCAGGCTTCAACTAATCCTCTATTGGCAGTTTGGAACCACACCTTTAAACTGAACGTGCCCTGCACATGCAGATGCAGTTCAAGCTGCAGCCTCTGTGCAGAGGCGACATTCTTCCTCTCTTTGCTCTTTGCCAGATCGTTTCATTTAGGATCGCTCTTGTTTCAGCTGGACGAGGTCGAGGCAGAGGCTGATCCTCCCCCGCAGCCTCAGCTACCTTGGCTGGGCAGCAGCGGCGACGCCATGCTGTCGGATGGCCCTCCACAGCCAGAGCACTTCTTCCAGGCCCTGGAGAGCAACCCATCTCTGCAGCCAACGTATTTCCACGGCCCCTGCTCCAATTTCTTAACTGAACAAGTAAGATTGTCCTCAATCCTGAGCTTCTATTTATGCAGATTCCACACCATGGACATGAACCAGCAGCCGGTGCCGGCGCCAGGCGGCTGCTACCCTCCTGCGTGGATGGCATAGCTAGTGCTCTATTGTCTTGTCGCATTGGCCTGAGAAGTGCCCGTGTCCTCCGAGATTTCTACGAGTTCTGCTGCTGCTTTTGCAGTTTTGCTTTGCCTATTTACTCTGTTTGCAATGCTTGTTGAATTGTTCAAGTGACAAAAATGGCCCTGTATAGGTTGCTGTCATTATCTTTCATTGATCACTGCTCAGCGGCTTCACGCTGAAAGAAAAATGGTTGAACTGCCTGTGTTTTGGATTCTACATAGCTTGGCAGTGTCATGTTGTACTGCTAGACTACCCATCCGTTTCAATATATTATAGCCCGTCCTTTTCACAATATGAGGCAGGTGCGTGCGGATTTGAGAACATTTCACCATTTTCGCCTCCATTAATCTTCCTTCTCCTGAAGCTTAAAAGATCAAAACAGCACTAGATTGTTTTTTACCCAGAGTTCCCTTTTCTTTAAAAAGAAAAAGGAAACCTTTTTCCATTGATCTTGTATCAGGGACATCATGGCCATAGTTTACTTTAATATTATTGGATTTACACATCTTTTTGTGACCGAGACAGCAATCGCGCTGCAAAGAGGAACACCCGTTTCTACTCATATTGTTCTTTAGTACTCCATCTACGGTTTTTGACCGTAGGAGTACGAGGAGAGACACGTCACCCCACGGCTGGCGGGGCCCGGCGACGAGCCGCGCGGTGGGGTCGGCCGGCCCAGTCGCGGGGGGCCTTTGCCCAATGGCTGTTCGACAGCGGCTGCCACAAAACCATCCTGGTTTCGCGATACCGCCCTCCGCCTCCCGATCCCGTCGCGCGGCAGCGCGCAGCGCCGCTTTAAATCCGCCCCTTCCCGGCGCCTCCCTCCTCCCCCCCCTGCCGGTCCCCCCCTCGCCTCTCTCTCCACCACCGCGGCCGTGACGTCATGCACTCGCCGGCGCTATCGCCTACCGTGGTCTACGACTAGCCATAGGCCCATCCAGCAAATCAGCCAGCCCTCGTAGGCAGCTGCTAACTCTAAAGCTGCTGCTGTCGTCGTTGTCGTCTCGGCTGAAATCGACGTGTGGTTGCTGTTTAGAGGGTTGATTAGAGAGGGAGCTGGGATTAGTTAGCTTGAGCGGAGGAGGAGGAGGAGGAGAAGGCGGCGGCGGCGATGGGGCGCGGCAAGGTGCAGCTGAAGCGGATCGAGAACAAGATCAACCGCCAGGTGACCTTCTCCAAGCGCCGCTCGGGGCTGCTCAAGAAGGCGCACGAGATCTCCGTGCTCTGCGACGCGGAGGTCGCGCTCATCATCTTCTCCACCAAGGGGAAGCTCTACGAATTCGCCACCGACTCATGGTACGCGCTTGCTCACAGCTCCGCCGCGCTTACGTTTGCAATAATCCGCTGTTGATTGAGCTCGGCTGCTCCATTTTCAAGTTGTTTGAACCTTGAATTACGGTTTCCGGTTATTGTATCTGTTCGAATTTTGTTGAGAATTCATGGCTGGGGCGATCTAGATGAATTTGAGCGTGTAGCGTGCCACGCTCGTGCGCTATATATGAGGTAATTTTATGTTCCGCTTTTGCTTGGGTTGGCGTTGGTGCTACTCTATTTGGGGAAAATTTTGTTGCCACATGCTGCATGTGTTAATTGATTGACTGAGTTGACTCTCACAAAGCTTAGTACCATAATTGGTAAGAATACTATGCTATACTCATCTCGTACTCCTAATTAGTACATGTACGTACGTCCTTGGCATGCTGGGATTATTTGGGGATTACATGGTCGATTCTGGTTTCTGCAATTTGGATTTTGTTCATAGGTACCGTTAATTTTCTAACCAGATGCTAAGTCGCTGCTGGGTCAGCCCTATGCTTGCTCCTAGCTTGCATCTTTTTGTTCCTTTCTTCTCATTTCCACCGCTTAGTTTGACCGTGAATCCGTGATTATAAAGCTTCCTATCGGATAAAAGTTTTGCAGTGATTGTTTCTTTGTTCTTCTATCCTTTTTCTTGTGCTGTTTTTTTTTTCTTCCTCGGATTGGCGCTACTTATCGCCGACCTCATGGTATGCACGGTTTCATATATACATGGAGTCTTTCTCACTGCTACAAGCATCTAATTAAGCTAAGCCTCTTGATGGATGATTGATGATGCTGAGCCTAACTCCTCCAGTAGGGGCATGCTGGTATCTCAAGCCCCAAGCAGCACATAAACTTTAGTTTGTGCGTAGACTTTCTTTATTTAACTTTGTTATGGTACATGTTACTGGGGGTTGCCATGATTTTCAAGGAAGAACAGGTAGTCACACTAACGTCGATCCATCATTTCTTCTTCTGTAATTAGTATTGCTTCTATTAGCCCATCTTGGTTTCTATTACCATCTGATTTCTGAGTTTATGTTTCAGTACAATTAGTAAATGTGCTCTAAATAGATCGACAGAACCATTCATTAAAACTGCTTAAGCTGCTTTGAGTTTCTTCTCATTTCCCCCCTTTTGTTTCATTGTCCTTTCTGCCATCAGCATATATATCATATCATCTGAATGATCCTTACCCGTGACGACCCTTCCATGTTTGTGGATAGGCAAAAGTCCTGTTGGTTGGTAGACATGCATTATATCAGGTTCATACATTTTGCTGACTAAAATTGTGCTTACCGTTAATTAGTGGGATCAATATTTATGCGAGTCAAAATATACTCTTTTGTGCACCAAAATAACTATATCTATTCTCCCTCCTCTTCTCTTCTCCACATTTTAGTCCACCCCCTCTAGTGGTGTGCCGTGTGTCCTCCAGAAGGATCATTCAGATAAAACTCAAGCGTGTCCTGCTCTGCGAGCTCATTTTGCACTTGATGTGCTCTCCCAGGAAAGCGAATAATACTATGTATACTATGCTTCAATTTCAAGGATTCAAGGTTGCATTAGGATGTAAAGACTGTTAACCGAATTTTATCCATCTTCGTTAACTTTCTGAGAAAGGGAAGTATAGGTGGCCCATGTAAAGACTCAAAAAGAAAATGTTTTGTTGATGCGTTACCATTCTTGCATCAGCAGCATCTGGGTGCTTGCATTGTACCTAAGAGTTAACTTATGATATTTGAGTACTGCATGGCATGAGTAAGGCTGACACTACTGCAGCGACTCTCATCCGCGCCGTACAGTACCACTTCCCCTATGCCGAATGGGGGCGCTATTCGAGTCGTTGATACAGTCGGCACGAATGACCGCCTAAACGTGTCGGCGTATACGTATTCCTCACCGCTTAGAATAGCACAATATTCGAATCGGTTTTAAAGTTGTACCGGTTCATTTGCTTTCCCTAAATCTACTGGTTTAGAACAACACCGATGTGTTTGATTGCCGTATGCGAAGCGGTTTGTTAACCTATAAGTATCGGTGTGGATTAGTGCCGGTTAGAATGTTGTTGGGGCAGGCAAAAAAATATTGTTGCACGCCATCAGATCGACGAGTAATGCGGCATTGTTATGAGCGAATTGCACAAACAACATCTGCACATTCAATGGAATATGTATATGTACATGCTAGACGTTCATAACATCATATTCAAATCGTCATTTGGCAAAAGGTCGTTCAACATCATATTCAACATGAACATATAATTAATTGTGCAACATATATAATCAACATCACACTACTGGCAGAAACCATTAAGCTAAGCGAAGCGAAAACGCTGGCGACGCTTCTCTTTTACTGATGCCAATAAGGGGGTCATCCTAAGCGATTATTTAACCGCTTCTAATGGCTGCTTAAACGTGTCGGCGTCGTCCGCACCGCTTAGAATAGTATGATACCCGAAGCGGGTCTACCTTCGCCAGTTCGTTTGGTTCTGGTATATGAATCGGTTCAATACACACCGTTGAGTTCAGTTTCTTTAAAATCATCGGTTTCGTTAGCGCCAGTTAGAATGCTGTCAGGACAGCTAAAAAACATAATTCGCAATCGGATCCAAGAGAGTAATGCAGCATTGTTATGAACGAATTGCACGAACATCATCTTCACATAATATGGTATGTGCACATGTCCGTGCTAGACGTTCATAACAATAATATCATACTCAAATCGTCATTTGGTAAGAACTGAACTCAACATGAACTTAGCTATAACATGGCAATAGTAGTTACAAGTTCATCATACAACGGTTGACTGAATATCTTAAACATCACAAGTAAAAATAACATGGCAATATAGTAGGTACAAGTTCATCACATAACTAGGTTAAACATCACAACTACTAAATAAAATAGCTAAACACATTGCAATGGTAGAATGATCAAGCCTAGTGGACAAAATGGCAATTCGTTCATAACGTCGACGCTTCACCGGATCCGATGGGTGGTGGCGTTTGCATTGCCGCCATCGTACCTGCACAACCTCCGTTGTGCCCACCATAGGAACGGAGGTCATGGTCGAAGTGGACACGACGACGAAGGCGCGTCATATCCCGCCACATCTCGGAGAGCGCAAGCGTTTTGACATGTCGACTGTAGGCAGCTGCCATGACAAAAAATCTGGAAAATATTTGGAGAGACTCTACTCTCACCTCTTCCCGCCTGGTGTTGATTGCCCTGGCAATGGATCTTACCAGCAGCTCCTTTCGACAGTCGGCCGGCACAGAATCAATCATTGCTAAGACTGCCTTGTACGCAACCCTAGCATCCGTGCGCATGGCGGCATTCCTTGCCAAGGCGTGGTGCAAGGCAAGGCAAAATGAGTCATCTTTGTCGTCTGATAAGCATAGTATGCGAGGAGGGCTTCTTTGTCATGTGGACTGGCGTGGCACGTGACCTCAAATGGACGGGGTGTCGCTATAGGTGGAGGCGTGGAGGGCGGAGGAAGAGGTGGAGGAGATCTAGATCTAGGTGTGTGTGGTGGTGGGCGCGCGGCGGCGACTGGGGGGAGTGGGGATAGGGTTAGGGTTAGTGAATGGCCGCCTCATATATATAGAATCGGAATCATTCTAAGCGGACTGGTGTTGACCGCTTAGAATGAGTACACAAAATTAAAAAAAAACACGAAGCATAAGTCCAGATAAACATGCGAATAATTAAACAAATATGTTGTTCACGGCACAGAACGTTACAGATCTATATCCTGGGGAAATTAGTGCGACGCGGCAGCAATACAAACGAGGCATATGTACGTCCCCAAGCCAATCCGTCTTCATTTGTTCTCAGGGACGTGGTAGAAGCTCACCGTCTGCCCCCCTCCATTTGCAGCTACTGGCACGAAGAAGGTGTGGTCGAAGCGGTCGTCCTCCATTGTTATCCTGGAGCAGCAATGCCTAAGTACATGCTTGACGACGAAGCTAATGGTGATGAATGGGTTTCCGACGGAGGTGTCGTTGGCGATGACATGGTCCCAGTCGAGGCCCAACGAAGGCAATGAAGAAGCGATTCTGATCTTCGGGGATCACCTCAAGCTGTTGAAGCACCCTTTGGGTGACAAGCTCGCAGCGGCGGCTCCGCCCCTCCATGCCTTGTCGGTGCCTCCATGCCTAACCTTTGGGTTTCCTGCTTACAAAACAAAGGAGAACAGATGGAACGAAAGAAACAGAGTACCAATAAATATATAGGACACTATCAACTTCTCGTGCAAGATGAAGCAGTTGGAAGACACGTGATGATTATTCTAAGCGGCTACTAGCACGCGGGTTCGAATGAGTCCATAAAAATTGTAAAAAAACAAAAAACAAGATATATCTAACTCTTTATTGATCAAAGACAGCCCATTACATAAGAATTGTTACAAAGTTCTAAAAGAAAAAAGTACAAGGCTAATTTTGTTCATCGTTGCCGATCAAACGACGTTTTTTTCATCGTTGTCTGATCTAATAAATCCCCCTAAGGGGGAGGTCAAGACGGAAAGGAGGTACAACAAGCACAAGCGCAAATTTGTGTTTTTCTTGCTACGTGTTGGACTTTGATGCGCTTCAACTCTTCCATCTTGGCGGACCGAAAGCATTAACCACCCCCTTGACCGGTTTTCTCTGAGAGCGCGGTGAAGCTAGGTCATCACGAGGATTCTCCTGTCATCACGAGCACAACCCGGATGTTGTGAGTCCCGGCTCCTGTGAGCCCCTATAAACTTAGCTCTCTATGGCAGGTGGGCCCGCCGCCCTGCCGCCTGGCGCCGCCCTCGGCTCCGGCGGCCTAGGCCGCCTTCGCCGCCGCCCATCGACCGCCGCCGCCGCTAATCGACCTCCCGCAGCGCCCCCCGCGACCGCCGCCCGACCGCCGTCTCCCACCGCCCCGGCCGGCGGCGCCCTCGCCGCCCGCCACCTCCGCCGGGCCGGCGGCCACCCCAGACCCCTTCTAAAGCCGCCGGAGCCGCCGCAACCTCCAACCCCGAGACCCTAAGCCAGCAACGGCGGCGGCGTTTATCGGGGATCACATGAGCCCCGGCGCAGCACAACATTTGGGATCACGAGCATTCTCCTAGCGATGGTTTTACCAGGCTACTCAAGAAGAAAACTAAAGAAGGGTAAGAAAGCCAACCCTATCACGAGAATTTTCTTAGCGATCAGAAAAGAAAGGTGTGGCTAGGGAGTGAAGAAGCAAGAGCTTTCTGCGTACGAGATCTATTCTTTGCGCCATGGCTAGGTAGTGTGAGGAACACAGGAGACTCATGGGGGCTTTGTTTTATAATTGAAGGAGAAGAGAGAGATTGCGCTTAACTTGCTTCGCAAGATGAAGAAGATCATTGATCGGTTTCACACGCGCACGTCTGCTTCAGCTTCGAAATAACAATTTTAAATTCTAAAAGCAATGGGGTCAAAAGAAAACCGCTTCGGTAAACGAATATTCTAGCCGGCATATAATGCACCGTTGAGGATGAGAAATCATTCTAACCGGTTTTGTTATGCACCGTTTCGTTACATATATCCGAGCCAGATCAAGAATTGCACCGCTTCGTATGATGGACTTATTCTAAGCGGTACTTGTCATAGACTTACAATGATTTAAACTAAGCGGATTGTTTTGGCCCGCTTTGTATGGGTCGATAAGGTTAATGGTTTCTGCAGTAGTGTCACATAGCTTAAATATTCAACATATTGACAATATCATGCCGACTTAACATGTCTAGCAGTTCATGACTTATTAACATCTAACATAAGCTAGAAGTTAATCATATAACTACTTAATTGCTCAAATATCACATAATCTAAACATCACATAACTTCACAATAACATGGCAACATAAGATATAACTACTGAATAGTAGAACGATGCAGCCTTGTGGACAAAATGACAATTTGTTCATACGCTCCGGCACTTACATCACCGGAGTACGCAGATGTGCTTGGTGGCAGTGCTTACATCGCTGCCCAGATCTGCTGTTGAACTGAATCTGCTACTGCTCTCTGCCTCCTCCTCCCTCTCATGATGCAAGGCAAAAGTCAACTAGTTGGTGGCTGCCTTGTTGTATCAAGTAGTGGGCTAGTGCCCATAGTATGAGTACCTAGTAAGTTGACCTGGTAGAGCCATACTTGGCTGTAGAAGTAGATGTACTAGTGTACTTGGTAGCAGGTAGTTGTTAGCTAGTCATGTGTATATGTACCCCCCTTAGCAAGTCAATGAAGGGCAGTTCAATTGCCACAATTTCAGAGTTCAGAGCTGCAGCAGGCAAGCTGCTGCAGCGCATGAGTGTGTGTGACTTGAGCTCATCTTCTTCTCCTACCTCTAGCCAAGAAAGTGTAGTACCTGGTGGTGTGAGTGCCAACATCTGCTTGGTGGCAGCGGCTTACATTGCCGCCACCGCGCCTGCAGAACCTCCGTCATCCCTACCATGGCGACAGAGGTCATGGTCGAAGAGGAGGCAACGACGGCAGATCTCGCCACACAAGGACGCGTGCAAGAGCTTTTGTGTGCAACCACCATGGCGGCGGCTCTAGTTCCGACACGTTCCACCTGTTGGAGCTAGTGCGAATGACTTAAACGCGTCAGTCCATTTTGGGCCGTTGTGGATAAGAGCGCATGCAGTAGTGTGAAAAGGATAATAATATAATTATTTTGGCATTATATTGTTCATTCACGTTTTTTACTCACCTATGGCAGTTCTCTCAAGCTCCTATAACCTACAGGCATCCATGGAACACATAGACATGTGTACACATGACTTTTTGCTAGAATTGAAAGGATACAGCGTTCCACCTTACCATTTGGTGAAGATGTATATCAGAAACTGCTGCCTACGCAGTATGCATTCATTTCTAGAGCCTATAGATGGCTGAATATAGTAGCACCTTTCTCTACCACAACATTTAATTTGCAATAGTTTAAGTTTCTTAACATTCGTAACATGCCTATTTTTTATCTTCCTTTATTTTTAACTACTAGAAGATGAAATGTACAGTCTATTCCTCCAACCCTAAAAGGGTGGACTATATACATGAAGTACATGGCCTCTAGATGGGCCATTACCCTACATGGACTATATACACTGATACTCCCACGCAGTCTGTACTATCGGCGCAGCGAAGTACTAGACAGGATAAGAAACAAAGACCGACACTCCTCTGCATCCCCCGCAGTCTGTACTATCGGCGCAGCGAAGTACAAGACTGGATAAGAAGCAAGACATACATACAATACTCCCCCGCAGTCACAACTAGCCACTAAGGATGTTGAGACTGGAACGGAACTCGAAGAATGTCGAAGAGGGGAGGCCTTTGGTGAAGATGTCCGCGAACTGTGAAGTCGTCGGGACATGTAGAACCCGAACCTGGCCAATGGCAACCCGATCTCGGACAAAGGCATGAGATCAAATCACAAATACTGAGAACAGGTGAAGTCCACAAATCACAGTGAATGAGATCAAAGGCATGACTCGCATGTGAAGAAGAAGAAAAAGGAAGTCTAACACGACGACCTATCTGACAAGCATGACAGAGGTGCTCATCAGTAGTCCTAGTACAAGGAACAGCTGCACTACGACTAAGCTGAGTCAAAACGTCGCGGCCGGGATGACCAAGCCGACAGTGCCAGGTAGTGGAAGGAGTCATGACGAAAGCCGGTGAAGCAGTGGACGCAGATGAAGCAGCAGAAGGCGGAAGGCGAAGAGTGTATGTTGGCAGCGCAAACGCACACCAAGATTCACCGCAAGCGCACGGATCATCGTAGCCTTTCCCTTAGAGTATTCTTCCAAGGTTATCAATCTGTGATCGTCTACGAACTACCTAGAGTTTTCCATCTAATCTAATAGATCTAATCCTAACATTAAGCATTGATTGCATAGAGAGGGTAAACCTAATAGATATGAATTAATGTATAGGGTTGATCTCATCCACAAGCATCGGTAAAGCTGAAGGTAAACCAGAGATTGACTAAGCCTATCGCCTTCTAGTTGTAGTCCTAGCCAACGAGCAAACAAATCGTGCATCTCATCCAAAGCATCTTTAAACTCTTACCTCCGGTCAACCTCCTGAGAATCACCACCTTACAGGCCTCACCCTGTCACGATGCTCCTTTCGACATGGTAATTATAAGGGCATGCCCACAAGGAACGTGTCTAGAAATCATGAAGGATCCACTAGCTAGGTCTAATCACCATGATCACACAAAGCAAGCTAAATAGTCTAAACTAGCATTAGACTAAGATCAAGCACATTCATGATAGGTAGAAAGCATAGGAGACATTGAGTCGCTAATAGATCGGATGACAAGATTATCATTACTCAGACAAATGTGTTCATTGCATCATCACCTACGATGCATACCATAGATGACGAATGATTGGCTCCTGAACTCTACCATAGCGCAACCACGCAGGGCGACCTTGGCAGCTAGGGTTGGCCTAGGCCATCTCCTAGACAACTTCGAGGACTTGCGGCGGCCGTCGTCTCCCTCCGGTGCTCTCTTCTAGGTTTCGCCGACTTCTGGTGAATGGATGATCCCCTCCTCAGTTTGACGGGTTGTTTATATAGCGAGGAAACCCTAGACTCAAAGGGGAGGCCGAACCGCCTCAAAAACGCCTTGGGCGGCGCGGCCAGGGGGGCCCTAGGCCGCGCGGCCCAGGCCAGTTTTTTGCTCCCCTCGGGCCCATCTTTCGCGTGCAAGCTCCTTTGATGTTTAGTAGTTGATATTCCAAGACTTGTGGGCTTGGGACGTCGGTTGCTCCGGGATATGGATGGGTCTTCTGAGTCTGCACTGGATTTGTCTTGATCTCGAGGTACTTTGGCCTTATCTTCAATTGGGCCTTGTAGAGGTGGCCCGTTGGAGTAGAGCATGAACGGGCTTCGGTTCCTTTGTGCTTCATTAGGGCTTTTGGCCTTAATATTGCCGTGTTATTGCTAGTTCTCAGATTCAGCCCATATTCACTCCAAAATAGCCAAATACCCTGCGTAAACCAAAATGCTCCAAGAATATGTGCACAAGCGAAAACGGGGTTATTTCAGTGCCAAGTGGCGGGGTTAGCATAAGAATAAGCATGAAATCATTATGTAAACGACACCAAAAGCGTGTCATTTAACAGCACCAACAGTGTAAAGGGGACCCGAACTCTCACACCGGAGACGAGGACGTCGGGTAGCCAGATCCTTCACAGTAAGACCAAGAGAGTCAAATTCAACTGTACAAGAGTTGTTAGAAGTGAACTGGCGAATAGAAAGAAGATTATGAACCATTTGTGGAGCAACAGGAAGACGAAAAGAACCACAAGCATTGCCCACATATGTGACCGGAAGACAGAACCCATTCCTGACCATGATAGAAGAGGGGTAGGAAGGGTGAGGTGGGTAGACAGAAGAAAGAATACCAGTGTCCGGCATGGTGTGGAACGAGGCACCCAGGTCAGCGATCCACTCGACACTGACCGGCGGTGTCAGCCTCATGGTGCTGAAGGACTGCGCCAGGGAGGCGGCCATCCCACCCGCCAGCCCAAGTAGGAGGCTGTTACGGCTGAGCGGGTGGCGTCCAGGTGGGTGGGGCCTGGTACGGTGAAGCAGGTGGACCCCAAGTAGTCAGGCACGGCGGCAAAGGAGCGGTGAACATGGCTGTAGGAGGGCGAGCCCCTCCCCTCGGAGCCGGGAAGGGCCACATGGAGATGCGCCCTGACCTTAGGTTGGTGAAGGATGGCCAGGGTGCCCCTCCTGGAGCCGTCGGAGGAGAGGAAGCCGGTGGTCCGCCACCACTGCCTCCCCCTCCCCCCCCCCCCCCACCACCACCACCACGGCCCCCACCACGTCCACCGCGGCGACGGCGCCCGCCACGGCCTCCTCCACCCCCGATCGGCCTGGGGGAGGAGCGCCCAGAAACGAGGTGGCAGGCGGGGTGGCAGGCGGAGCTGTGAAGACGGTGGAGCGGTCACGAGCACGGTAGAGGTGGACGAGGAGGACACGTCAGGCGTGAGACCGCGGGAGATCACGTCGAGGGAGAGGTCCTCGCAGACCTCCTTGAACGTGGGGAAGGACCGCTGGCGAGGAATCCATGTCCGCAAGAGGGTGTGGTTGTCGTTGAGCCCCCGCAGGACATGGAGCACCAGGTTCCGGTCACTCACCGGGCAGTTAAGGTTGCGAAGATCATCAGCCATGCCCTTCATGTTTCGGCGGTACTCGTCGACGGAGAGGCCCCCTGCGTGAAGGTGCGAAACCTGGCGCCGATCCCGAGAGCCCAGGCCTCGGCGTTGCCGAGGAACTGCCCCTCGACCGCGAGCCAGGCCTGACGCGCGGTGCCCCCTGTGGTGTGGGTGATGTCCTGGAGCTCTAGGGAGATGGTCCCAAAGATCCAGGACACTGTCCAGGTGAGCCTAGGTCCAGAGCGTAGCGGCGGAGGGCGAGGAGGACCTGGTCCCGCCAGCGCCCGTAGGAGGACGTGGGGTCGAGGACGACGGGGACCAAGGCCCGGATGTTCTGGACCCCGGCCGCCTGGAGGTGCAGCTGGGCGACCATCGGGTCGGTCGCGTCGTAGCGGGGAGCAGAGCCGGTGGGCGGCGCCTGGTGGGAGGAGGCGCCCATGTCGGTGGCGAGAGTGACGGCCTGATCGTCGGTGGCGAGGGCGACGGGCTACTTCTCGGTGGTGACGAGGAGGTAGTGCTCAACCTCCACGATCTGGCGAGCGGTGGCATCCGTCGCGGTACGCTCGCGCTCCCAAGCGAGGGCAGCATCGCGGACGCGCTCCTCAGCAACTGCGGCCTCGGTCTTCGCCGTGAGGAAGGCAGACACGAGGGCGGACTCGACTGGCGTGGGCCCGGTGATGACAGTCGGGTGGCCCTGGCCTAGTCCCTGGCCCTGCTGGGTCGGCCCGGTCCAGCCAAGGCCAGGCCCAAAACCAGGGCGAGTCTCCCTGGGAGTGAGCTGGCCCCCTACTGGGTCATCCACAGCCGCTCGTGGATGGAGAAGCTGTTGTGCAACACTAGCAGGAGCTGGCGGCTGGTTGCAGACCGGCGTGCCGGCGGGGAGGGACGCCTGGAGGTGCGGCGCCGGCGGCGGAGGGGCTGGCGCGGCGGGATCTGCGGCGAGGGGCGGTGGCGCGGCCGGATCCGCCGAGTGGAGGCGCGCCGCGGCCGGATCCGCCGTGGGAAGGGTCGGCGCGGCCGGATCCGTCACAGGAGGGGGCGACGCCTGGGGGTGAGGCATGCTCTGGCCCGCATCAGGCGGTGGCGGCGGCTGCACGACCAGGCCGGCCGCGGCTGTTCCGCGCGCGCCCGCCGAGGCAGCGGCGGCAGAGGAGGAGGGGGCAGCGGCGCTCCGAGCAGAGGGAGAAGGGGAGAGGGGGGGAGGAGGAGAGGGAGGGGAACCCCGGCCGGCCATGGTCTGGCGACGGCAGCGGCGGCGGCTGGTGAGGGAAGGGAAGAGAGGAGAGGAAGGAACTAGCTTGGATACCATGCTAGAAGATGAAATGTACAGTCTATTTCTCCAACCCTAGAAGGGTGGCTATATACATGAAGTACATGGCCTCTAGATGGGCCATTGCCCTACATGGGCTATATACACTGACATCAACTCTTGATTATTTTTCATACCTGTATTGTGAAATTGCAAATAGTTTCAGATTGTTGAAGAATTAACCAGATTAGGTTCTGAAATCATGTTACTATGCATCTCGATCGATATCACATGTGTGATTTTCCTTCTCCTGATTGTGACTGCACCAATTCATGCTTTACTGACGGCAGTACATTCCTGCATATCACTTATTGGCACATGAATGCCATGAATGTATTAGGGACACCCTGTCGTCGATTTCATTGATCTAAATTTTCAGTTATGTCCTTGTTGTTTAATTCAGAGGCACGGTTCTATGAGGTTCCCCCCACCTTGGACTTACAGCCCACTTTTTTAAAGTACTGCTCCAAAAGATTTTGGTTTTATTTTAGCTACTTTTACCTAACACATTTTTTCCAGGAACACATGTGATGATTGGTAAATAGTGCAAATTACCCTTCCCCTTTCCGTAAAGTTCTAGATATTAACCTTTTCTTTTTAAAAAAGTAAGGATTCTGGTTGATACATATGCTCCATGATTAAAAAAAAATAGTAATGAAATTCCTAGTAACTAAATAAAATGGACTGCAAAATCACACACACATTTATTTGTTTTCTTTATGGATTAGTATAACAAATTATTATAAAAGCACAAATTCCTAAAGGTAATTCTATAATAATACCCTTGTAAAGATTTCAGAAGATATAGTCTTCAATTTTATGGAAATATTTTGTAAATTAACTCCATGGAGTATAAGAGATACTTCCATCATATATCATGATGTAGTAAACGTACATATATTTTTAGGTAGTCATATACTTTAATATTAATGTTTATATATTGCTCCATTGAAATTAAGTTGCTGCAGAAATGAATAGAATTTTGAAGCATATAAGTTATTCAGGAATTGTGCATTGTAGTATTTTCATACCTGTATTGTCACATTGTAGTTGCTGCAGAAATCCAGTCTTGATAATAATGAATAATATAGTACATGCTATATAAACATTACTATGAATTCTTGAAAGATATACTTAAACACTGAAACTGGTTGAAAGATCTAGCTACAAATAATGCAGTTAACAATGTCCACAACTTTATTTCTGTTTGACTTCTTTAATTTACTTCATATACGTTGTTGTCTTCATAATGGTTGTTCTTGAGGTTGCTGGTAATGTAAGTAGCTTGGATGTAAAATCTGATGTGTATATAGTTTAGTTGTTCTTGTTTACATTTATTTATTTCCACCTATAATATATCATTTTCACCATTTCACAGTATGGACAAAATTCTTGAACGGTATGAGCGCTACTCCTATGCAGAAAAGGTTCTCGTTTCAGCAGAATCTGAAACTCAGGTACTAACTTCATTCATTTGTCTTCATTTGATTCATTACAATAGCTTTTTAGCTTATTTTCATAAGAGGATCTCATTTAGTCTGTGTCAAGTTGGGCCAAATAAATTATGATCTTTCATGTTGATCAAATTGTGCCAAATAAACATGTTGGTCTGGTCTTGAACTCTTGATAGAACCTGCTGTTTCATTACTTCCTTTACCAAATGATGTTATGTACTTAAGAGCAGTAAACTGCTTCTCCCTTGCATACATGCTCCATCGGTGCAGTAAATGTGATAGTTATAAATCAGAGAAATCCGAAGGCTAAATCCACATAATCATTTCAGTAATTTAGATGACATGCAACTGGAGCACATTATAGCATAATAGACTTTATCGGGCAGTCCAAGGAATACCTTAGTTTCATTTTGTGATCATATGCTAATATTTGTCAAGTGCAAGCAATTTAATGTTTCACAAAAGCTGGGATTGTTGTCTTAATACGCAAATGTCAATTACTGGTCATTGACCACTGGTCAATAAATTGGCATGTCCCAACATAGGGAAGGGGACAGACAGATACGAAGAGACATGTGGAATTGTACCATTTTGCTTTACTTTTCAACATAATTTACATTGTTTGTTTATATATTTGGTGGAAGTGGCAATCACAATCAATATATGTATAGGTCCTGACACCGTTGACAGTTAAAAGCAAGCATAAGCATAAAAAATACAAGGAAACGTTAATTACTTGAAATATTCTCTTAGTATAGAAAATTATCAGTATCGCATATCAACTCGCTGTCTTCAGGAGCTGTTTTCACGTGACATTAGTAGAATCACCAAGTCGCACGTATTGTTACTGGGGATCAGCATATATATAGATCCTAACAAGTACCCATATTTAGTAACATATGTAGACTCTGGAAGCACAAGAGACACTAAATTCAAATGTTGTCAACCGTTTTTTTTTTCACCATTTCCTTATGATTATCCTAATGCAAACTACTTCCTACGGTCCTAGTGTCCTAGTAATGAACAGTAAACAAAATTGATTTTAAACTAATAGGAACAAAAATACAACACATGGCAGTCCTTGGTTCAGTTACTTACCCCGGTTATCATGTACTTAAATTTCCCCTTCAATTGTGATGTACTAAATTGGTAGTGTTCCATTTCATGATGTTGTTCCATATTAAATAATGCAATTTTCTTTACTTGTGTAGGGAAACTGGTGTCACGAATATAGAAAACTAAAGGCGAAGATTGAGACGATACAGAAATGTCAAAAGTAATATGTAGTGATTTAAGTTGCAGCAAGTTAATATGAACTTCCCAGTGTGAGAAGATAATAAGAGCCATTTGTGTCCTTCAGGCACCTCATGGGAGAGGAGCTTGAAACTCTGAATCTCAAGGAGCTTCAGCAACTAGAGCAGCAGCTGGAGAGTTCACTGAAACATATCAGATCCAGAAAGGTAGTGTAATCATTAATCATATACATGACGTTGCCGTGCATTACTTGTGTGGTGCCCGGCCTACACGGCGATAGCCATTTATGTTTGAAAAGCTGACGAGTACATATTCGTTGCATGTGCAGAGCCAGCTTATGATGGAGTCAATTTCAGAGCTCCAACGGAAGGTACTGTCAAACTTTCCTGTTAGACTTGTATGATTTCTTTAGCTGTCCATCAGATGGACATGGTTGTTGCAAGCCATGTGAATGTTATGACTGGGGCGTTGTAACATCCAAGTGAATATTTCTGCTCATGTACCGCGCTAACCGCTGGCACGCGCCGCATTGTTGCCGCAGGAGAAATCACTGCATGAGGAGAACAAGGTCCTGCAGAAGGAGGTAGGCATAAGCTGCCCCCTACTCAGCTCGTTAATTGCATCATCCATTCTCCAGTTCCACCCTCTCTTGTTTCCCCATGAAACAAAGTTAACCTGACTGAAAGCATTGCTCCTTCCCTGCAGCTCGCGGAGAAGCAGAAAGCCCAGCGGCAGCATGAGCAAGCGCAGTGGGACCAAACTCAACAACAAGCCAGTTCGTCTTCCTCGTCCATGATGAGAGTAGCTCCCCCAGCGACAAATATCAGGTACTCCTACATCACATCACACTCCAATCCCAAATACTACTAGTAAAGCTACATATATTCCCCAGAACGCGCCATTTTTTTTTTTTTTTGAAATTAGGACCAGAACGCGCCATGCATTACCGACTTTTCAGGGAGCAAGTGACAGAGGGTGCCGGTTTTGTGTGGTTTGTGCAGCAACTACCCTGTGGCAGCAAGCGGCAGGGTGGAGGGGGCAGCAGCGCAGCGGCAGCCGCAGCCTCGCATTGAGCTGCCACCATGGATGCTTAGCCACCTCAGCAGCTGAACTGGAAGGCTTTCCTCTCACACGTCTCGGTGTGCATCCCAAAATTCAGCGGCGACAGAATGCTCACCCGGCTGCCCCGCTTCTCCACTTGGTGCGTTGTTATCGTCGATCTTGTCGTGATCACGAGCAGAAGCAGCAGCAGTAGGGGTTTACCATAATTTGAGCAGCATATAAGTAGCAATCTGCGATGTGTATATTTTGCTTTTCTTCATCATCATTTCCGCTGAGGCGATCGTACAATGAGTAATTTACCCATGTAATATATATGCGCAGCATTAATGTCTAATATTCCATTTTCCATGACACGTGCGCGCTGTTTGTCAGTCCTGTACACGTCACGTAATTGTTGTATCCTGTGCAAGCCACAAGACACCTGCGCGTCAGCAGTTTCTAAAGAACGAATTCTGGACGAAAATGCACCTTGTCATCGCTCCACGTCATCCTGACGTCGTCACCGTCCGTTACTTCCGCTGTGCTGTGCAAGTCTCAGCCGTCGGATTTGGTTTAGACGGCTGCGCGTTATCTCGATGCCGCTCGAGACCTCTGGAATGTCGCCGTCCTCGCGCCGCTCGTCTTCGGCTGCTCCGACCAACGGCCTCGAGGAGAGCCTGTGCTTGTTTCGCCGCAGGCCAGCCTCTTGATCCTCGTCCGATTCTCCGCCTTTGCGGCTGCCCCTGTTCCCGCCTGTAGGCGGCAGTCTGCGCAAGCCGCCAGGGAACCCGCTATGGCTCGTCGCCGAGGAGTAATGATGAATGCCGGCAACGCTGAGGCGACCGCGTTGGAGCCGGAGGCGAGAAGTCGCTGGACCTCGCTGGCTATGCAATGGGGAGGTCGGGTCCATCGCGCCGCCTTGCTCGTCCATCCATAACAACGGCGGCTGTCACCCCCCCCCCCCCCCCCCCCCCCCCCCCCCCCACCCCCCACCCCGTGTTTGTTTCTCGGCCTCTACCTGCAGCACGGTCCTCCGCCGTTCACCTGTCACGCTTTACACAAACTCCGGTCGCCACCTCCCTCTCCCCTCTCCTCCAGAACAGATTTGCTGAATGTGGCTGCGGACAGCCTCGCCATGCTAGGCGCCAGCGGCGGGGGTATTTACCCTTCATTGGCCCCATGGCGATAAGGAGAGCCCCGCCCGTGGCTGCTCCCTGCTTCCTCCACCAAAGTTTTCCTCATCTCCCCATAGGTAAGCAGAATCAAAAATTCATAGACGCATGTTAATTCTCCAGTCATCTACAAGAGGTCCTGCACACTAGGTGTTTGCAGGAATGCTTCTTCCAGTATTGTGCAGATCAACTAAAATTTGGGCATGCTGCCATGTCAGCTCCTAGCATATCGACATACGTATGTAGGAATGTTTAACTGATTGTTAGCTAACTGAACCTTCCTATTAAATATTTAGAAACAGCACCTTATTTTTGTTAATTATCTTTCAATTTTCAGGGAACTCCTGATCTGAAAGCTGCAAAGGAGGCAGAAGATCAACTAGGTAATTTCCAAGCAGTACTTTACATGTAGAGACATGCTCATGATCTGGAAATCTACACAGTTGTTCTTTCAGAGACGTCAGCACCTGATCTTCCATATCATAGGGTACTTTTTTTAGTGGAGGATCATATCATACTGCCAGGTATAGCAAAGATGCAGTGTTCATTCATCAGTACCCCCTAATCTATATCTTCATTTCCTAAGCTTACTTCATGGAAAATTTAACCGTTCAGAAACAAGGTAACAGTGAAAATTATGGAATGACCATACCACACCAGATACACTGCAGTCAACAATGTTAAATACCATAAATTTGAACAATATCCCCCTTTTAGCTAATTGTCTGATTATAATATTTTACAAGGCTATGTCACTGCTATGTGTTTATTGAGAAGGTGAGAGTTGTCCTTGTCCATATATGTTCAAGATACGTAGTACTATTTTTTCGTGGGAAAATTTTAATTGGCAGATGGAGTGCAGACCATTGTAGACCAACACAAATAATGTACTACGCATGTGAAATATTAGACATTGGATTGCAGGGACCTCTGCTTAATGCTTATGGTAAATTCCAGTTTTTTTCGTAGCATCATTGCTCATCCTCCACTAACTTGTTATGGTCTTTGTCTGCACTTGCATATCTCAGAGGTCGACCAGCAGTGACATTGAAAGCTTTAAAGTTGTTAAGAATATTTGGCAACTCATAACTGTAGTGCTACAAAAAGAAAAAGAATTTTTATACCTCAAACTACATTACATAATCAAACTACAAGAGGAGCGATGACATCCAGCTTTATATATGTTGTCCTGTCATAGCTGTGCACTTTGTCACTGAAATTTTTTGAACACAAGTACGGTACATTTACTATCTGCTTTAGAATTATTTTGTACAGATAGTAAAGCTTCAGTAGAGCAGTCCTGTATCAGTGTATGACTGAGGGTAACCCAATATATCAGGATGTCAAGTTTAAATTTCTGTTATAAAGAAATAAATTATTTCCAGATATTAAACATTTGTGGTTGTTCCTTCTATGTTACCTGTTGTTAGTATTGCCAAGTTTAAAGGATCAGAGTCGTCCCAGACATCTTCCAATGTTTCTTTGGATTATTTGTGTGCGAACAAGACAAGAGCTTGCAGCCCTCGAGATTTTCAATGGGGGATCATAAAAATTTTAGTCATATGATGTAATAAAGATTCGTCCAAGGTAGCATAAACAACGGGGTTTACATTTAAGCACAGCATCTACAAAGTTATTAGCATCCAAATTAGAGGGATACGAGCTACAAAATAATTCTATACATCCTACATATAATCACCACTAGCCAACTCAAAGTATTGCGCGGCAACGCCGCGCCCATGATTTTCTAGTAAATAAAGAAAAAGAATCGCAACAAACTGAGACTTTACGTCTCTACAAATGCAGGTATCAGAAAACGCAAACAGAGCTGGACAGAGCACGACGCCCACGGTTTTCTGTCATACTTACTCCGTTTCATTATAGGTCGTTTTGGCTTTCATATATTCATAGATTTTGCTATGAATCTAGACATAGTGTTTATCTAGGTGCATAACAAATATTATGAACCTAATAAAGCCAAAACGACCTATAATTTGAAACGGAGGTAGTAGATTATGAAAGATGGTCTGCAAGAGAATGATCTTTCTGCCATCAGTCCTGTACAACCAATTCCCGATCCCAAACCAAGAAATAGTTTACCATCTCTGGTCACGGCTAACAAGAATTGCTACCACTTCTGGGGTTAAAAATCAAATTTAACGAACTCTAAAGCCCTAGTTGCTTCTAAGGACGACAATAAACTTGAATGTCTCCTCTGGCTTTGACCTGTTGATAAATATCATTTCTTGATACCCTATCTGGAGGGAATTTCAGAACTGGGTATTAGAATATGCTATTAGGGAAACCGTGTCAGCTTCTCCTTCAGGCGCGAAATGAACTTGAATGTCTCCTCTGCTTTGACCTGTTGATACATATCATTTCTTGATACCCTATCAGGATGGAATTTCAGAAGAGCTTGCTTATATGCTTTAACCTGAAAAAAAGGATGAGTAGCCTCAAAAAATTAGCTATTAGAGATATTCTTAATTCTCTATGGTCACAGAAGAAAGAATATTGGAAAGTCTGAATAAATTTTGAGCTTCTTGAACGAGAACACGGGTTTATGAAACACAGGTAGCTCTGTTGTTTTAGTCTTCCAAAAAATATGCAGTTAGTAGCCCCCATTTTTGTTTTATATATTTTCTTAAAGACAAGAACAATGGCAGGCCCTTGTGAAGTTGAAATGCAATTGCCATGGGTATGTGTAGGCATAAATCTGCCCGCAATTGCAAAGCTAGCCACAGCTGTTCATAAAACACTTAGAAAACATTGGGTTTTTACTTTTTATTGTCAACCAAGGGACAAGACCAACAGTGTTTCTACTAGGCAAAACGTACTGAATACAAAAAAGGAGCTTGCAGCAAATAAACTTTCTACCACCAGCAAGCAACAGGCTGAGTGTATCCATAAGACAGGGCATACCTCACCACCTTCAACAGGGACACCTAGAGCACGAAATATTGAAGTCATATCCCAATATCTCCTTTCCATATCTTCAAGTTCCTTTCTTACTTCACCTCGGTACTTCTCCTTTAGCTGTATGGCTTCTTCATTCTACAGGAACAAAAAAAAAGTTAAGTATGACAATTAACAAAGAATTATGCTAGCACCACGTTGTAGACTGATGAGAGACCTTTCTCTGTGATTCACGGACTTCTTGCAATCTTTGCTTTTGTCTCTTCTCCATGTCAAGCAACCGTTGAGCTTCAGCTTTCTTTCTCTTTCGCATTTTCTTTGCTTCCTCAGCCTGAAAAAAATGTTTTGCAACAATGAACCATCAAGAGTCATGACAGATCCAAACATGCCATTAGCAAGCTAGCTGTTTTGATCATTATGGTTGATTTTTTGCAGTAAATTTTTAAACCTAGGTAGGTAAAAAATGAAAGGCTCACGCAACAAGTAAAATCGCATTGAACTGAGATTGCTAAATATTACGACCCCAAAATCCATACATGTCATAACATAGATGTAGTATAGTTTCAAATTAATTCACAGTAGCAAAATATTGTACCTGTAGTTGTAACTGCCGCTGTCTGGATGCCCACTCCTCCTCTGCTGCCCGTTTGTACTCAATAGATTCTTTGTGCTTTTCTCGGTCACCAATCACGGGAGCACATTGAACCGAAGCAAATTGCCCTGGTTCTTCAGGATCATGAATCAAATCCTTTAGAGGCAAAGAACCCCTCCCTGATGCCTCACATGCACACAAGTTAGCTTGTGCCTGCGGATAGTTTTCTTCAAATTGTTTTGAGCAGTCACATCTGCTGGTAAAGGGTGGAGCTTCTTTTTGTTGACCCCTGACAGAGCCATCACATTGTGCAGAATATGTATCTGTGTTACCGTAAGGTTCTGGTGGTGACTGGTCCTTCTCTGAATATACACCTTCAGGTATTTTCTCATCAACCTTTTCAGGAGTACTGACAGATATCGGCGGACTTCCATATTTCCGATCCCCTGAGGAGGAGACCGCGGGGAGGGGAAAGGTTGGGGGCAGCGACGAGGCGAAACCGAGCACGCTTCTTCCGGGACTTTCCCCCGCTCCGCACGGTCGTTTTCGGTGTTTTTTCGCCGTCCGCGCGCGTGAGATCGGGGAGCACGCTTGGGCCGCGGAGCACGGCCGCGCGTGTGTGGATGGGCTGGACCGCTGGATGCGAGCAAGTTCGGGAAACTATCAAAACCCTGATTTTGTATTGAGCAAAACCAAAAGTAGTAAAGAAAAGAAAATGCCACGCTAAGAAATTACAATCAGATTCAAACTCTTTCTTTTTCTCCGATCCTGCTATAAAGTAGGTTTATCAAAAAAAATATATAATACTCCCACTGTGTAGAAAATAGATGACTCTTTTTACGACGATACGGTCTTCAAAACGTAACTACTTTGACTTCTTATTTTTACAAAAATATTTATTAAAAAATAATATATGTATATTTTTCTAAAAATATTTTTAAGACAAATCTATTCATATGGTTTTCACGTTTCCAAACTCAACGACTTAAAAATTATTCGTGATTTATATTCTCAATGTTTGACTAAAACCTTGTCAAAAATGTCATCTATTTTCTATACGGAGAGAGTATAAAGTATGTTTCCGATAATAGTAGCTGTCAAATAACTAAGTTTATGGTATACACTATACCACAGCCCGATAACAGCGATGGACGGACCGTCTTTATAAGCCCCTATAGCGATGGAGAGTCCGTGGGTAAAAGTTTACACCGACGAGTCGGTATAAGTTTATACCGACGGACTCCACTTATACCGACGGACCATCCATCAGCACACAGATAAATACCAACGGGCCATCCATCAGCACACAGTTAGCCACAATCTTTTACCGACTGAGGGTTCAACGCTTATTATATAGTTTTACCAGCTGATGTCTGATGGTAATTTTGGGTTGTGGTGTAGTGATAATACCCCGCTATCGTTGTCCATGCCATGACATGCTCTGTACTAGTGTACTGAATTTCAGAATTCTACGGCCCACCTCCTTTTCCAAGTGAGCGTAAATTGTAATCCTTCCATGATTTCAACAATTCACATCAACTGCAAACGCTGACATAGTCACGAAGTATTACATCAAATCATACATGAGCTTTTATATGTATTCCTGTATACATTTAACTGGTTTGATTGAATGCCAATCTGCATTACAATACACGTGTCGCACGCAAGATACAACCCGGAGCATTCTGCTTGTTGCTGCAGGCTAATGGTTTGCATAATTGCATCGGTCGTGACAACGACCATCTACACACATCATGCTATACTGTACTTTATACAGCCACGTACATCTTAATAATTGGAGTAACTTATTAGGACACTAATCTAGTCCCAACTAGCCGAACCTGCCATGCACGCCCTGACGCGTGTCGTGCGCCGCGCCAGCCGTGTGCATCGCTTGGATTCGATATGGAACAGCACCACACGTACGTACAATCCTATACGCTGCGATACGATACGGTACGATCGCTGACCGCGATGCATGCGATTGGCCTGCTTGCTGCGTTACACGGGGTAGGACGGCATCTTGGCGAGGCCACAGACGCCGGCGCCGCGGTCGCCGCGGCGGATCCTGACGTACCCGCCCTCCCCCCACGACGCGCCCCACGAGTTCTTCATCACCCAGTACCGCGTCCCGTCGCTCGCCGTGCCGTACCCGACGGCGGTGATGGCGTGGTCGAGGTCCGTGCCGCAGCGGCCGGCCAGGACGCCGCCGGCGTAGAACTTGAAGGCCGGGTCGGCGCCGTTGATGGCCACGGACACCGGCTGGTGCGCCACGGCGGCCGCCAGCGCCGCCTCGTCGTTGGGCGGCACGTCCTCGTACCCGCGGATGGACGCGGCGCGCGACGCCGCGGCGGAGGAGCGGCAGGTCCCGTCGTCGCCGTTGTACGGGTACCCGGACTCCGAGGCGAGACCGCCGCGGCGCGCGATGAACTGGAAGGCGTCGTCCATGAGGCCGCCCTCGCAGCCTTGGTCCTCGCCATAGACGTCGCAGTCCACTAGCTCCTGCTCGGATAGCGACACCAGACGGCCCGTCCGGATCTTGTTCAGGCCTTCCACCGCCGCCACCGCCGAGAACGCCCAGCAGCAACCTGCGACGACCACGCGTCTATAATAAGTGCTGCCATGTTGGATTGGAATATTGACCACTCCAATAAGCCATGTAAAACAAATTCTTTATCGGTTCAAATTAACGACTGGAATTGGGTGATGGAAAAGTCTGAATTTTCTAAACCAAGTTATTTTTGACCTTCATGTATATCATTCGACCAAAAGTGCATAGTGCATGCACCAGTAGACTCCGGTCTTGCTATCTCAACACAGTCTCCGCTAGTCCAGCAGTGTCTGTTCTGCTTTCACCTTTCCGTTTTGACCCCACGCGTGCGTTAGGAAAAAGCCAGCTAGATGGAGACATGCCCACGCGCGCACGGTGTACAATCGCGCAAATTTGTACCACCTATTTTTTTAACCTAACTTCAGTTGATTTCCCATTCCAGTTTGTACTTTAAAATCAGTTAAACTTAAAACTACTATTCACTTATTCAGTATGCATGCATCATGCATGTGGGGTGTGCAGGTGATGTATATTCCGTACCGCACTCTCCTTGGTCCTTGACGCCGGTGACGGCGCCCATGGCCCGCCAGTCCACGCTCTGCGGCGCGTCGGCCAGGCTGAAGTTCTCGTACCTGAACCGGCCGGCGGCGGCGGCTGCCCCCGCCGGGCGCCGGTACCCGGTCCTCGCCGCCCGGAACTCCTCGTCGGTGAGGTCGGCGAACTTGTTGGTGGCCAGCCGGTGGCCGTGCTCCCCGGCGGCGTTGAGCGAGTCGATCAGCCGCGCGTTGGCTCGGAATATCTCCAGCCGCCGCGCCTTCTCCGCCTCGTCCTTGTACACGCGCCCGTGCTCCGCCATCCACGCCTCGTGCCGCAGCGCCATCGCCGCCGCGGCGTCGGCGTCGCCGGCACCGGCGGCCAGCTCGCGCGCCGCGAACACGCCGGGAGCGGCGCACACGGTGCTCGCCACGAGAACAACAGCGAGGATGAGCCGTGACATGGCCATGTATTCAGGCTTGCAGTTGCAGCCAAAGAGAAAAGAAAAATGTTCTAGTGTTATGCACCAAGCAGCTAGCTAGCTAGCTCAGGTGTGTGTGCTCTGTGTGGAGCAGCCACTAGTTTTTGCCCAATGCAAGTAGCTACTTCCTGGCGAAAATATGCAATGCAGGGATGGCTTTATATAGAACGTGGTCCGGGGCAGGAAAGAACAAAAAGAAGAGTTAGGCATCGTTAACTGTCACTGCAGCACACTGTTAGTGCTAACAGTCAAATTAGCCTAACACAAATTATCCATGGAGAACCACGATGATTGGCACGAAGAAAAGAGGCGTGAAGTAAGGTCCAACATGGACCGTTCTCACTCATATTCATTCACTTGTTCTCCTGAAAGGAATCAAGGATCCAAAATTCAGACGCATTTGCACATAACCTGATGCAGCTAGTGGACATCAGCATTCATTAGATAACGAACATGATGTTTACCTGTCGTCTTTTTTTGCCGAGCGAGACGGGCGAGAATATGGAGTCCACAAGAGTTTCCCAGTGCTTCTCGCTACCGTTGCATTGCATGGGTCCCTGCAGGGCAATGCGCAGCCTCTGCTGGTTGGAGCTTGGAATTGGATTGGTGGTGGCGTGAGCCAGCGGCTCTCCTCGATCGAGCCATGAGTGATTCCTGCCTTCCTGGGCCTCTTATGGTCAAAATGATGTGGATTCCTACGGTAGCCTCGGAATCTCTTGGCTCGCAGTAGAGAGACTAGGGGCCTCTTATCCTCCGAGTACGTCCTGCCGAGAGATTGGGAATAAAATTGCGTGGATATAAAGAGCGCCTAGGTGTCATTTGGGATGCAGGAATTCATATACATTCCTTTGAATTTGCCATTATTTCTTACCAGTACGAGTTTACATTTCATAAAATGTGAGGATTTGTCTCAATAAAAATTAAAAACATCAAACTTTCAGTTGCCTGGCCTCAGCTGGATTTGCATGAACAGGGGAGGGAGGCCGGAGGCGTGGCGTGGGTGGTGAAAAATTAATGGGTGGAGGCGTCACTTCAGAGTCCAGACTCTCCTCTCTTGTCTCGGTGCTTAGTCGGCATGTCGTTCACTTGTTCTCGTTGTGCGGTGATCAACTCGATGACTCTGTAGCTAGTCCAAACACGGTCCATGGAACGTCGTGCCATCCCAACCCTAAAAAAATATTAGTTCTAAATTAGGACTTATTTATATTTTTTTCGATAATGGAATATTCGGGCCTCTACAGTTTAGTGTACACAGCCTTCGATTATTACATCTTCACAGCTTCAATCGCTGGACATGAGATTAAAGGAAAAATCAAGTCTGACAAAGTCTATTATTATGCTTCCATCCATACCTCGCCAACAGTTCTAAGGCTACCATCTTCAAGGAAGTGCTAGCTTTCATGAACAGATCCTTTGACCTCTTCTCATGCTGCAACATTGACCAAAATCGTAGCCAATACGTGCCCCTGAAAATAACCTGCATAAAAGATGAGTGTTTAACGTTATCAAAAATAATATCATTTCGACAACGCCAAATTGCCTAACATAGAGCTGCTGCCCCTGTTAAAATAGTATTGGCCTCTTGAGCATTAAAATTTTGAAGCCAATTCCCTAGCATGTGGTTTACTGATCTAGGTGGGGTCAAACCAGTAGCGATTTGTACAGTTCTCCAAATTATCTTTGCATGTTGGCAATCAAAGAACAAGTGTTTAATTGTTTCATTACAGTTACAATAGTTACACTTTTGACTGCCCTTCCAATTTCTTCTCAAAAGATTATCCTTCTTTAGAATTACCCCTTCTTGTAGGTACCAAAGGAAAATCTTTATTTTCAGGGGAATTTTGAGTCTCCAGATCAACTTATGACGGGAGGCAAAACTGTCGTTGATGAGGTACATATACATAGAGCGGACTGTAAATTGTCCACTCTTGGATAGCAGGATAGGTGCCATATAAAATTGTCTCTTCCCTGAGTCAAATTGAAAGTGGAGACATGTGTTACTAATCTTAACCATTCATCCAGTTTTTCACCCACTAAGGATCTTCTGAAAGAGATGTTTAGTGGTATTGTACCCATGACATTTGCCACCGTAGCATGCGGATTGCGGCTAATGTTATATATGTTGGGATATAGGTTTCTGAATGGCTGCCATCAACCATTTTAGCAAGAAGGAAGGAATGAACACAAGAAGAGGATAAAGACTAGAAGAGATGTATTCGCCTTCTTTTGTTCTACTAGCTCATCACAAGCCTTACCGTGCCATGCTTTGGGTCATGTAAAGTTGTGCCATAGGTGACGCGTCTTAAGCCCTAGCTTTAAAAACAGTCAAGTCCTAGCTCTAAAAACAGGGAGGGTGGATTAACATTGCAATTTGCAACAAGAGAAACGGTGCAAGGCCGACAATGCTCTGCGAGACCGATCATAGTTGTCGCTGTTTTCATTACTGGCCGACATCAAAAGTTTCATTCCATTACACATGACAAATGGAGACCAAACCGGTGACCCAGAAATCAATGGAATGGACGGACAGATTACCGATGCGCTTACCACTAACTTTTAATCTAGTGGCCTCACAAATGGCACACACACCACTAACTCGACTGCTGGGTATGGTTGTTCCCATGCATGCATGATTGCACACACCCAGTGAGGAATGGCTACCAATGGCTGATAGGATGCATGTTGCCATCGCAGTATCTCCGTTTCTAGACGCAAGAAGGGGCGTGGCCAATCCGATGTGAGCGCCTATGTATTTAACAACTGAATCCCGGCGAGAATCGTCAACAAATGGGGGCCTCCCCGTTGTCCAGTAGTAACGCCTCAAGATGAGATTCCGGTTGGGTTCCTGTCAACTGCGTCATCAGTCACCATGATACAGACGCAACTCGACTCATATTGCAACCTCTCTGAATACTGTGGTGCTCTATCATCACCCGTATGGGCTTGTAAGATAGTAAGAAATAGTACGTGATAGGTTTTCTTTTTCCTCGATCTGTCTTTTAAATTTCTTATAAGCGGAGTACTCATTTCTATCTATAGCTTTGAGTAGGACATTTGAAGACGAAAAAGAAGTTAATAACAGCGAACCTAATGACAAAATTGAAATGGTCTATGTGGGACTTACAAATTCAAAGAAGTCTGAAAAAGTTTGACCAGTTACCCTTATGTAAAAACGTGGAAAAAGACGCCGCTTTTTATCTACACGCTGTGTAGTGCCCTTCACGCCGATCACCACCAAGAATAATCTCCCCTAGCTTGGCTTGTTGGTCCTGGTGGAGCAGTCCAGTCGCACGCACGAGCTCCACCGGCGGCGGTGCACGCGCGCATGCCCGCTCTCCAGAGCCGACCTTATCAGCTAAGATAGCGTGCGCCCGCAACACCTTCAATTGGCTGGCTCACGTCTCCGTTTCAACCGTGGTCTGGTCTTTGAGTGCAGGACATTCCGACGTCAGAGATCAGACCAATCGCGAGATGAAAGCTCCTCCTTTGTTTTTGGCGGAGCTTTCTGCTGGATGGAAGCAACGAGATGGAGAGGAAAGAAGTGGAGGACGAGAGAGCCCTCTTGGGCTTGGCAATGCCATGACCGAGAGCATTCCGACCATAACGGGCCGGGCTTTGAGAGTGAGAGCAGCAATGAAATGGGGAGGCAATGGTGATGGTTTATTTTGGCATGTGGCCCATAGCTGAGCTTGACTGCTTCGGCGGCATTTGCTAGCACGTCCACAACTCCATATCGTGATTGGTTCCAAGCAATGGTAGCAATAGCGGGCTATAGAATTTAGCGAAGCGTTTTTAGAAAAGCTATAAAAGCTATAGCGCAGCTATAGCGAAAGCTATCGCCTTTAGCGGTATGTAAAAAAGCAGTAAAATTTCAGCTAAAATTTTATAATTTCAAGAATTCCATCTTATATTTCATAAGTATATGTCTAAGCATGAGTGCAAACATAAGTAAACATATAAAAATAAGTCACAAGACACACAATAAGTCATCAGTTATTACTCGTAGTTTATAAATTACAAATATATAAGTTCTTAACTCAGTCATAGCGGAGTTAGCGGCGCTTTTAGTGGCACTATTTCACACTATAGCGGAGTTAGCGGCATTAGCGATAATATTTGCAATATCGTCGCGGCATCTGTCTCAAAAAGCTATAGCGAAGCTATAGCGGACTATTAGCGGGCTATTGCCAACATTGGTTCCAAGATTTGAGAGGAAGAGTGTGATACCCTTGGCATGATACGGGGTAATTTCCCTTTTCTCTTAGCCATTTAGAAAAAGGGGAAAGTTCTATTTTCGACCTCCAACTACGGCAAAAGTCCGATTGTCGACTAGAACTACAAAACCGGATAGAAATAGCCATCCAACTATCAAAACCGGATAAATTTGACCCTTTGGGTGGGGTTTTGTATTTTTCTACAAACTTTAAAAGTTTTGGTTCAAACACAAAAATTCATAACTAATTAATCTCAAATCATAAAAATATAAAATTGGTATAAATTTTTTTTCTCAAAATGTAGGTTATTTGTTGGTACTATATTTAGAGTTATTTACATATTACTATTTTACTATTTCTAGTATTTTATTGCCAATAATAAATATATAAAACACGAATAAATGAGATTCAAATAACACCAAATAGAGCATCAACATATCGTTACATTTTCAGGATTTTTTGGTACCAATTTGATATTTTTTAGATTTTAAACGAATTAGTTATAATTTTTTGTTAAACCAAAACTTTTTCAATTTTTAGAAAATACAAAACCACTCAAAGGTCCTAATTTTCCTGGTTTTGACAGTTGGATGACCATTCCTACCCGTTTTTGTAGTTGTGGGTTGAAAATCAAACTTTTGTCGTAGTTGAAGGTTAAAAATATGACTTTTCCCGATGTTAAACTAAACATTCATTACAATTTATAGTCCAGATTGATTGGCTTGCTTAGCTATAGCTGCCTCATTAGTCATTGCAATTTGCACCGTCTTTCTTTTTACTGAACTCATTATACCTCTATAACTAAAAAACCATAACCCATGAGGACAAGCCGCCCCCGGGCATTTCATGTAAGAAGAAGGCCTTCTCACGCAGGCCGAGAAAATCCCCAAACCCTGGCTTCGCCCTGACACTGGCCACACACGGTCCTCAGGCCGACCTACGCCATCTCTTGACAAGTGCTTTGGCACATGGGACCGGCGAGTGAATTTTTTTTTCCCGTAAATTGTGCAGCACCTAGGGATTGAATCTTGGGTAAGAGCTCTCCGGCCGGTGGCCTTTGCCACTGCACCGTGAACCTCTTTGCATTATACCTCTATACCTACATGGATGGAAGACACAAAAGAACTTAAGAAACTAATGGTGGTTTTTTTTAATATCCTGAATGAATGAATGAATGAATGAATGATAACTCTAACACGGGATCTATCAAGCACATGCTGAGTCATTCTTCTTGTTAACATTTTGACAATAAGAAGCTGCAACCACATGCAGAAAATTGAGCTCGAAATAAAAGGAGACCACTGTCACATCCGGTTTAAAAGATAAACCGAATATCTCACGTATGTATGCCAGGATCAGTTAAACATACATACGGTGACGCATATTTGTATCATTACAGTGCCAACAAATAACGAATAGAGTTTAATACAAAAGAACCCATAGGTCTAAAATAAAAGATACAAGGAAACGTTCAGCGTAAGCGGGTCTTCCATTATTCCACAGGCAACCGTCCGAGGAATCGCTAGCCTAGTACGGGGCATCCGGGTCGAAGCCATCATCCTTCTGGTACTCCAGATCCTCTCCAGCTCCTGATCCGCAGGCAAATTTGTACATAGCAGGGGTTTAAAGGAAAAACGGTGAGTACATCGAAACGTACTCTGCAAGTGTGAGAATTATATGACATGGGGCTTAAACCACATTTAGTAAATAGGTGCGGAGCTAGTGGGCTCAAAAGCATCCTATTTACTAAATGTTATTTCTCCAACTCCTGGCGATTGCTTCAACTAGCTCTGCACCTTCAATTCTTTGTAATAAATGATATCATGCAGCTACGGAAGGGCCATCACTTGGACACCCATCCAAGGTGGTTTGTTGAATGTGGTTGCATCTACATTGATCGCCAAGCACCCATTCGACAGTGAGTCCACTTTGAACAGAGTATTCAAACTCCACCAGTATGATTTTGGTGGTTTAACAAAGTCATTTGCAAAGTAGGCTTTTGCCCGTTCTGCAATAGCATTAGGTTGGACCGTTGGACTTGATTTTTACCATTGCAGACTGCATTATTCCATCTTCATTAGAAGCAATGGATAGAAAATAAAAGAGCTATTGTTTCAATTTCAATGGGACAGCTAGAAAGGGTATTGGATCTTTATATTTGAGGCCAGAGGATCGTTTGAGCTGCTTGCTTGAGGTCTGAGGATATAATAGATGCTCATCCTGAGTTCCTGACCTAGGCTCAGGCCAGGGATGATGCTACACAGCTGGTAAAAGACCCGAGCTGTTCTCCCTTGCGGAAAAAGAAAATAAAAACATTATTTTATCCGGAATAACTTTTTTAAACAAATCCGGAATAATGTAAGAAAGAGTCAACGGCTCAATGCACCTGAACAGTGAACAGCCTTCAGTCTCGCTGATCCCGGGTTTGCCAGCGTGGGCGTGCGCGTGCGCGTAGCTCACGTCACGTGGGCCGGTGGGCGTCACGCGCAGCTCACGTGGGCGTCGATCTTGTATCCTTGTCGGCCCAGCTGGAGTGGACAAAAGGCGACGCAGAGATAGAAGCGATAACCGGAGAGGCGAGACTGCACGGAGTGCGAAGGAGCTGAGACCGAGAAGAGGTAGAAGATTGGGCGAAGGTACCTTGCCTGCGGGATACAATCAGGCTCACCCGATCTGACTCTCCCATAAGGTAAAGCAGCTCCCTGAGTTGCTCCCGTCAGCCTCTTCTTGTTTGCTTTGCCAAAGTGCTGTTTTCAGTAGTTCAGTGCATATGCATAGCTGTGATTGCAGTGGAGAATCGAGCTTTTTTCCCCAGGTTGGCTTGGATAGTTGCAAACCAATGAACCATCCTATCCCAAGGTTTCCATGTTCACCCAGAAGCAAATCTCATCCCATTTCATTGATTTTTTTTAAGCTACAAATTGACTCCAGGTGGGGAACCAGAGATCCGATCTCAACAAATGAGGAAATGAGGATAGAGACCGAAATGTATGTTTGACCTACTAGAATGAAAGGGACGTGGGGTGAGGGGTGATGACTCTGCCCTTCCCATGCCAGAGGGCCAAACGTGAAAGGGTCAGGCTGCCTTCCCCTGCCTATGGAATTATCCTTCACACAGTTCAGTTTCTTCATGCTCCCGTTCAATTTGGATTCGTGACCGCATCTCCATTTGAAATAAGCTTACCATCTTGGTCAGCCCTGTTTAGGTGTAGCACGTCTCCTGATAATCTGAAGTCCCCAAATATGTCCCTTGTCGGTTACCTGTCTCAGTATTATGTTAATATGCGCTCGGTTATCTGAATTTCAGGTCCTTGAACAAGGTTGCAGTAGGTCCAGGCCAAGCCGGCAGCATTCAGCAAGCGTCGATGGAAGATCCTCCTAATGTGCTGAAAAGGAATTCATCTGAAGGAGCCAATCGGGTTCGACGATGCAGGTCAACTCCCTCAGCTACCACTGATCAAAACCCCACACCCTCAGATCCCACCGATCAAAAACCCACACCCGCAGAACGTGGCTCTGTGCTTCAATCCAAGGAGTTATTCAAGGAAGTACGCCCAAGCTTCATACTTGTAGGCCTCCTCCTCTTTGTCTACCTGGTAGCGGGTGCCATCACCTTTTACATTGTCATGGATCAAATATCTGGGAAGAGAACTAATAGAGCGCTTGATGCTTTGTACTTTGTTGTTATTACGATGACCTCAGTTGGCTATGGAGATCTTGTCCCAAAAAGTGACACGACAAAGCTGCTTGCTTGTGCTTTTGTCTTCATAGGCATGGGGTTAATTGCTCTCTTCATCAGCAAAGTGGCGGATTATCTTGTTGAGAAACAGAAAGTGTTGTTCTACAAAGCACTGCACATGGATATGAAGGGTGGTGACGCCAAAACGCTCAGAGCAATGGAGACAAATCGGACAAAGTACAAATTTTACTCTGTGGCTCTACTTCTTGCGATGGTTATGGTTGCTGGAACTGTATTTCTGTGGAAAGTTGAGAAACTGAGTTTTGTTGATTCCTTCTATTGCGTCTGCGCTACGATCACTGCCTTGGGTTATGGAGATAAAAGCTTCTCATCCAAATTGGGGCGTGTCTTCGCAATATTTTGGATAATCACGAGTACTGTCATATTGGCTCAGTTCTTCGTGTACCTTGCTGAGCTCTATACCGAGCGCCGACAGAAAATGCTGGCCAAATGGGTGCTCAACAGGAAGATAACAACCATGGACCTTGAGGCAGCTGATCTGGATGGAGACCGGCAAGTTGAGTAAGTGCATGACTTATTAACTCATTTTGGCACTCCCTCATCCAGCAGTCAATATATTTCCAGAATTGCTGGTATCACTGATGCTAACCTCTGAACCTTGATCTGTTTACAGTGCTGCTGAATTCATAGTTTACAAGCTAAAAGAGCTGGGCAAGATCAGTCAAGAGGATATATATTCTTTCCTCGAGGAATTTGACAAGCTTGACGTTGACCAGGCTGGCACACTCTCAACTGACGACCTTACTATTGCACAAACCAGTAGATGACTGTTGTATGCATATGTATTTGATTTTGCTGCTTGAATAGTTTTGGTTGATGTTAGCAATTCTGTTGACCATATGGAACACTGTAACCTTGTAAAGATACAAAGCAACTTACTTGAATGGACAAGTATTGCTGGAAGTTTATCTGAGATTGCACACACATCACACCCTGCACATCGCATATGTGAAGGGTTTTTTAGCTCTATCCCTGTGGTTGCCATGTTTCTAGCATACCAAGTTAAAATTAGCGAGTAGCTGTGATGCTCACCTGGATACGTGCAAACCTTTGGACATGTTACCTTTGGCTCCAGAGCTGTAGGCAAGAAGCAAGTCTGATGCCCGGAGATCATTCAGAAATAAACTTAGTTCCGGGATGACGACCAGGCACAAGCACAACACAGAACAACTGTAGTTGCAGAACATTGAACAATTCAATACTAATCGGTTGCTATCACTGCAGTAAATCAGTAATACAACGAGGCTAACTCTTTTTTTTTTTTGAGAAAATTTAAGCACATCTATGCAGATAATTGTAGTCAAAATTCTTGCAGCGAGTTACCTTTGAACCACACAAAGTACAACTCAAAAGATATGCTTGTTTACATGATCAGTCATGTAACTGATACACTAAACAACATTCAGGCAACACAAGTACATACATAACTATAGTCAAACAAAAGAAGATACTATTTAATAAGGCACATTCTGAACAGGTTGACACATTTTGTCGAACACTGGGTGCACAACACACTGACCTGGTGGGACATTCCAACAAACACTTGAGGGCAGAACACACAGACAGCAGGTGTGCATGCTGTGTGTAGTCAGGTACGCGTAGCTCACACATCCACACGATTCACGTCTTCGCTCGTGCATCCGCGTGCCTTCATCAGATCCGATAGTGCACCGACCAGATCCTGCAAAAATCGAGCGCTCGTCGTCTGTCTCAGCTCTCGCTCTCTTGCCGCTCTACTACTTGGACCAGCCTAATGGACCAGGCCGTGGGCCTTTTAGGCTACGAGGCAAAGCAAAGCAAGTTTTGCTTCCAGCAACTGACCGTGGGCCATGGACCTGGATCCAGTCCTCTCCGACGGCGGCGATAGCGCCGCCGCCGTCGGCCGCTCCATCTGCCACACCGGCTGCGGCCGCCCGTCCCGCGTCTGCCTCTGCCCGTACCTCCCTCGCTCCCCTCTCCCCACCTCCACCACCGTCGTCATCCTCCACCACCCGCACGCCCTCCGCCGCAACCCGCTCTCCACGCTCCCCCTCCTCGCGCGCTCCCTCTCCAACCTCCACCTCCTCCCCGGCCGCCACCTCGCCTCCTCTTCCGCATCGCTCCTGGCCCCTCCCTCCCCGAACCCCGTCCTCCTGCTGTATCCCTCACCCGGCGCCGCCGACCTCGCCTCCTGGTGCCGGTCCACGCCGCCCTCCGCGCGCGACAGCCCCACCCTCCTCCTCCTCGACGGCACATGGAGGCAGGCCAAGGAGATGCACGCGGCCAGCCTCCCGCTCCTCTCGTCGCTGGGCGTCATACCCGTCGCCCTGCCCGTCGATAGCGGCGTGGACGGGGACAGCATGTTCGAGTCGGAGCTCGTGGTGAAGAAGGAGCCGCACAAGGGGTGCATCAGCACCATGGAGGCAGTGGCGAGGGCGCTGCGGCTGCTGGAGCCGGAGGGGAAGGGCGAGGAGATTGAGGAGGCAATGCTGGGGGTGCTCCGGGCGATGGTGGCCTTCCAGGCCGAGCATTTGCAGAACCAGACAGTGAAGCACAGAGTGAAGATGAGGAAGAAGAAGGAACTCAGGAGGGAGGAGCAGCAAAGCAATGCTACACTGATGTGATGTGACTCAAGGTGTCAACGATTCACGTTAAGCTCATGGTGCGGGGTGGAATTTCTCATCCGGAGGCTATCACCACCAATTCACAATCACCAGCAGTCAAGGTTTGATTTTCCTCAGGCATACAGCTGAGTGGTTTACTTAGTTTAACGACATATTGATGTTTAGCATAAGGTGTTCACCTGGAATTGGGTTGATTTTAATTCTATTGAATAAATCCTTTACAAAGGAGATAGATGGCTTAAAAATCCATATATGGCATATGCACTGCAATTTGCTCACATTATGTATGGCCCTTCACTGCAATTTGCTCACATTACATATGGCCCTTCACTGTCGGTCAGTTTAACTTATGCTTTTCATAGTGTGTCTAGTACCGAGGTGACAACGGACTAGGACTAGCTGAGCCCTGGCATGAATGTGGCAATAGGGAAGGCCTCGGTCAGGCTGATTACATCATCAGTTAGTGTCCCGCTGAATGTATTTGTTTGAGTTTATTGCATCATGTGTTGCTCTACTTATGAAAAAATATGCCAGTGTCTTCTGGATTTTTAGTTGTGTTAATGTGTAGTGATAGTGCTAATTGCAGTGGATGCTATTGAGATGGCTGGTTCAGAGGTTCCAGCTGCAGTTAAATTTTTAGGTTGAGAAAAGTACAGGGAGTAAAGCCGCGACAATTTTTTGGGAGAAAAAAGAGTTCTGATTCCTTAATATTATCTTTTGTATAGCTGCATGCACATTAATGGTTACGTGAGACGGCCTGCATAAACATACATAATTTTAGTATAGATAAACCTTCTGTACAGCGGGAGATAGGTTAAGAGGTATATGTACTTTGTTTGCCATTGCCTTTTGTGGTTTGGTCTTTGACACCGTAACATGTAGTTTTCAGTCAACTTGAATCGTGATAAAAGTAATATATTTCGGTTGCAAGAGTTAAATGGGAGCTGGGCTATTGCCTCTTGGGTGTGTCAATTAATTAATATTACATTTTATAGAAAAATTCTTTACATAATGAATTATGCCTTTGTAGCGGGTATAAATCATGTAGATTGTACTCACTATGTGACAAAAAAAATTCTATATATAGAAGCTATGTTCATGTACTGAAATGACTGATGTTTGCTCAGGTTTTGTTTGCATTAGGTGCTGCAAACGATCAATGGTAACCGGTAACAAGACTTGAGATTCAGCTATCCTGGAGTGGTTTGGAGTTCAGACAAGTTTATAAATTCAGACAGTTGACAGCCTGCTTTGTTTGGTCAAGATGCCCCCGAGTTTTAGCCAATAGACCTGTAGTACTAATTTGATTTGCTTTTTGAGCTGTTATGTCCAGATGTGAGTTGTATTTTGATCTGTGGGTGATCTGACTGAAAATGTGATGTGTTGGCCTGATGTGAGTTTGAGATGCCCAGCATAATCCTACTGTTATCAAAATGGTGATAATTGTTGTGCTTGTGCGTTTGATTGCAGAAATGCAGTGATAAGCTCAGAGCTCTCTGTTGCCTCAAGTGGATCCACTAACTTGGCCCATGGGCTATGTCTTGGTGATACAGCAGCCCATCCATTGCCCAACCCAGCTGATAACTGATAGTATATTGATACGGACAAAACTCCACTAAAAAAAATACACAGGGTGGAGACCTACGCAGCTTTTTACCAGCAGTCCAGCAGCTTCTTCCATCAGTCTGACCATCCCCACACGCCCTGGTAGTTACAGGTCGGCAATAACGTCCACGTTCGCCTCCCTTAAAATAGCACGCGGCACCGCGTAGCTCACGTCGGCCGGTCGGCGTCGATCTCGTCGTCCCAGCTCGAGTTGACAAAAAAAGGGAACGCCAGGAGAACCGGAAACGGTGGAGGAGTTGAGGCCTGAGGGAGAGCTAGTGGAGGCGGCGAAGAGCTTCCCTTGCCTGCAGCTGCAGGATCCAATCCAGCTCACCCGATCTGACGCTCCCAGAGGTAAAGAAGCTCCCCGAATCGCCCCAGTCCCCATCTCTTCTTTTTGCTTCAAAAAAGGTCCATCTCTTCTTGATTTGTTCCTGGATGGGATAGAGGAGTTAGCTGGTCTCGAGTGAATTCTGCAGCGAAATGTCTCTGCTCCTATGTGTTCTTTATCATCCAACTTTGCTTGGATAGTTGACAAGGTTTCCATGTTCACCCCAGAAGCAAGTCTCGCTCGATATCATGAATTTTTGTAAGCTACAACTAGAACTGGAGATCCGATCTCAGCGAGTGAGGATTTTTTTAAAAAAAATAAATAAAACAGCGATTGAGGAACTGAGGACAGAGACTGGCATGTAAATCTGACCTACAAAGATAAGGACAGATAGGGACGAGGGGATAATGACTCTGCCAAACGTGAAAGGTCAGGCTTGCCTCCGCCTGCTGTTATCTGACACAGCCCTTGCTTCAATCTGTTATCTGACAACGGTACTGTAAAATATTTCTTCATGCTGCTGTTCAATTTGGGTTCGTGATGGTAACTCCATTGCAAATAGCTTACCATCTTGGTGAACCCTGTTTATGTGTAGCACGTCTCCTGATAATATGCAAGTCCACAAAATTGTTCCTTCTCAGTTACCTATCTCGTTATTATATATGTTAATATATGTGCCAGATTATCTGAATTTCAGGTCCTCGAACACAATCGCAGTAGATCCAGGCCAAACTGATGGCTGGCACTGACAACACCATCCATCAAGCATTCATAGAGGATCCTCCTAATGTGCTGAAAGCGAAGCCATCGGAAGGAGCTAAACGGTTTCGACGATGCAGGTCAACTCCTGCAGATCCCACTGAACAACCCACTGATCAAAAACCCTCAGAACACACCTCTGCGCTTAAAGCCAAGGAATTATTCAAGGATATACGACCAAGCTTCAGGCTCGTAGGCCTCCTCCTCTTTGTTTACCTGCTAGTGGGTGTCATCATCTTTTACCTTTTCATGGATCAGATATCTGGGAAGAGAACTAATAGAGTGCTCGATGCCTTGTACTTTGTTATTGTCACAATGACCTCGGTTGGCTATGGGGATCTTGTCCCAAGAAGTGACACGACAAAGCTGCTTGCTTGTGCTTTTGTCTTCACAGGCATGGCGATAATTGCTCTCTTCATCAGCAAAGCTGCGGATTATATTGTTGAGAAACAGGAGGTGTTGTTCTTTAAAGCACTGCACATGAATATGAAGGGTGGTGATGCCAAAATACTCAGAGCAATGGAGACAAATCGGATAAAGTACAAATTCTACACAGTCGCTCTACTTATGGTGACGGTTGTTGTTTCTGGGACTCTATTTCTGTGGAAGGTTGAGAAGCTGAGCCTTGTTGATTCGTTCTACTGTGTCTGTGCCACGATAACTACCTTGGGTTATGGTGATAAAAGCTTCTCGTCCAAATTGGGGCGTGTTTTCGCGATATTTTGGATAATCATGAGTACTATCCTCATGGCTCAGTTCTTCCTGTACCTTGCTGAGCTATATACCGAGCAACGGCAGAAAATGCTTGCCAAATGGGTGCTCAACAGGAGGATAACAACCATGGACCTTGAAGCAGCTGATCTGGATGGCGACCGAAAAGTTGGGTAAGTGCATTACTTATGACTCATTTCGTCACCCCTTTTCCATCATTCTGTTTTCAGAAGTGCTTGATATCACTAGTGGTGACATCTGAACATTGATTCTGTTTACACTTTCCAGTGCTGCTGAATTTGTACTTTACAAGCTAAAAGAGCTTGGCAAGATCAGCCAAGAGGAGATATCTTCTTTCCTGGAGGAGTTTAACAGGCTCGATGTTGACCAGTCTGGCACACTCTCGACTTACGACCTTACTCTGGCACAAACCAGCTAATGACTGGTGGCACCTGCATTTGATTTTGCTGCTTGAATGGTTTTGGTTCATGTTGTTAGCATTCTGTTGTCAATATGGACACTGTAACCTTGTAAAGATACAAATACTCGCTAGAAGTTTATCTGAGCTTGAACTCATTACCCTGCACATATATGATGATTTTTTGAGCTCTATCTCGGCTGCCATGTTTCCAGTATATGTTAACACTGCCGTGTACCTGTGACGGTCACCTGGATAGGTGCAGACTTTTGGACTTGTCACAGACTCACAGTTGGTTCCTGGGCTGTCAGCAAGCAACAAATCTGAGGCATCTGATACCCAGGGATCATACAGGAATTCAGGAATAAATGCAGAAATAAGCTTGGATATGATCAGGCACGACATATGGCAACTCACTTATAATGGGTTCCCATCACTGCAGTAATAGAAGTCAACTTTTTGAGAGAAAATTTAAGCACATCTATTTAAATAAGTGTAGTCAACTTAGAAGACATGTAACTACTTGAAAGTTAAAAGATATGTTTATTTACATGATCAGACATGCAACTACTATACTAAACTACAATCAGGCAACATACGTACATACAAAGGAATATCCTATTCTGTAAGACAACCACGTTCTGGATAGGTACAAGTATGTCCAATCTTATATATGCCTTCCTTGTTTGATCTTCTGGGGGATATATTTGTCTGATAAAAATGAAATGGAGCTTGCAGACAGTGCCTCAATCTCAAACTTGACGCCCTTTTGTAACATTGCTTCCAACTCCAACCTGCCAAATGAGAGAATATACAAGCGAATTTCAGAAAGAAAATTCTAAGAAAGCAAAGAAAATAATAACTCAAAGTTCTTTATAGCTAAATGATTCGTTTAAGGTCTTCCAAATATCAAGTGCTTGCACCTATTGATTCATAGCAGGAAGCTATACTATACAGTTATTGAAGCTAAAGATTTGACGCTGAAGGCAATAAATCATAATAGTTGACGATTTACAGACTCACCAAATTCACTAGCTCATATAATACATCTTGCCAGCATGTTCTTTTGTGGGTCTCATCAGAAAGAATACATGAAAAATTCTAGTTTAACCATTACTGAAAATACTGAGACATAGAACACTAATCAAAAGACAGTTCTGATAGTAGATATTGAGCTCATGGTGAGGACATAACATCAAATCATGGAGGAAATGCTTGTAATACACCTAGTGCAACTCTAAAGTCGAAATTTCTGCTCGTTTACCTCCATTCTGGGGCCTCCTTGTGTAAATAGCACCTAGAAAGAATACTTTCAGCTTTCCTCCTATCTGTGCAGCAGAAGAAATGGCTTCACAAGTTAGCATTTAACATACAACAAGAAAGTAAGGAACATCTCCCCATAAAAAGATTACATAAGACATCTTATCACTCCAGTTTGTTCACCTTCAGGCGACAAATGAAGTAGGCAGCAGTCTGGAAGGCAAAAATCCTCAAAGTCAGATGTGAAAACCCCAAGCCACCGTATATCAGGTACACGCAGCAAGTTTGCATCATATGCCAATTGCTTGAGATTACACAAGCAACAAAGGGTGGTCAGTTAACACAAGTAAACATGAAATAGTCTTCCGTTTTGTAGTAAAAAAATATATATATTTGAAGGCCACCTTGGATAATGGAATAAGACAAAATTTTGGTGCAATGAGTAAAATGGGCACAATCATGTTTCATTAAAAAAAACTGAAACCATACTATATGATTTATAGACAACCTTGCTGCTAACAGAGCTTCATAAAGCAATATAAAATTCATATGCAAGAAAGGTGCACTATGTGATCAAATCCGTGAATTAAGTGCAATTTTAATCTGCAAATCCGCTACGGTTAGTTCGTAATAGCAATACACAAGTAGGATAACATTAGATAAATCACGCTTACCAAGGAACCAAATTTATACGTGGCTAGAATGTCAAAACCATAAGGATCTGAGTCCACTAAACAATAAGCAGGCAGATGCAGCTGCTCAACAAGGTATCGCAGGAACCTAGGATGGAAAAATAATTTTAAAACTGGAATAGCGTGTTCAGAAATTACAAGAGGAACCTAGAGAATAAAAGGCACATGCCTTCTTGTTGGAATATCTGGGTAGCCTCTTCCCTGAGGAGACAATGCGATGACCATGAAACTAGATAAATGAATTTACACGAAGCAGAGTAAGCCGGTAACACTATATGTGAATTGCCACTTACTGTAATAACAATGCAGCGATTTCTTTCACAGAACTTGTCATTGGCCAACCGCTGGAAAACTGCAAAGGGACTACTGAAGCATACTGTACAAAGACTATTAAATGCAAATAGAAAAATTAAATGATACCTGTCTCTTTCTCAACTACAAGTATGTAATGAGCAACACTAACAACATCTGCAAGAGGAAAAGAAGAAAACGACAACTTCAGTTCACTGCAATGTAATTCACAGTATCGTAGGAGGAAATCAAAGTTCGTGTAACACAAAAGGAAGCCTGTGTGTAATTACTTGGAAGAATAAGGATACAGAATTCCATAATTTTTCAATACAACATGATATAAATAATTAATTATCTTGATAGCCAAGTTTTGCTTATAGCCATGTAGGAGTTTCTAAATCTAACTTGCTAAAGAACCATATGATAACTTGAAGTTGCTGCAAAAACCTTTGATTGCCTCAATGCTAACGGGGATGGAGAAAGCCTGTATAACCAGAAGGTAAAATCAAACCAATTAAATGGAATCTTAAAAATAAACCACTTGGCAATAATTAGGGGGAGGCAAACATAGAAGCTTACAGCATTGACGTTTTTTATACAATACACTTTCTTTTCACCCTCCACAAATCTTATCCAGCCCATCACCAAACTGGGATAATGAAGTAAAAGTACACAAAGGTAAAAATGAGTACAAATAACCGATAATTATATGAATATAACACTGTAATTTTGTAAACCTACTAAAAACAGTGCAAGACAACAAAAGTGTAATATGAAAATGATCTTGAATTTCCAAACTCCTATCATGACTTTACTGAACACTTCTGCTACATTTAAGTATTTTGTATTCAGATAAATCAAAGACAATTCTTCATATATTCAGACATCCCTTCTGTCAGAAAATATCTCGACTTTGTGAATAAACACTGGGGAGGACAACAAATTTATCATGGCTTCATTTCTACCCCCTCTTCACATGCATAAACCTAGGAAACTTTTGTGTCCAACCCTGCTAGTTCATCAAACACACCCACATCGTTATTATTACATAGAGGAGTGAAGTGCTTGGGATAACTAAGAAACAAAAAGAAAATTTATTGGTTCAAGTAATCAAAATGAAGCGTCTTAAAAACATAGGGAGAATAGAGATCAAACGCATCTTCAGATACAGAGTCCATACCCTTTCACTACAGGAACCTGCAGGCAGCAAAAGGGATCACAGTATTCAGTCAGCTATGAAGAACAATTGTAAAACCTATGAAATGAAGATTTAACGCATCATGTAACTCATGGTGCTGCACCGTGGCATAAAGGAGCAGAGAGAAACTTCTTTGCTAACAGACAAATCCTTTCTACATGCATAACTAAAGCATCTGAAAATAGGCATACTAATGGTACCTACCACATTGAGATTGTGCCGACTGCACTTGAAGAGTATGCAGATATCATTGATGGCACGGTCAACAACAGCTACTTCTGCAGTGAGCAAAGAGATGTCTACAAAATTTTAGCCATCCATAACAGGAAGAGGAGCAAACATTGCAGCTAGTCAGCACAGACCTACGAAAATGGAGGGGTACATGTAGTAGATGTCCCTCTTGGAGCAGTGCTTGTTCTGCTGTAGGAGCTGCTGCACCACGAGGAGCACCCTCAGGAGCACATCTGGGCATCAACAACAAATTCCAAAGTAATTAGCCCGACCAATTACACATACAGATTGAAATGTATGAACACGCTCGGCCGCGCGGATCCATACTGAGGCGGGAGGTGTGGCAATCCTTGTGGAGCAGGGTGAGCACGTCCGTGCCTACGGGGGCGTCGTAGCTGCAGCCACTGCAATCCCGCACGAGCGCACGGCCAGGGACGTCACACATTTGGGTGAAATTGCTCGAGAGATGTGATGGGTGAGGAGGGGGACCATGTGATTTGGGGAGCGGGGCGGGAGCCAAACCATGGGGACGGCGGCGAGGCGTCGGCGGCGGAGCAGTAGTTCCGGTAGCGGTGGAGCACGATGGAAGGGTAGCGGCCGGCGGCGACCTCCTCGACGACCCAGCGCACAAGTCCTGCGCCGCTCCACTCATCGCACGTCAGCTCCAGATGATGCTACCGGGAGAGAGGGAGGGTTTAAGGGCGGGCGATCGAGGGGATTGGTAACGGAACCTCTGATCCTGCCGAGGAGGAGCGCCGCCTCCTCCTGCCTCCGCCGCAGCCGCTGCTCGTCGCCGTCCAGCGCCGCCGCGCTCCTCCTCTTCTCCCTCCCCGCCATGGCGCGCGAGTCGAATCGCGATGCCGCGCCGCTGCGGCTCTCTGCTCTCCCCGACGGCCCCACCCGGTCCGCGCAGTCTATAAGGCCCCACGCGGCACTCACTGGCTAGTGGGCCCAAACCCCAAAGGAAACACGATAACAATACCACTAATCCATGCCGGTTGCACTGAGGCTCCGCCGCCGGCATTCCTGAGAACTGAAATCATCAGTGAGAGATCCCATCCTTCAGTTAACTTCGGTTTCCCTTCACCGCCATCTCCTGTGCTGTTTAATTCGTGATTTTTTTTAAAGGACTCATCGGCATTTGGTTTGCAGGCGATGAACAACCGGCAGTTTCTGAATCTGGTGGTGGAGACCTACAGAACCGGCATGCTTTCCCTCCGCCGCATCAAGGTCGCGAACAATCTCTTCTACCCATCGACAGCCGCAGCCGAAGCCGCCATGGCGCGGTCAGAGGCAGCGATCAAGGCGAACGCGAAGAGGCAAGCCGGCTACAAGCACGGGTTCCGTTCCCTGCGTGCGAGGGCCACGAAATTGGGGGCGCTTCCCGCGGCGCGGATCAACTTCCAGTCCTCCGGGCCGGCCATTGGGGGCGATCTCTGTCTCGAATTCGTCGCTCTCCTGGGCGACGAGAGTATGATCCTCTGTGGCGACAGCTCCGGAGCGACCTCGCTCTACGACGCGGATTCCCACTCCGTCATGACCTTGCACGGGCCTCAGGGCTTCCAAGGGCCAAGACGCCATCCCCATCAGCGTCACCCGCGCCGCCAATGGCTATGCGAGGCCGTACAACAGCCTCTTCGTCATGAACCGGACTCTCGACTCAGAGAAGGCAGAGTACATGACAGAGGAGCTCAGTTACGGCGGTGACGGTTACTTGTCCTCGGATTACCCACTCCCGCCGCCGCGCTTCATCTACCGCAGCGACTACGAGGACCCGGCCAACATCGGCGGCCACGCGGTGGTGGGCTCCACCATCTACGTGTCATCCGGCATCGGCACCTACTCCTTCGACACGCTGAAGTGGATGTGGAGGCGTGCTGGAGAATGGAAGCTGCCGTTCTGTGGCAGAGCCGAGTTCGTCCCGGAGCTCAACCTCTGGTTCGGGCTATCGCCTTACCGGTCCTTCCACCTGTGCGCGGCTGACCTCTCGGCTATGGATTTCCAGCGAGCACCCACCGTGCAACACACGTGGGTGGACCTTGACATGCCCAAGAACTGGGAAACCATGGAGCTCGACCTTGTCAACCTGGGCTCTGGCAGGTTTTGCGTCGTCAAGACATTCCTTGGTACAAGGCCTCCACTGGAGGTGGGTTTCTCTGACGACGAAGACGACGGTGACGAAATTGACCTCACCGATGCGATTGACTGGGAGTTTGCCGTCTTGACTGGCATAGAGGTGGTGCGCTCCGGCGACGGTGTCCGCATGATCAAGCACAAGTCCAGGTTCTTCATGCTTGCAGACCATGCCATCAAGTGGGTGCTCTGAATCAATCTGAGTGGCTGGGCCCGACTCGTACGACTAGACTAGTGTGCATGTCGTGGTGATACATTCTGTTTTTTTTTAATTTACTTAAACATGTTAGACCCCAAGAATCACTAGATGCACAAATAGCCAGGACTTTTAGGTTAACAGAGATTCAAGAGATGCACATGCACGGATTTACTGCTAGGGGTAGAGAGGGGAGAGGATAGCGGATCCAGGCCCGTACCTAAGTTTATGAGGCCCTGGTGCTAAACAAAATGGTGGCCCTAAATCAACGACTGGAGTGTAAAACTCATCACCATGATTCCCATTGCAAATCTATCAAGAGCACCCTTACTCATCTTTGCTTCTTTCCCTTTCGAGCACCAGACTCGGTTTTCTATTCTAACGAAGACACTGCCGGTTTCACAACTCAAAAATAGAATGATCGATCTTGATGTGATGCGACTGCAGGGTTAATATAGAACTAAAGCCTAAACTTTCCAGCACTGTACTGACCGGTTTTAGTTCGATGCAGCAGTCAGCAGTGCAGGCCCTCGACGGCAATTGGCGGCGGACAAGGCAACGCTACCGATAAATCTCGCGCTAACGGACACCACTGATTGTCCGATTGCATTTTGCCTGTGCCCGCGACGACGAAGGCGAGGCATCGTGACTGCGACTCCGTCTCCGTGATTGGCTGTCTGTCTGATTGAGTTGCCGAGCTATTGGGCTTAACGTGGGAAAGAATGGATTGTAAACGCCTGGATAACGGCATGCGCAGCGGGGGAGGCAATAAAGATGGGAGTCGTCTTGATTAGTTTGGAAAGCGATTTGGACGGTAACTCTCAGCAACATGCCAGCGGCAGCTACCGCGTCGATTAATTTGGGCGGCCCCTAATCCTGGGCAGCCCGGCGTTGTCGCGCCGGTTGCGCCGCCGAATCGACGGGCCTGAGCGGATCCATACCATCGCCGCGGGGTGCGGTAGCGGCGGCGGAGGAGCTCGTCCCGGCCATCTCGTTCGCATGGTGAAGTCTGCACTAGGCAACGACGCGCAGTGCCGGTGCCTCTCGCCGGTGGTCGTCGGGGCGCCGGCGGTGACGGTGCTTCCCGTTACTCCTGCGCCCCCGGATCGGTGGGTGTGTCGGTGGGGGGTGGCGGCTCTGGTGAACCTCGTGCCTTGAGCTGTCCGGCCCCCACCTCTTTATATGCCAACAGTGCAACAGGGGCCCGCCAACCATTAGGGTTGGTGCGCTCCCGATCAGGGCGCTAGATCTAGGCCCAGTGGGCCGTTGGGCCCACTAGAGGGAGATCAATCCTAACATTCTCCCCCTTGATCTCACTTTTAACTCTGTACTCTAAATAACTCTTTTGAAAGCACTTTGTCTCATCACAGATGGACACGTAGAGCATGCTTCATCGTCACGGTAATTTCCGATAGAATCAACCAGCTACAACTCATCCCTCTGCTTTTGAAACAACAAAACTTTCTTCTTTCCGGGCCATTTGTAATCCAGGAATCATAGGTTTCCCTTAACCCCATGCCGGCTAAGTGTTCATTGAACACATTGGGTAGTAAGACTTTCGTTAGCGGGTCCACAAGCATATTCTTTGTCCCTATATGCTCGAGACTTATGGCGCGATCCTGGATTCTATCTTTCACAACATAATACTTTACCTCAATTGGTTTGGAAGCAGTTACTAGACTTGTTGCCGTGAGCATAGAATACTGCTACCTGATTGTCGCAGTACATCTTTAGTGGTCTCTGAATACTATCAACCACTCTTAGACCGGGTACAAATTTCTTAAACCACAATGCCTGCCCCAAGGCCTCAATACAAGCTATAAGTTTTGCATACATTGTAGATGATGCAGTGATACTTTGTTTGGAGCTTCTCCATAAGACAGCTCCCCCCTGCGAGAGTGAACATATAACCCGTGGTGGATTTTCTGTCATCTATGTCTCCCGCATAATTAGCATCTGCATACCCCTTTATCTCTAAGTAGTCAGATCTTGTATATGTAAGCATGAGACCTGTCGTGCCCTGCGCGTAACGCAATGCTTTTTTTACCATTTTTCAGTGCTCCATGCCTGGATTATCTTGGTATCTACCAAGTACCTCGGTGACAAAAGATAAGTCAGGGCGAGTGCATACTTGCACATACTGTAGGCTTCCAACAGACTGAAGCATATGGAACCGCTTTCATTTGATCGAGCTCGTATTGGTTTCTGGGACACTGAAACCTCCCATATTTATCGCCCTTAACTATAGGTGCAGGTGTGCCTTTGCTCGTATGCATATTGAATTTCTTTAGAACTTTTTCTAAATATGCCTTTTGCGATAATCCTAATACCTCATTCCTTCTATCTCGGTGAATTTCTATGCCTAAAACATATGATGCTTCATCAAAATCTTTCATATCAAAATTTGTGGACAAAAATTCTTTGTTTCCGGTAGCAGACTGACATCACTGCTAGCAAGTAAAATGTCATCCACGTACAAGACCCCTCTCTTAAATTTTGCGTAAACGCAATTGTCCTCTACGTTCACTATAAACCCAAATTTCTTTACGACGCTGTCAAACTTTAAGTATCACTGTCTAGAGGTTTGCTTTAATCCATAAATGGATTTCTTTAGACGGCACCCCATATCTTCTTTGTCTTTCGTGATAAAACCCTTAGGTTGTTCATGTAAACTCTTTCTTCTAGTTCTCCATTGAGAAATGCTGTCTTTACATCCATCTGATGTAATTTCAGGTTATAATTTGCCACTAACGCCATCACAATTCTGAAAGAATCTTTACAAGAGACTGGAGAAAACGTCTCTTTGTAATCTATCTCTTCTCTTTGTGTGAAACATTTTGCCACAAGTCTTGCTGTGTACTTTTCTATGTTCCCTCTGGAGTCATATTTTGTTTTGTAGACCCATTTACATCCTACTGTTTTGACTTCTTTAGAAATTTCTTCCAGTTTCCAAATATTGTTGGAACTCATTGACCTCATCTCTTCTTCCATGGCCTTTTGCCACTCCGATGAGTAAGGACTACTCATGGCTTCTTCATATGTCGTGGGATCACCCTCCATATGAATTTCTATTAAATTATTTAGTTATAGATGTCAGAGGAGATTGCAGGTCTCCTGGCTCTTTGAGACCTTCTAAGGCCCTCTTGCTGTGCTACATTTTGTGCTTGAATCTCTGGCACGTTTTGTACCACTATTTCTAGGCACATTCTGTACCACTATTTCTGGCACATTCTCTATGGGTGGTGGCTGCGGTGGCTCTACCTCATGTGCAACAGTAGTTTCTATCGGTTCCTGAAAGACAGGTTCCGGATTTTCACTCACAGCTGCCATGGGAGAAATCACAACAGGCGCTGGCACCTCAACTGCAGGAGCTATCGGTGCAGCTGCAACCGGTAACTCGAAGTAAGGTTCTTGAACCATTGGAGTAGTTACACATACCCGCTTGTCTGCAAGATCAATCTTTCGAGCAACCATGCTCCCCCTCATCATGTCATCCTCTAGAAAAACAGCGTGTCTCGTTTCTACAAACTTTGTATATCCGTTAGGACAGTAAAAACGGAAATCTTTTGACTTTTCAGGATAGCCAATGAAATGGCAGCTCATTGTCTTGGGATCAAACTTCCCAATCTTTGGGCTAAATATTTTAGCTTCAGCAGGGCTCCCCATACCCTCAGGTGGTTCAGGGAAGGTACTCTCCCTGTCCATAGTTCATACGGTGTTTTAGACACCGACTTACTAGGCGCTCTATTTAGAATATGAATGATGGTTTTTAACGCCTCCATCAATAATCTCAATGGCAAGGTGGAGTAACTCATCATGCTTCGCACCATATCCATTAAGGTACAGTTATGTCCTTTAGCTACTCCATTTTGCTGAGGCTCGCCCGGTATAGAATATTGGGCTCTTATTTTATTTTCCTGTAAAAACCTTGCAAAAGGTCCAGGCACTTGGCCATATGGGGTATGGCGACCAGAGTACTCCCCTCCACGGTCGCTTCTCACTATTTTAATTCTTTTCTCTAGTTGGTTCTCAACTTCTGCAGAATATTTTAAATTTATCCAACGCTTCCGATCTTTCTTTAATTGGATAAATGTAGCCAAACCGGGAGTAATCATCAGTGAATGTTATAAACGAGTCATAACCATCCACACTTTTCACAGGAAACGGTCCACAAATATCAGTGTGGATTATCTCTAAACTTCCCGCGCTTCGTTTGACTCCTTTTTTAATTTGTTTTACATATTTTCATTTAATGCAATCTATGCATTGTTCTAAGTCTGAGAACTCTAGTGGAGGTAGAATTTCATTCTTTACTAATGTTTCTATTCTCCCCCTCGAAATATGGCCTAAACGACAGTGCCATAATTTCAATGATACATTTTGAGTTCTCTTTCTTTTCTTTGTAGCAATCTCTGACAAGGACGCGTCAACATTCACATTACACACAGAATGCACTTTATCACGTATGGATAACAAATAAAGCTCATCATGAAGGTATGCAACACCAACACAATCATTATTATCCAAATGGCACACTTGCCATCACCAAAATGACAATTAAAACCGTCTTTGTCCAAACGTGAAATACTAATCAAGTTTCTTTGAAGCGAAGGAACATAAAGCACATCTTTAAGCAAAAGTGTAAAACTATCAACTAAGTCGAGGGAGACGTCGCCGACAGTTTCCACCTTTGCTTGCACTCTATTCGCGACCTCAACGCATCTTGCACTTCTTAGCGTAGTCCTTGTCGACTGGAATCCCTGTAAAGAATTTAGCAACATGAACAGTTGCACCCGAGTCAATCCACCAAGTAGATTTAGAAAACTGTGTATACAAGGATTCATTTACAAATGAAATTACATTTACATTCTCACCTTTAGCGGCCATCACAAACTTTAGCCAGTCGGGGCAGTTATGCTTGTAGTGTTCCTCCTTGTGGCAGTGATGACACACATTGTTGTTCGGCTGAGGAGCCCTTTGCCTTTTCTTTTACCCTATATCTAGATCTAGGGTTAGGGTTAGGGTTTCGGGTCTTTTTTCGATTTTCAATCGATTTTCTTCTTTTTCTCGATCTATTTCTACTTCTAGTAGGCGTATGATACCAATGTTAGACCTCTAGGATCACTAGATGCACAAATAGCGGGGACTTTTAGGTTAACAGAGAGATTCAAGAGATGCATATGCACGGATCTACTGCTAGGGGTAGAGAGGGGAGAGCTTCGCCGCGGGGTGCGGCAGCGGCGGCGGAGGAGCTCGTCCCGACCAATCTCGTTCGCGTGGTGAAGTCTGCACTAGGCAGCGACGCGCGGTGCCGGTGCCTCTCGCCGATGGTCATCGGGGCGCCGTTGGTGACGGTGCTTCCCGTTACTGCTGCGCCCCCGGATCGGTGGGTGTGTCGGTGGGGGATGGCGGCTCTGGTGAACCTCGTGCCTTGAGCCGTCCAGCCCCCACCTCTTTATATGGCACAGTGCAACAGGAGCCCGCCAACCATTAGGATTGGTGCGCCCCCAATCAGGGCGCTAGATCTAGGCCCACTGAGAGGGGCTCAATCCTAACAAAACAAAATAGCAGCGCACGTCAGCTTCCATCTTCTCCGCCCAGCTCAAGTTAACAAAAGGCGATTACGCGGCAGTGATAGAAACAGGCAAACAGCAGAGTTGAGAGAAAGAACCGGAGAAACTTCCGTCTTCCGGAGGATCCCGATCCAGCTTCGATTTATCCGACATTTCGAGGCTTCTAAAGGCAAGGTAACGAGGCTCCCTGAATGGCTCGTGGCTCTCCATCTTTTCGTTCTTCTTGTTTGCTTGTTGACTTGCCAATTTTACTTTGTAAGCACCGCTAATAGCCCCACTCTTTCTCGGCGCATCAGATATACGTGGTTGTATTAGAATTTCGAGTGAGACCCTAAAAAAAATCGAGTGCATGCTGAAAGGGTATTGTTTTTCTTTTTTTTTGGAGGTGTAACGGGGGAGAGAGTCCCCACCAATTTCATTAGGAGCTTTTTGCAAGCTCAGGAAACCATGAAGTTCAGCAATTTTACAATCGGTTTTGCATCAAAGGATTGACACCAGGCTTCACTTGTGGGTTGCTCTTCACGTGCCGGTCTAGCACGCCACAGCCCTGCTTCTGCCTTGCAGGAGAGTAGCAGTCGAGGAAGAGAGGGTTCTTGGTTGTGGAAGACTACTTCATGTCGATGCTTCCACAGTTGCCTAGACTCATAGTAGCAGGTAGGTTGTGTATGTTCCCGAAGGTATGTTCTGTGGCCGGGGGAGGTTCCAAAGTGTTGCAACCGTGAGTTCAGTGGAGGAAGAGAGGGTATTGTTTCTTGATTCCTGAACATCTCCAGACTCCGGGCCAATATTCATAAGGGTCAGGCTGCCTTGGCTCTGAATTGGGCCTTCAGCCCTTCACACAATACACGGACAAATAAGAAGTCAAAGTTGTACTTCGGTTTGGCAAAGGAAGTCGTTTAGGACAGTAACATGGTCTCCAGAGTACAACTTTGACTTCTTATTTTTATAAAGATGTTTATTAAAAACTAACATAGATATACTTTTATGAAAGTATTTTGCAAGACAAATCTATTCTAGTTTTCACATTTCCAAACTCAACGACTTGAAAGTTATTCACGATTTATATTTCTAATGTTTGACTCAAATCTTGTCCAAAACGACTTCTTTTACCAAACCGGAGGGAGTACATTTTGTTTTGCCTCACCTCAACCTATCATGAGACAAGTGCAGTATTCCTTCATCCTGCGTTTCCCCATGTTTTTTTGAGGTGTATTTAATTTAATTTTTTTAGGTGTAGCGTTGCCCCCATGTTCAAGTTTTGGTTCGTGGTGGCTTCTGAATTTCAACTAGGCTTGCCATCTTGGTGATCCGTACAACACTGTTTCTATGTAGCATGTCTCGCTGATAATTTACGAGTTCCCCGAATTTCTCTTTCTCAGTTGTCTATCTCAATATACATATGTTAATGGTATGCGCACGATTCTCTGAATTTTTGGTCGTTGAAGGTAATCGCAGCAGATAGGCTAAGCTGATGGCTGACAACAGTATTCAGGAAGCATTACTAGATGGTACTCCTACTGTGCTGCCAAGGATGCCATCTGAAGGGCCCATCTGGTTTCGAAGATGCAGGTCAACTCTGTCCACAGATCCCCACCAAAAACCCACAGAACACAGCTCCCTGCTTCAAGCCAAGGGGTTGTTCAAGGGCAGGCAAAACTTCAGGCTTGTAGGCCTCATCCTTTTTGTCTACCTTCTAGTGGGTGTCATCATATTTTACCTTGTCATGGATCAGATATCTGGAACAAGAACTGATAGAGTGCTTGATTCCTTATACTTAGTCATTGTCACAATGACCGCGGCTGGATGTGGGGATCTCGTCCCTAACAGCGACACAACAAAGCTGCTTGCTTGTGCTTTCGTCTTCACTGGCTTCGGGATTGTTGGTACTTTCATCAGCAATCTGGCAGACTACCTTGTCGAGAAGCAGGAGGTGTTCTTCAAAGCATCACAAAGTGATGCCACCATGCTCAGATTAACTGATACAAGCAGGGCAAAATACAATTTCTACACGGCTAGTCTACTTCTTGTGATGGATGTTGTTGCTGGGTTGTGTTTCTGTGGAAGGTTGAGAAACTGAGCCTTGTTGATTCCTTCTACTGCGTATTTTATGGGGAGAAAAGCTTCCCATCCAAATTGGGGCGTGTTTTCGCAGTATTTTGGATAATCGCGAGTGCTATCATCATGTCTCAGTTCTTTAAGTACCTTGGGGACTTTTATATTGAGCGACGGCAGAAGAAGTTGGCCAAATGGGTGCTCACCAGGAGGACGACAACCATGGATCTTGAGAGAGCTGATCTGGATGGTGACCGGCAAGTTGGGTAAGTGCATAACTTATAACTCATTTTCAGCACCCCTCTTCCACCACTCAATATTTTTCCATCGCTCAATATTTTCTTCATAAGTGTTAGATATCACTGAGGCTGATGTCTGAATCTTAATCTGTTACAGTCGTGCTGAATTTGTACTCTACAAGCTGAAAGAGTTGGGTAAGATCAACCAAGAGGAAGTATCCTTTTTCATCAATGAATTTGAGAAGCTCAACGTTGACCAGTCCAGGATATCAGTGTAGTACAATCTTATTCTGACAGACTGACACAAACCCATCAATCGTACCAAGAGGTTGGTCTCGATCTTGTTAGCATTTCTTTTGCCCATATGTAACTCTGTAATCTTGTAAAGATGCAGAGCAGATGACTGAGAAACTGTGTACGACTTTGACTTCCATCCAAAGCAACTTCTGGAATCAAGCCTGAACATATGTAAGAAACAAATATTTGCTGGAAGTTCCCCCCAGCTTGCACTCTGTATGTGAAATTTTTTGGAGCTCTATCCATGACATTGCTCTATCTTGTGATGCTCACCTGTCACCTGGATATATAGAGACCTGTGTGCTTGCTATGTCTCCAAATCTACTGGCAAGAACAATTCTGATGACCAGGGACCATGCAGGAATTCACGTCAGATAGGTTGCAATTATGGCATTAATAGGCTTTCTTCTTCTGAGAGCATTTAAGCAGTTCAATTCAAATAGTTGTAGTATTTGCATTCTTTTGGCGAGTCAACTTCCTGGCACTAGCATTACATGTAACTACTACACAAAAACACAGGCAATAACAGACGTCCGGAAAACATAAGAACATGTTTCATTAGCTAGGCAAAATTCTGTATGTGTACAGGTAAATGTCCAATCTTTTAATTCCTTCCCCTGTTTGATCTTATGAGGGATGTATAATGTATTCTTCCGATAAAAAGGAAATGGTACTTGAAGCTAGTGAAATCTCAAACTTGACGTTCTTTAGCAACTTGCTTCCAACTCTGACCTGCCAATGAGAATGCTTGTGAAAAATTTAGGAGGACAATTTTAAGATAACAAATGGAAAAAATGTCATAATTCTTGCTGGCTAAACGATGTGTTTTCTCTCTTTCAAATACCAAATGAAAGCAAGCAGGTATATAGTTATTGAAATAAAGAGCTGGTGCTGAAGCTGAATGGCAGAAGGCACTTCAACTGCAGGGACTATATCATTAGAATTGACCAGTGTGCATATATTAAGTTTGAACAACTTCACTAGCTCAGACTTGGTCAATTTAATTTTACCAACATGTTCTTGTGTGAGTCTCTTAAAAAGAAATTCTGACAGTTCTAGTTTAACCACTACTGAGACTGAAATCAATAATAAAAGGGAAAAGCTAATCAAAAGACAGCTCTAATAGTATATCTTGAGCTTCAATCAGAGTCCACATCACAGTCAAAGTCATGAAGGAAATGCTTGTAATACACCTTGTACAACTAGTTTCCTGCTTCTTTGCCTCCATGCTGGGACTTTACCTGTGCAAATAACACCTGTTGAGAATGTCTTTCCTCCTATCGGTGCGCGCTTGGCCACTCAGATGCGGCATGCATACTGAAGGCCAGATGACGCCCGTACCGACGCTGGAGCCATAGCCACAGCCCGCAGGCGCTGCAATCACGCACGCAGGTTGAAGGAGCAGTAGAAGGAGACGGTGCGCTGAGTGGGAAGCGAGCCAAACCATGGGGGCGCGGCCACCGTACATGACAGCCGTATATCTAGAACAGAAGCGTATAGCAGCTAAGGGCAGAAAGGCCTATCGACCGCTAAATGGCCGCATGACCTGCGGTATAGGCAGACTAATCGGCATTTGAACAGCCCATAGGACCCCCTCGGCCGCCCCCTAGCCGATAGGTATCTATTTTTGCAATATTCGATTCGCTACCTATTTCCGCATTTTTTTCTAATAAAATAATATTATTTGAAGAAAAAAAAATCGCAGAGTAGTTCCGGAACCGGTGGAGTCTGCGATGAAGCTTGGATTGGATGCCCAGCTCATGGGCTTGGGCTGATGGGCTTCACGATTTTTGTCGTTTGGAAAATTTGAACATGAAAATTCTGAAATTTCACATGAAAATGGTCAGCTTTTCTTCGGAGGAATACCCGCATGGTTTATGATCACGCACGCAGGTGAAGCTTTTATTCATTCTCACAACTCACATACACGTACAATTCTGTTCACTACACCTAGCCAACTCCCTAGACGACCAAATCTACCCAGCATTACACAGACCGTGCCAGATACAAAGGCGGCCAAACGATGCTTCAAACTAGCTGCATTTGACTATTTAACACAGCCGAGCTCTCACTGAAGGGACTGCTGTTTACAGCTCCAACTGCAAGAGCGTCAGAATTTACTTGTCGAAGGCTTGGACCGCTTGCTGCTGAGCTGGGCGACCGGGAACTCTACCAGGACAATGAACGACGAGCTGTCGGCTTCCCGGAGGTACTGTACTGTGCCGCTCATCGTCTTCACCAGCTTCTGGCTTATGTACAGGCCGAGGCCCTCCCTAGACACTTCTGGGCTGTGCCGGAACATCTCCTGTATTAGGGCCTCTGGGACGCCCGGTGCCGGATGTATGATCCTGCATTCATTCAGAAAGTTCAGCAGCTGCTATCCAGGAGAATATAAGTCTTCAGGTTCACCAAAAGAAGTTATTTTCACCACGGCAATGTTTATAGGAATGGCCCGGATGGAATGGAATCACTTTTACACAGGCGTCATTTCTACTGTTTCAAACTGCAGAGTAGCCATATGCTAGAGGGTGACATGTATGACCTGAACCTTGACTGATGTGATAGGATCCACAGGATCTGCGAACTAAGATGTTTAAAGGTGAGTTTGCTAACATTAGGGTTTATCTGTTGCTTGCCAACATAGTCATTTTAGTCTGTGGGTTACAAATAGCACGATTAGGAGCAGTGCAAAATTTGTTTGCTAGAGTAATGGAAACTGATGCAAAAAAATTCAGCAGTTCACTTATTTGCGAAGTCATCATTTCAGTTCAAGAACAAGAATCAAAAGACTGATATAAGATGACTGGTGTGTTACCTGAACTCTAAATGAGCAATCTGCATGCCAGACCCAATATTTTCCTTCTTGGGAATGACTTGGAGCACAATAGGTCCTTCGGCTGGTTGGGTGAATTGAAGAGTGCATGCCAGATAGTCTGCTAGGACCTGCTGAAGCCTTAAATTGTCCCCATAGAGGTACATGCATGATACTTCCACGGGCCAATCACGTTCAATAGAAATCCGTTTTTCCTTGCCCAGAGACATGCCTTGCATTAGGACCGTATTCAGAGCTTCCTCAAGTTTGAATTCCACTGTGTTCATCTCCATATAGCTGTAACAGCAAGCATTTGTTTATGGATGGTTAATAAATGAGTACAAGTGAACAGGAAGCCTTGTTTTGCCCATACATCTTCTAGCATTTCAAGCATTACTACATTGAACAAAACTTTCATGTCTCAGAAATTCTAACCACCATGTAAACATTGTCAGCAAGTATATTTTCATGTGCATACTATATGCTGCTCCATATACCCATTCTAGCATTATAGCAAAAACATGCAGATAATTAAACTAATAATACTATGAATGATTTGAATAATTTGGCACTTACCACTGTTCAATGCTTTCAAGATCAGTGTCGTGTAAAATCTTTTTCAGCTGATCCTGACAGAGAACATTAGATGCAACAAGCCGCTTCTGTTCCTCTGTCAACTCGGAAGGTTCCAATAAACTATGTGTAAATTGCATGCCATTGAGTGGGTTCCTTAATTCTTGGCGAATGTACGTCAATTCCTTAAAGCTGTTTGTAGCAGCTTGTTCAGACATTTTCTGCACCTGGAGAGCATGCTGAAGCTCTGGGCTGGCTACATGCAGAAAGCAAAGAGCACCGGTGATCTTGCCCTCAGCATTTGTCCTCTTATTTGCTGTGAGTAGGGATTCCACATACTTGCCATCTGTGTCGAAGAAACCAAAAAGGAGTTTCCCAGGATCCTGACCAGAAATCACTGTGTTCATCAGTATACTAAGTTTCGTTAGAGTAGCATGATCTTTCACCCTACAGCCATAATCATGAAGGGTGAAAACTTCCCCAATTAACAACTTGTCTATTGCATCTTCCCTCTTCATACCGGTAATCTTCTGCATAGCTTCATTCCACTCTAAGCAGGAACCAAGATCATTGATCATAAATATGGGAGGGATGAGCTCACTGGGGTTCTTCACTATGGCAACATAGTCTCCTTGTATCCTAGTATACTTATCCATAATCATTTTCTGCCCAGTCAAATCTTGTGCTACAAAGCAAACTCCAACAACTTTGTCTGAAAGGTCCCGACTGCAGCAGGAGTTGACCATCAAAATTACAGGGCCATTGCATTCCTGTTCATTGAATGTTTTAAGCTTGATTTCCAGATTTTGCTCTTCGATTCCTGAAACACAAGAAAGGAGGCACTAAGCTGTCATACAAAACAATGGGCAATTCAGACTAAGGCGGAGAGAACAGAAAATCATTTGAAGACATAGTGACAAACCTTGTAAAGCTGAGTCCAAAATCTGTTTAACCACTTCGACAGAATCAGACACGACAATATCCACCAGAGGCCTCCCTATGGCTTCCATAACAGGTAACCCAGTGAGTTCTGCGGCTTTATTGTTCCATCCGTTTATGTTACCGGCGATATCAACAGCCAAGATAGGTGCAGTTGCTGTCTCAATTAAGCGGACCATCTCGTCTGTAACTGTTCTTAATTCAAGTAGCCCCTGTATTTTCTTTGTATCCTCAGATGGAGCTCTTACAATGGTCCTTACATTGTTCCTGTTGGCATCTTCATCCTGCAGGGAGCCACGCAATATTAACTGCAAAGAATGGATAGCGTCCATTTCAACATCCTCCCAGGCAACACTTCTCCATTTAACCACCTCCAAGAAGGCCTTGAACGAGGATCGTGGATGCATCTTCCTGCCGTTCTCATCTGCATCGACTGCTTCATGCTTAGCTCCACCCCACTTGATCTCCTTTGCTGTGTGAGCTCGGAACCAGAAGATGAAACCTTTGGAAGAGATCTTTATGGATGCCATGCCACACACAACCTCACGAAGTGCAGCAGCACCAGGATAACCTGCTTCCACTAAGCTGTCGGTACTCAGCCCAGTTGAACCATCATGGTTCTCCTGCAGCCACGCAACAATGCTCTTTATCTCTGCCTCGGAGGGTGTTGATCCGAGCATCCAAAGCTGGTTTTGGTAGTACAGTGCAGCTCCATCACACTTTACAAGATCCATCACATTAGGCGACTGGGTAAATATCCCAACAGGGGCATCCCTCAGAAGCATGTCACACAGAAGGGTTTGCGTTCGGAGGATGTGCCTCTCCTTTGCCTGAGCAGCTAGTTCTACCTCCTTGTTGAGCTGTATACCAAATACTTGCAAGAGAAACTCGCAAGCATACCTTAGCGGGAAAGGAACAAACCTCGGGCTTGTGTGATGGCAGACCACCAGCCCCCATAGCTTCCTGCCTTTTGGCTGCTGGTCATTCCCGGTATCCCCATCCTCCTCCTCATCCTCGTTTATTGTTACTGACATCACAAGTGAAGCAATAGAACCCATGTTTGCCATGTATTGCGCGTGGCAACCATGGGGAGCACGGAGCGTGGAACCACATAGGCTGAGAGGCTGTGCTAGGCTATCATCCTGAATGATCTTCACTGGAACAGCAGAGCAATCGCATATCATCCGCACTTTGTTCTTCATGAACAGAAACCTGGACGCCTGCGGGATGTCAGTGGCCGGGTAGTGCAGGCCAAGATACGGTTCCAGGTCAGATCTCCTGCACTCGGAGATAACCTCACCGTGTTCATCCTCATGGAACTTGTACGCCATGACCCTGTCATAGCCCGTGAGCTCGCTCACCTCGCGGACAAGCACGTCGCACAGCAACGAGAGGTTCCCGCTGGGCAGCGACTGCAGCCTGGAGATGGCCTTGGCAGCGAGCTTGTAGGACTTGAGCGCGCCGGCGGCGGTGACCGGGACGTCAGCGGGGTTGACTGGCTCGAGATCGATGACGAGGCCGACGTCGATGCGGTGCATAATGGCGTAGAAGGGCTTCCCGGAGGTCCTGGCGTGCACGAGGATGGGGTTGAGCAGGTTGACCTCCCCGAAGGTGGCGGCCTTGTGGAGCGCGACGGAGCTCTGGGAGCGGAAGAGCGTGCGGACGTCGGCGCCGACGGCGAGCGCATCCCGCTGGTCGATGGTGGGGACGGCGTGGGGCGTGAGGTCGAGCATCTCGGGCGCGTTCTCGCTGTAGGCGAGCAGAGCGAAGGTGTCCGGGTGGACGGCGAGCAGGCAGCCGAAGGGCTGGATGTAGCGGCCCCGCTGCATGGTCTGGAGGTAAGCGGAGACGGTGCTGGTGCTCGCCGACGGGCGGGTGGCAGCGCCCACCGACGAGGAGTAGTCGAAGTGGCGCTGGGAGCCCTCGAACTCGGCGTGCAGTGCCGCGTCCACGGGCGTCTGCGCCACCACCCGCGCGCTGTGCTTGGACCGCGCCGAGCTGCTCCGCGAACACGTCCCCCGGTTGTTGGACCGCGACGACGACATCTCCGACGCCCCCCAATCCAAACCCCCTTTCTTCTTCCTCCTCCTCTTCGTCTTCCTCCCCGGCGCTACCGGACTAGCCGCAGCGGCAAGGGGCGCAGGAGGAAATGGGCGAAGGAATCCGCGGGAATCATGGGCGCGGCACCAAAAGCGGGGGTGCCCTTTGCTGCGGAGAAGGACGCGCGCGCGGGAGGGGATTGGATTCCGCCGCGGATAAGCACGGGGGACGAAGGGAATACGCCTCCGAGGCCGAGGCGCGCGGGTGGGGGCAAAGCCGCAGCGGCAGCAACAAATATCTCCTCTCCTAGACGCTGCCCTGCCCTGCTCCAAAGGGGAACACGAAAGGGAAGGGAACCGAGGGAGGCCAACAGCAGCAACAGCGATGCGCGGCTGGCTGATTAACCGCGGGGAGAGGGCGGCGGCACCGGCCGGCGAGGAGCCCGCGGAGGGCGGGAGGACGGGGGATTGGAGCGGCGGAAATTGGAGGGAGGATGCGCCGGGCTAGAGTGCTAGACCCGCCGGCGTGGCTGGGGAGGAGTGGGTTGTCAGGGGCTCCGAGAGTGGAAAGCCGTGTGGCGTCATCCGGGGGTCGTCTTCCCCGAGAAGTTGACGCCCTTTCCATCTCCGGTAATGGTGAATCCTGGTGGTTAGCGATTAGTAGTAAATTATACTCCAGATTAAATTAGACGCAGTGGCTGCCACGTGATTACTAGATTGGCCGTTAGCTTGTCGGGCCCCTGTCGGGAGGATTGGGGCTGCAAACGCTGCCCTTCTTTCGTTTGAGAGCCCCAGTTGAGAGAAATGCCAGAATTGAGCAGTGGCTAGAAACAAGCAACTCGATCGCCTTCAAGCTTTTCCTAGATCGGATGAGCAACGGGAAGGAAAAGCTTGCAGGTGACAAGTGAAAGTTCAGAGTTGGCCTCCCACGCTCCTTGCCGTCCGAGGCCGTGGACCAACAACACGTTCTTGAAAGAGTGGTGAAAACTTTTTACATTGGATCGCGTGCATAGAAGAAATGGTTCTCGAGGTGAAAACTTCTTACAAATTTTATGAAAATAAACAGGTATGAAAATAAACAGGCCCGTCTTAAATCTGAAATATTCACAAACCTCTAGCGGGGTCAAAACACGATGGCCCCCGTGTGGGGAAAAATCCATTGAGTGAACCTAATCCTTCTCACGGCAGCTATGTTCATGGCTAAGACTTTGCCTGATTAGTTCATTGCCAAAACTTGCCAATATTTTAGTAAAATAAATGTGAGACATTGGCAACTATTACTAGCAAACCAATTGATAGTTTAAGAATTGGCTAGCCAACATTTTGGCAAGTCAAAATTTTAGTCCGAGGCCCTTTTCAACCTTTACCTCCTCGCACAGGTTCTCTTTCAAAAATGCTCAAAAAAAATTCTCTTTCAAAAAAAGAAAACCCGCACATGCTGCGTCGGGCCCGTCGGCGGTGGGGTTCTGTTCGGCAAGGCACGCCTATTGATCAACAGAATTACAGAAGCCAAAGCTTATCCTGTCTGATTACACTACAAAGCTTGCTTCGCATCATACAGGGGAGGCATGATGGGATCCAGAGCTTATGATACGACGTGACTCCTGGCCCGTGCATTATTATTTTTTCGTCCCCAGCACACGAGGACAGGGGGCTCGGCTGATCATTGCGCTCGATCCTCGATGGCTGATTGGTTGTCTCATCATGGATGCGAACGAGACTGGAATTAGCAGCACATCAACGGTGAGCGCGATGTCAGGAGCAGGGTAGCACTGTACCGGCAAGTGGCAACAGTTTGGGGGGCGTCCTCCGTCATCTCTCGCGCTACGTCCAGCCACCGCACCGCCCTGTTGACCTCGACGACTTGTCCACTTCTCTTGTGCTGTTCTCCGGTGAGTGAGACCGGTACGGTAGTTTTTCTAAAAAAAAGAGACCGGTAAGGTAACTGGTTACTGGTCAGCAGCTTATCGTGTACTAACAAAGCTGTTGGACGGTAACGTAAGAGCCGCAGACACGACACGACTGGGTGCTTTGCTTTCATGCCCCTTTTTTTTCTTTCACGTAGAATCTGTACGCCTTGCTCTGAGCCTTTGAGGACACAAGATGCGTGCAGTGCAGCGACGCGGCCCATCTTGGCCTAAGCTTTTCCCTGCTGGACCCGAGCGATGCTTCTCGGATACTACCTCGGCGAGCAAAAGACTGAAAAGGGGATGTAGGTTATTCGGATCCGTGGACGCCATGCGATCGGGCGATGACGGATTTCCAAATAGAACCCAGACATGCCGCGGGCCATGTTTAGTTCCAAATAGAACCCAGACATGCCGCGGGCCATGTTTAGTTCACGAGATATTTTCGTGAAAAGATTTTGGATTTTGATTTTACCGATTTAGTATTAAATGTAAAAGAAAGTGAAAAGTTATATGGATAGGGTGGAAATCTCGAGACGAATCTAACGATGGTAATTAGAGAGTAATTAGTCCATAATTAGCGGACGGTTACTGTAGCATTACTGTTGCAAATCCTGGATTAAGTAGGCTCATTAGATTCGTCTCGTGATTTACAGCCTATCCATATAACTTTTCACTTTTTTCGTCTACATTTAATACTTGATGCATTTAAGATTCTTTTTTGATGTGATAGGTGAAAAAATTTTGGACGGGAACGTTTTGGAGCCGGAATTTGTGGCTGTGAATTGTGCTGCGCGCGTTTTGCCGCCACGGCTGCTGTCGGCACGCGCGGCAGGCAGCTTTACCGGAGTGCGGAGTCGTGAGGGCAGTCCCAACCCAAGAAACTACTCATAGTTTCTATAACCTCCACATCATCAAGAAACTAATACTAGACACTACACTCCCAATGCAAACACCACAGTACAATGCTTGAATTTAATACTACTCATCTCACATAATGTCTTGGATGGTGTGTAGAAACTAGGTCTCATGCAAGACCCGGTTTCCTTCTCTTTCATCGTTTAATCTATCGCCACATCATCTTTTATCCTATGTGGCAGCTCATTTAATTCTATGGAAACTATCCTAGTCATTGGGTTGGGACTGCCCTGAGGGCACATACGGAGTATATAAAACCATATCCGGGGCATGTGACGAAACGGCAGTGATTTTGAGGCGATTTGGTAGGTGCGGCACGATCCAATCTTTCTGATGTCTGAAACGGAACACAGTTGGCCGGCAGCCGGATGAAGCAGCTAGCCCGGCGTGCGTACAGTATTTTTAAGGCGTCCTATGTGTCTAGACGTTGCCTAGACGACAAGGCAATGGTGGATCCCCTCGTCTGCTTTAGCTCGCCTTAAACGTCGTCTGGACGATAAGATAGTAGTGGCTCGTCTTGCCTCGTCTTAACCCTTTAATAACCATGCGTGCGTAGCGTAGGTCTCCCGATCGACTCCGTTGCTTCTGGCAGAACTAGAAGAAGCGCCGTAGTACAAGTGACATCCGGGTATGGGGCGTGAGCGTGACTCCGTGCGCTCGTGTTCCTACTCCGTCTGTCTGTCAAGCCGCCGCCGTAGCCGTACCTGTCTGGCGAAACGGTGTTCAGTCAGGGTGGGCACAATTTCCCGAACCCGAACCCCGAACCCGAAATACCTGAATCCGATCCCGAATTACCCGAACCTGAATTACCCGATCGCTATAACGGGTGCTGAGTGTAGAAACCCGAAGTTAATTCGGGAATTTCGGGTTCCTATCCCCCGTACCCGAATATCCCATATTACCCGAAATTCCTGAACAACCCATTCACATCTGTGACATCTTGTATATGTTTTGATGCGTAACATTTTTTTAATGGATGTGCTTTGCTCTTCTCGAATGTTTCCTTGTCTATGTTGCAGACTGCAGCTTTGTTTTGTTGATTGGAATTTTGAGGTTTAATCTCTTGTTGCTCTGGAAATTTCTTGTTGATTCATAGAAGATAGGAGTGCTCTCATGCTCTGCTGCATACTCAAATCGGGCATTTCGGGATTACCCGAACCCAAAAGTTCGGGTTTTCCTTTACTTCGGGAGGAGTTCGGGTGTTAGTTTCGATTACCTGAAATTTTGATTACCCGAACTACCCGACCTGAATTTCCCGAATTACCCGAATGCCCAGGCTGAGTGTTCAGCTTGATTTTTCGATCTTGGGCTGCGGCCCACGGGTTACGCGGTAAGCCACCAGGAAACAAGTGCTTCGGCGACATCCTCCTCCATGGAGGCCCATGGACTTTGAATCTGGACCACATGCAACAAAGCAAAGCTGGCTGGTGCCGGAGAACCTACTCCCTCCGTCCCTAAATAACTGTCTTTCTCACTTCCCGAGAAAAAACTTGGTTTAATTTTATATTAAAAAATATTATTATTTGTGGTACATAATTAGTATCATTGGAAAGATCTTTTCGTCTAGTTTTTTAACAAATTTATTTGGAGATACAAATGTTGTACGTATTTTGTACAAATCGAGTCAAACTTGTGGCACGCACACCAATGGCGACACTTATTTAGGGACGGAGGGAGTACGCGCGAGTAAGGATGGATTCGGATCGAATACGAATGGATTCGAATTCGGATACCACTATTTACCACATTTTAATTCGAATTCGGATACGAATACGAATACAAAACGAATAGTTCGAATTCGGATTCGCATTCGGATGTTTAGTTGATTTTGACAGAAAATGTCTTAGTGTGTATTAATTCACTTTATGGATTGTTTTAAGAGTAAATTATGTGTATATATCTCATGTATGTTATACATATTTGAATAATTAAATATACAAATATAAATATAAATAATTTTCATAATATATAAAATATTTTAATAAGAAAATAGTACATTAGTAAGTAAATATAATTTATTAATTGGATAAATAAATTAAAGTAGTTAAAATTGATATGATTGTCCATCTTAAAGTTAATTAAAATTTATTTTATATACCGTTAGTAATATTATAATCAATATAATTAGTAATTATCATGTAGATAATTTTTAAATTGATTAAACAGTTTATATCATTTATAATTAATAGTTAGTTAAAAAGAGAAGTTAATTTATGTCGAATGTTTCGGATTTTTCTCGAATACGAATGTCGAATGCCGAATGTTTCGGATTTTTCTCGAATACGAATGTGGAATCGGATAGAGAAAATTTTTGGAAATCGAATTCGGATACATCCATTTGACATCCATATTAAAATCGAATACGAATACGGATATCCATATTTACGTTTTTATCGAATACGAATACGGATGTTTCGGATGTCCAGACATCCATCTCCATCCTTACGCGCGAGTCCCTCCTAACCGTCCGATTCTCGTCTTCTCTTCCTCTCCTTCCCTCTCCAGCGCTCGCGCCGCCGCCTCCCACGCCGCCGGTCGCTGACTTCCGAAAATCAGATAGGAGCGCCCGTGTGGTAGCGGACCATGCTGAAGCCCCGCAGTTTTGCCTGCTTCTCTCTCACTGCTCTCCGAGGAGCAGCTGGTGTGGGTGGGTTTAGGGTCAAATCCTCTCCCGGCTCCTGCCAATCTAATTGAAAATTCATTGAAAAGCAGGCAGGATCCAGGCAGAATAATAAATAAAACGGTGGGATTAGGGGAGAGCAACAGCATGATTATTGGATAGGCCAGGATCTGGGTGGATGCAAGTTGCACGCACACGGAGGAGCTAAAAGACGAAGGCATTCCCATGAGAGGCTGCTGGACCATGGAGAAGGCCGCAGTGCTCCACACGTAAGCACCAGCGGCAGCGAGCATATCAGGCCTGGCCAGTGGCCACCTGATAGGACACTCGAACAACCAACCCGGGTAAGAGCTCCCTGCCGAATGTGTCGCCGATGATGATGTCCTAACCTCGCTCTCTGTTGGGGTTAAGGTCCATAGGAATCGTTTCATCAGAAAGAAAAGACCTGGTAGGAATGTAGGATGGTTCCTGGTCCTTGGAGGACAGAGATGTGACCAGTTACAATAGGATTAGTTGTTTGGTTCCGTGCAATCACTTGCTTGTAGAGGTATCGTTGAATAATGTTATGAAAACTCATTCGGTTGACAGCTAGTACTAGTGTTTTTGTAACGTATAATAAAGAGTTTGATGTGTTTGGTATGGATGGTGTTTGGTGAGAACAAGATTATTAGAACCTGACCTAAAGAGAGAAAAATAAGGGCCGTATGTGCGTTGGATCATGCCACCTGATCGATCTTAGACAATTCGAGTAGAGGGTTCACAAGCCCATGAGAAGCACGAGACGATGAAGAAAGAGTACGACTGGGTGGGGGTCAGAGAGCCTCAGGGTCAGGGGCGACTCCACAACCGAGGGGGTCCCATGCGAACGGAAACGCGCCCACCAGGGCAGGCGAGCCAGCAGCTGCAGGTGGCCCGTCCATATCAGAGCGGGACGGAGCCAAACAAAGCACCCGATGCTGCAGATCCCCATCGCTTCTCCCTTCCGTCGCGTCGCGTCTCGTCCCCTCCCGCTCCGGTGGGCGAGGCTCCAAGCCGCTATCGCAGCGTGTCCAAGAGCCCCTGACCCACCCCAAAAGCAAGCGAAACTTCCGTGCCGGCGTCGGCGGCCATTGCCCTACGAGTCTAGGACCATCCCGTCCCCGTCCCCAGCCCTTTAGATTTTGCGAAATTTTTTTTCAAGTACATTCCCTCACATGCATGGCATATTAAATATAGTCGAAAAAAATAATCCATTATATGGATGGAGTGTACTTCGCGAGACGAATCTAATGAGCCTAGTTAGGTCGTGATTAAACAATAAATTGCTACAGTAAACACGTGGCAATGACGGATTAATTAGACTCGTTAGGTTCGTCTTGCGATTTACTGACATAATCTGTAATTAGTTTTGTAATTAGTCTATATTTAATACTTCAAATGTGTGCCTGACGTACTGTAAATTTTTTTTCAACTCTCGTCTAAACAGCCCCTCGCACCAACCTCACCTCCGCGCCCACCGAGATCCACGTCGCGGCCTCATGCGCTGGCTCTGGCTACGTGTGTGACTACGTCCGTATGGCTCATTCCGGCGGCTATACGTTACGCCATGCTGCGCCCGCGTCGATCCGGCTCTCGCCGCGCTGCCCGTCTCGCTGTCACGCGCGCATCCACTCGCTCCGTTTTGTTTTCCCTTTGCTCGCGTCATCTGACCCCGATCCTCGCCTTGCCTTCATTCACAGCACCACTACGCGTGGCCACCTCACTTTCCGCAGTGACACACTGACGCTCGTACTAGCAATAGCAAGCGCCCCCGGGGTTGGCAAACACTAGCACGTACTACCAGTCACGCCCTTCACCATCATCCTCCTAATCTTTGCACAATAAAATAGCATACCACGATTGCATTGCATCGCTTGTGGTGACAAATGGAGGCAAGGGGACAAAGTGAAGCTGGAAAGCTTTTGATAAAGAAAAAGAAACCCTTTTCTTGAGAGCAACTGCAACACATTAACTACTCTATATTAAAGCTCCAAGAATCGGAGCGATCCTAGGCCCGGTGGTACTGTAGCTCGCCTCTGACAGTGGGACCGTCCAACAATCAATATAAATCGCCGACCTCTCGGCGCCGTTCGAAGAAGAAAAAGAGCTCGGAAGAACCTGGAGACTTCTCCCGTCTTCTTCCAGCTAGACGAAGGCGTCGGACGTATGCCGCCTCCATCTATATAGACGGAACCCTGTCCCGGCCGCAGGCCGATCGCGCCTCCCCAGCCGGCCGCCCCGTGCCATCTCGGTCAAGCGCGAAGCGGCGGTGCGCGAGCCGGGTGTGGAGCGACGTGATGCGGCCAGGGACGACCACGCCGGTTGGTGCCTGCCGGGTTGGGAAAAGCAGCGCGCGGCGGTTGGTGAAGGCATCGCGGCGAAGGGCGGTGTGCTGCGAGACCGACGGACTGGCGCAGCTGTGTGCGGAGCAGCACTGTGGGACCGACGGAGCGATGCGTGCCCGTCGGACCACCACAGTTCCCCTACCGTCTGGAATCGCTGCTAGGCCGCGCGCCGCAATCCCGCCGGCCGCCACCAGCGCTAGGCCGCGCGTCCCCCCGCCGGGCCTTCGCCGCACCGCTCCCCACGCAGACCGCCGCAGCTGCACCACCGGCATGCACAATCGGTGGTCGTTCCCCTCGCGACGAGACGGAGCTGCTTGCACGAGCCCACACCGTCGACCAGGTTGCCTCGTGAGGTGCGGCTCGCCGGTGCTCTCCATCGCGGCACGCTGCTGGGCTCCAGCCCACTGCGCCGCAGGGGCGACAGCGCGTGCCTGCCGCCACGGGCGCTCCGCGCTGCTCTCCGGTTCTTCCCATCTCCGCTGCTTCGCTGAGCCCCTGCAGTTTCGGCTGGCGGCGCTCCACCTCGCGACGCGCTGCTGAGCCCCAATCAGCTGCGCGGCAGTGACGGCATCCCATCGGGCTCAAACTTCCGCGTCACCAGGGTCTGACCATGCGGCAGCTCTGCCTTGGGCCCCCGCCGTCCGTGTGGCCGTGCCTGGATGAAAGGGACAGAAGCAAGAGAGACAGAAAACAGGATGGAGATGAGGACGGGAGGGGAGGCTCTGGCAGCGCTTTTTTTCCATTAAAGAACTTACGATTGATAAGCGCTCTCCGCTAGGCTAGGAGCCGCACTGCGGCACGGCCCTGTTCGCCCTTCCTCCGCTGGGAGCAATAGACAAGAAAGGTAGCTTGGGCTCAGGAGAACGAGACGGTCTGCAGGTGCAAAGGAGAACGGAAGAGAGGATAAGATCGAGTATTCGAGTAATCGAGTTCCATTCTGTTTCTCTTTTGCCTAATGGTTCATGAGTGGTCTGTTTTTTTTTTCCGAAAAACATTTATGAGTGGTCTGTGACCTGGAATTTTTGTGCACAGCTGCACGTGAAAACGGCACCAGGGAAGGTGGTAGGTGGCATTGAATTGGAAATATTGACTCCCTACCAAGAAACCCAAACGAGCACCAGGTGAGCACCAGATGACAATTTCGTTTTCTTTTCTTTTTTTTCAAACCAGGTGACAATTTTTGAGCCGGCGCGGCGAAGCGCGCCTATCCGTCTAGTAATAAAGAGAGAAACAAAAGAAAGTGAGGCTGCAGGTACACACTTCTGCCTTGAACAGATGAATCAACTCTTTCCCGCCCTTGTCTTCTTTTTATACAGAATCAACAGCATTGCTTATTTTTATTATCTCCATTGCCCTAACATGTAAAACACAAAGCAAAATATAATAGTATATGCTAAGAAGATGACAAGGATACGGTATACACGGTGCTAGTATAGTACAGTATGATGAATCTGTACGGTGGCGATGATTATACAGGAGGCATGATTGGGATGGCAGGCACTGATGGTGGTGATGGGGGTAGGATGGTAATTAAGGGCATGCTAATCACATCAGTAATGCTCTCTCGGGGGGTAATCATCACATTCACGATTCACATGATGGTGCAGGCGTAGGAGGGGTCATCCTCGCAGATGATCTTGTACCCGCCGCCGCAGGGGTTGCAGGGGTACGGCTGCGGCACGTACTGCGGCATCGGGATGTACTGCGGCTGCGGCGGCGGCGGCGGCGCCTCGGGGGCCTTGCCGCAGGAGCAGCAGTGGCAACCGCCGTGCCCGTGGTGGCAGCAGCACTCGGACGGCCACGCCGGGAACGGGTACGGGTACGGCCACGGGTAGGGGATCTCCACCACCTTGGGCGGCGGCGGCGGAGGGGGCTCCTTCGCGGGCGGCGGCGGCGGGGGGTCCTCCTTCGGTGGCGGGGGCGGTGGGGAGTCGACCTTCGCCGGTGGCGGCGGTGGGGGGTCGACCTTCGGCTCTGGCGGCGGCGGCGCGGGCTCCTCCTTCTTGGGCGGATCCTCCTTGGGCTTGGGAGGCGGTGGCGGCGGCGGCTCCACGATCTCGATCTGCTTGATGATCTTGCAGGCCTTGCAGCAGAGCTTGTCGGCGAGCTTTTCCGCGTCGAAGGGCCCCGAGACGATCACCACGTTGTTCTTCTCGTCGTAGTCGATGTCGTCGATGCAGAACTCACCCTTCTCTGCAATCCCAAGAATCCATCGTCAGTCTTAACAGTTTTAGTTGCTACTCCTACCAACGAGCTCACAAAGAGACAAAGAACAGAGCATGCTTGATCAGACAGAACTCGCAACCATCATGGTTGCAAGTAAGCAATTGCTCACCTTGGATCCTGGTGAGCACTTTCTGGATCTTGGTGTAGCAGCGGCAGCATTCCAGGTCCACGCTGACTTTGATGGTCGGCATCTGCACTCAAACACGTTCAGAAAGAAACTCTGAATTTCTAGGCCAATTTTCGCTGTCTTTGTTTGCACACAAGATTGTTGAAACAGACAGAGAGATACATCAAGTTCATGCACACAGAGAAATTAAACACAGAGTAGGCCACAGCCACCTGTGTGTGACTGCAACTGATCTATGGCTACCAGCACGAAAGAAGAAAGCAATCAAGAAGAGCAGCAAGAAGCAAAGGGCCCGTTTCAAGCGTGTAGTGTAACACACTCCAGAATCAGAATAATCAAACTAATTAACCAGGGACATGACGGGCCACTCTTGCCATCAGGAAGTTTGGCAGAAGATCAAATCAGCACGCAATCTTTTATGCAATAAATCCTCTAATTCTCCAAGAGTAAAGAACGAGAAGGACATGGAGCGAGTGAGCCAGCACCTTGGTTCAGCCGGCCGGCGCCCGCCAATGCGCGAGCCCGGGCAGACGGAAGAAGAAGAGTTGCTGGTGGAGAGAGGGAGGGGGGAGGAAGAAGAGAAGGTGGTGCTGTGGCGTGAACAAGCAGCTATATAGGCGCCATCCCCTCTTCCCACGTCATCTGACTCATCCCATTCCTGACTCTGGAGGTGCCGTGACGACGCCAAAAGCAGAGGGGTAGAAGATAGAAGCAGCCATGGAGAAGCAACCAGAATGAAAAAAAGGGCCCTTGGGAAAGCGGGCAGGGGCAACACTTGGCTATCTGCCTGGCTTCCTTGCACCGCCAGCCACACCACCCGAAAGCAAAGCACACTCCGCGCCGCCGTCGCCTTCGCGGCTGTTATTTGGGCATTCCTCTCCAGGATGATTACCGCACGACTGCACCCCAAAAAGGAGAAAAAAGGCTCCCTCCTTGAGCCCTTTCCTTCCTTCCTTTGCGATGAAAAGAAACACCACGGTGTGTGAATGTGATATACGCTCAGAAGCTTTCACGTCAGGCGACAGATCGCGTCCTGGGCTGCTGGTGACTGCCATGAGTTGGGTTCATTTTCGTGACGCCGATGGTGCCGCGGCGAGTGTGCCGTGTGCGTGCGTATCTGTATTCGCCTTCGTTTTGGGTCCGGAGAGGTCGTATTCCCAGCAGGCGCGTCGGATACGTGCGCCCAGTGAAGAACTAGCGCGTGTACTGTAGTGTAATGAACTCCAGCCCTGAGGGCAGATGGTGAGAGCACCGAGCCGAGCGGTTGTTTTCACTTTTTTTTTCCAGATGATTTCTTTCAGCTACTGCCATCGCGTTCACATCCTCCTCATCCTATCTCTCCGTGAATGCTTGTAGAGCTTTCAGCTTTGATGAATCTTTGACCCTGGATGCCAGCAGGGGGATGACAGGAACAACAGTACTAGGGCAACGTAACCTACGAGTGTTAATTTCAAAAAAAAAAAAAAAAAAAAAAAAACAGGAACAACAGTGGGCGACGTAAGCTAGGGGCTTTGGATTCACCATACCAGATTGTTCTGATGCCTTCGGTTCCGGCTGTTCTACTGGCTGGGAATTGGGATGACGAGATGGGCTGCGGCTGCACTCTGCACTGCAGAATGGTCCACCCCCCGCCCCCGTTTCTTGATGATGCTTGGACCGTGGCGCCGTGCGCCCGTGCCATGCCCACCCCACCCACAGGCCACACGGGCACACACGACGCAGCATCATCCATCCATCCCTCTAACACGATCTGTTCGAGCCGTTAGCGAGTGGCGGCACACTGCGAGCCGGGGATACGCTCGGGGTCCACGGCAACGGCCGGCGTTCAATGAGATATCTCAGCAGGAGCAGCAGCAGCAGCTAGGGTTGATGATAACAGGAACCCGTCATCCGCACAGTGTACGCGCGCAGGCACGCGGCATTATCGGCAATCAGCGAACTGCATGTGTCCGGTGACATTTGGTACAGGGTATAGCAATACCTCAGCAGCCTCAATCACAGATTGCCGGTCCTTTCTGTTGAGACGAGAGCTGCAAATCCGCAATTCGACTCCTAATCCTTGTGCATTTGCGTGCAAGATCCAAAAGCGAAGCCTTTTACCACTCTGATTGCCAAGAAAGGAGATTCTCTGCCTTTCCTGTGGGGAAAAGAAAGAGAGAAAGCCGAAGTGCCATATCTTCTTGCTCACCCTACCCACCACCTGATATACAAAAAGGCGGCGATTCAGGTCAACAAACCAGCTAAACAACTGGCGCCGTGTACCCCCACACGGCCAGGCTCCAGATCGAGAACGCTGCGGCGTCGCAGGGATTGCCACGGGGGCACCCAGACTCCCAGAGACAGACACCTCGATGGGCCAGTGGCCATAGCCTTCGATCCGGCGGAAACGAGAGAAACCCGAGACCAAGACGTGCACGTTACTGTACACGGGAAGGCAGCCAGAACCCGCCGCGCGCGCGCCCGGACGCAGGCCGAGGAGGGGAACGGACCGCGCGGCCGAATCGAACGCGCCTGACGGGCAGAGAGAGGCTTGGCGTTTCCCTGGCCGCCGGCCGGCCACGGCCAGGCCAGGCGGCCGCCGTCCTTTCCTCGATCGGTGGGCGCAAACAAAAGGTGGCGTCCACAGGCCGCAGCCTCCGCTCCGCAACAACCAAGGCGCGGTCCATCCGTCCATCCAATCTCCGAAGCCAAACGCGACCGACCGACCTGCCGGCCGTGCCCCGGCGCCGGTTCGGCCAGGCCAGGCCAGCAGCTAGCCCCACACGCGTCCTCGCGCCCGCCCCGGCCTCGGCGGGCGGCGGCGCCGGCTGCCTCCCCACCCGGCACCCGCCAGCCTCCGGTTGGCGAGCCAGCGACGAGCGCACGCGACCACCCCGTCCCGCCGCACGGTGCCGCGACCGCGCGGGCGCCACACAGGCCAAATCTCGCGCCGCACCCGGCGGGGTGGCGGAACGGAACGATGCCATTATTGCTGCCGGTTTCCTCCTCCGGTCGCTGTCGATCGCCTCATCAGACACGCATCAGCACCACTCGGCATCAGTTGATTCACGAACCCAACATTTCACGAGGAGCGGCAGGACAGCCCGGCCGGTGTCGGTGGTCGTTGCGCTGCTGCTTACCACTGCAGATTGCACGAACAGTAATCCATGTCTGCATTTTTCTTTTTTTTTCTTCTTTTCACCTCAGTTAGTTAGCGTGAGCGTATGTCGAGAAACGTGCATTGTGGCTACTGAGTACCGACACGTAGATGGCGACGTGGGGAGTGGAGAATTGGAGATGAACCTGATGACGCCGAAAGCGCGCCGGCGTGCCTTCTATTCGAGTGAGATTAGGAGCAAAGGAACCTGTAGCTGGTGAGAGATATCTTCCCCGGTGCCAGTCTAGTTCGCTTGACGGATTCGTCAAAAGCACCTTTGTTTCGATTCCAGCAGTAGGCCAGTAGCTGATTTGTTCACCATGATCTTCTCCTACCAGAAGCTCCCTTGGCTTGCCAGCACTGACAAAGGCGAGTTCCTACTGCAAGTCGCTGTTAAAACTGCAGGTAGCTGTAGAATGTAGCCTAACTGGACCCGGGTTCTGCATCTATGCATAGGGTCGGCACGGCACCGGCCGTCCGGCCGGCACCACCGCCCTGCCACATCGAGAATAGCGTCGGGGCTCACACAAACCAGGGAATCATCAGATCCAGGGGCTGCTGAGTTTAGCAGGTGAAATCGACGCCGACCGGCCGGCCTGAATGGGCTAGGCAATGGCATCCATCGATCGGTTGCCACGCAGCTGGCGTTGCAACTTTGCAAGAAAAGAGGACATGACAAAAGGGCCTGCCGGTCGATCGGACAGTGTCGGATGCGGCAACTGTTGGGGTTGGGGGTGGTAGTTGCAGCCTCGCACAATCCAAGTTTAGTCGACCACTCGATCGTTCAACTCGATTCGGACGTGTAGGTTAGGTACTTAGGTGCCCCGTTAACAACTTTGCCCACCCCTGCACGCCGTACGGGATGAATGGACGATCGATCATAGCTCATGAGCACACAGAATGTGAAAAGATGATAGCTCATGTGAAAAAGATGAGTCACCCAGCAACAGCAAGTCACTAGTTGAAAAGGAAGAAATAGAAGGCGTAGAAGCTGCAAGAAGCTTCTGACTCGGTATGGGTTTCGTGCGGCTGATTCTTCAGCGATCAACAACTCCGGCATGGCGGCATGCCGGCTCGGGCTTAGCTGTAAAGGGCGTACGATTCTTTCCTTCTTTTCGTCGTGCACGGACGCGCATTAAACAATGGTGTGTTTGCGTCAATCACCAGCCAGCATTGCAATGCATCCGGGTTACGGGCTCGGCGCCTCGGCCGTATCCGGCGGTCACTTTCGCGGCGGCGTCGGCCGGCGACTGCGAATCAAGGGAGGAGAGGAGGGAGGACCACCAGGGCCGGCCCTGAGATTTTGGGGGCCCAGGGCGAAACAAACAGCCGGGGCCCTTCAACCGGTCCTGCATCTCTATACTAAAAAGGACAACGAAATTTTGTTTCGACCTTTGTCAAAATTAACCTACATCGTCAGATTTTATGATGATCGCACGCTCTAAATTAATCTAAAGAGTCTATATTGATTACATCACTCCTACACCATCGGATTTTATGATGATAGAACGCTTTAAATTAATCTAAAGAGTCAATATTGACTACATCACTAATTTAGTAAGCTAGGCACGTGCCCTTCCGCTAGTATAGTAATATTTTGAAATGGAGCGACTACTAATAAGAACATAACAACAATGGTCGTCTATAACAATAATAATGTTATGAAAAACTCAACGAGCATATACAAATATTCATATCAAACAATTTATGCATATTACTTTGAAAAAATGTGCAATCAATAGATCCCTCACCAATGTGGCAAAGTCCAATCTATGGAATATTGATGGACTACTACTATACAAATTCTTAAGTCAAATATGAAGCTCATGATGACGCTCATGATGATGCTGCGACAGTTCATTCACTCGGAGCCACGGACAGGCCGCGCGGCCCGGCGCTGCAGCAGTTTCTTTGGTGCACTCGATGCTCGGACGCGTGACAGTTGGGACAGCTCGGTGTATTGATGTGTGTATGCATACTGCATGTGTACCTAGGATGGGGCCCCGTGGCTTCGGGGGCCCGGGGCGGCCGCCCCTCTCGCCCCCCTCCAGGGCCGGGCCTGAGGACCACGTGTGCACGCATCCAACTTCTCAGGCTCATAAAACCGTGCGTGAGATTGACAAAATTACTGTTGGCGTCTCGTCATCGATGAGCACAGTCGCCTATCTCATTGTCGACGGGCCCATATTCTACGGTTGTTATTTGCAGAAACAACAAAATAAATCCTTCCTTTACTTAGTAGGATATATGAGCTCCATGAGAATTTGATTAGTGAAGTGAGTATAAGTGATTTGCAAACATTAAAAAAAAGATCACCCAAGGCATACTTATCATATGCGGGCTTGCCCTAGGAGGAGTTGGCCAAGGTTTATGAGAAATATCATGTTTAAATGGTTCTTCCTCGTCCTAGGAGGCAAGTTCGGTGACTGTATGATTCAACAGCTTAGATTCATAGGTTGGATAGCTTATCGTGCTTGCCGCACGAGCAGTCACCGATGCGTGTGCCGGCAGGCTATCCTTTCAAGCGGGCGGCGTTGTGCTAGATTGTCCGTGCGGCACTAATCGAACACGCCCGCATCAAACAGGCGCGACCGCGCGACAAAGCCGACACCCCTTCTAACGGCGGAATAGCACAGGAGAACGGTTGGGTACTCGGGCCCTATCTGCGGGTGGCCGTTGTCGTCGCGGCCCAGTAAGCATCCTTGTGAGCGTGGGCCGCACCCGCACGACTTGACAAATCGACAGATATTATTTTTGCTGACGTGCCAACGTTGATGAGTAAATAATGCGTACAAATTGTGCCGTTCCGGAAATGATCAGGTCCATATCGTTGCACTAGAAACCATGGCGCGGCCTTGACGCGCCCTTTTGAGCGTTGGGTCAATGTCACTTGAAAATTTTGATTTTTTTTTGTTCGACAACCCTGAAATTTCAAAGATAGAAAAACCAAGGCACACTTCTTATAGTGTATTTAGTTTGAATTCCACATATGGTAAATCTGTATGCATCTAAGTTCAGAACATGAAACTTTGTCTGCTGTTTTTTTTAATCTTGTAACAAGTTTGTCATCAGTGTAAGATTTATATTATCAGCAAAGGTTGACTCCTGTTTGCATGTAAATTGTAATAGTGTCCATAGCATCTTCCTTATGAAGAAAGGTTTGGTTTCAACCTTGTTATTAATAGGGCTTGAGAAAACAAAGGGAAATAGTATTCTTTTGATGATATATCAGAAAAACAACCATGCAATCCAGCCGTGTAATTACTAATTAGCTCACTTCCTAACTGAGAATGTTTACAATTAGGTGTGCAAAGGGGATGGCAATGTCACCACTCACCAATCACCAGGTACCAACACCAGGTAATTACTAATTAGCTCACTTCAATATGTGCATGACACTTCTCACTGAAACTGGCCTAATGTAGCTAAAGATTGCATCCACTAGTTTACATGAAATTTCACGCAATAAATCTAAACTACCTTTGCTGTCAGAAATGTCGTCGAAATTTGACCGGAGAGATTGGTTTGTTACGACGCACCCTTAGAATTCGATATGAACCAAATTAATTCGCAAGACATCAATGGGCCGAATCCATTCCACGGCCCAGTCTCCTTTCGCTCCGATCCGCACGGAGGTTAGCCCAAGCCTGCCTCGCAAGACGTCAATCAATAGGCCGAACGCAGAGGCCAGAAGCTCAACAGAACGCCGCGACGTCTTCCACGGTTCCACTTTAGGTCAGTCCCACTGGTCCAACGCCGCGGCTGGGACATCGTCGTCGGCATTCTCATGCGCACGCCGGCACGCGGCCGTCGCGTCGCCCCCACCCAACTCTCCAAACCATGACGCCACCCAGCAGCACAACAAAACCGCTGGTCCAAGTTCAACGCCCGTGGCGTGACGCCGACCCGAGCATGCGCTCGCGCGAGCGTGAGAAACCCAGGCGGGGATCGGAGGTGACGGTGGTGGAGGCCTGCCGCGAGCTGACGGCGACGCGTGCATCCATCCGCCCGGCGACGGGTGGCCGTGCATGCCCCGACGATGCCCGCCGGAGTGGATTTGGTTAGACGAATCCAATCCCACGGATCCCGCCGCCCGCCCTCTTCCTTCCGTCCGTGGCCTGCAGCCCCTGCACCGGACCACGACCCAGCACAAAGGCAGAAAGCGAGGGCGCAAAAGCGCCCACGACGCGGCCGGCGTCAACGCTAGCTGCTGCTCCGCCTGTACCAGCAGCATCCGTCCCCGGCCCAACGCGTGGAGCACTGGAGCAGCAGGAGGTCCCGGGGCTAGTCGGCTAGATGCCCTGTAGGCCGTCGAGCACCTGTACCCACGGCCACCCACAGGAGCGTGTACTGCCACTGAACTTCGGCGGCCCGGCCGGGCTACGCACGCGGCACCGCGTTCACGAGCAAACCTACCACAAGCTTGCACCTTCCACTAATCTGCATGTACACGTGAAAGCGTGTGTTTTAGTTAAGCACGGCTGCGACCACGCTCGAACAGGGAGCAGCTCGTCGCCGTCCCGGCTGGCGCCTCGTCGGCGCGGGGTCCCGTTGGCAGGGGCCAAGGCGGGCGCGTGGCGCGCGCGCGCGCCCCCGCGGCACGCACGCGGCGCGCGCATTTGCCCGGGCTGGCGCGCTCGCGGCCATTATATATGCAGGGTGCGCGCGCGCACCATGGCCATCTATGGCCGAACGGCCGCTCCGTTTCGCTTTCGGCCTTTCCCCCCCGGCGCGCACTGCCACAGGGAACGGCATAACGGAAAGCGAGAGACCATTTTGGCATTCAGCTTATCAGCTGCTGTTGGAAAAGGGCGGCTCTGACTCGTCACTTGTGTCGCCGGGGTCCAGCGATTCCGCTCCTCACGATCGAGAGCTCGAGCTCGATGCTGATGATGGAGCTGCATGCTGGGACGTGTGCGGCTGGCGTGCTCCCGGGCACGTCTGATGGTCCTGTTTGGCCCGGGTTTCCATCAGGTAGCTCCACTGTCCGCTCAGCACTCAAGTAGTGGAGTACTACTCAAGCTAACGGGATATGGCGATTTTGCAGAATTTGGCAAAATGCCGTACCCGGCCGGTTTGCTAATTTAGGGCCAGAATTCCAACATTGAGGTGCCCGCCCACTTTCGATTCGATGTAGCGTCAAGAACATGAGTGCCCTGCTTGGTTACCCCAGCTGGACGCAAAATCAAATGCTATCAAATCAGTCGACCTCCAAAATGAAGGGTGCATCCAGTATGTCCCATGAACTCAAAGTGACCAATAATCGACTTTGGATACATATTACGTCGACGAGTAAATTCATCCATACTCTTCTGCACTTGGAATTCGGAAAGCTGGTAACGGATTGCTGACCTTCAAGTTGTGGGTTCCTTTCGAGGGGTGTTTAGGTCCATTCAAAATCTAAAAGGTTTTCACCTAAAAAATCATGATTTTTTCTTTTTATTCACGTAACCCAATCTAAAAATTTTTACATGAAAAGTTTCCATGCAAATGTCACATCAACACGATTTTATATGCATAGAGTATTAAATGTAGACGAAAAATCAATCCATTATATGAATGGAATGTATGTCGCGAGAGGAATCTAATGAACCTATTTAATCCATAATTTGCAGTAAAAATGCTAGAGTAATCATTCATTACTGTAATTTGCTAGTCCACATTTACTACTTATTAAATGATGCATTTCATTTGATATGACATTTTCATAAAAAGTTTTTCCGGTGTCTAGACACCCTCTGCTCCGAAGTGCTGTTCACTCGACGTGAGCGGACAAGAACAGCACAAAGCTGCCAGACTTTAATCGATCCCCATGGGCCATGGCAAATGTGATTGGTACTGCCCTCCGGCCTCCGGGGCTCCGGGCGCCGGCCATGCATGGCAGTCCGGTGCCTGGCACGCTGCCGCACTCGTCGTCCTTCTTCTGCCGCAGGTGGAGCAGCAGCCACCACGCGCCCGCCGGCCCGCGTCGCCCCGCCAGGCCGCCAGAGACCCAGACCCAGACTCCGGCTCCACCACCCATGTGTTCCAGCAGAACCAGATGCCCGCCCCGCTCCTCTGCATCACCCACTTGTGCGTGCTTCGCCAGGACTCTCCCTCCATTACCGAGCCTTGTTCACTGCCAAAACGAAATCTTTTCGCCCACCACATTAAAGGAGAATCTTAGATGCATGGAGAATTAAATGTAGACGAAAAAATGAAAAGTTATATGGATAGGCTGTAAATCGCGAGACGAATTTAATGAGCCTACTTAATCCATGATTTGCAGCTACAGTAACCATCCGCTAATTATGGATTAATTACCGTTTAATTACCATCGTTGGATTCGTCTCGAGATTTCCAACCTATCTATATAACTTTTCACCTTTTTTGTCTACATTAACTACTCATAAATCGGTAAAATCCAAACCCGAAATCTTTTCATCGGTAAATCCAAACCCGAAATCTTTTCAACGATGGCTCATTTTCAGCGCCCAAGTCCCTTCAGGCTCCAGTCGCAGCAGCCCAGTGGCGCCGTTGGAGTACAAAATCTTCCATTGGCCGCGTTTAGATGTTTCGCGAAAAAAATTTACAGTATGTCGGGCACACATTTGAAGTATTAAATATAGACTAATTACAAAACTAATTACAGATTATGTTAGTTCATCGCAAGACGAACATAATGAGTCTAATTAATCCGTCATTAGCACATGTTTACTGTAGCAATTTATTGTCTAATCACAACCTAACTAGGCTCATTAGATTCGTCTCGCGAAGTACACTCCATCCATATAATGAGTTATTTTTTTTGACTACATTTAATATGCCATACATGTGAGGAAACATACTTGAAAAAAATTTCGCGAAACATCTAAACAGGCCCATTGCAGTCGTGTGTGGATGAGGATGACGAATATGTGCGTGACAGGGGGAGCCAGGAAGCCTTACTTTTTTCTGCAAACGCAGGATGGGGAATATATGAGCAAATCAGTCCGGCACGCGACACCGTGACGGCACCAGGTTCTCTTGTCCAAGGTCCAAGGTTCCATCCCCGATTTTTCTACTCGACAGTTGTTGATGCTCGATGTCATCCTAGATGTTCAACACATTAAACAACTCGGAAAAGCGAGCGCAACAAGCGATGTGCTCACGGTGCCATGCAGAATGCAGTGCTAGTGCATGGCAGTACAAATGCTCTGCCCGCCTCAGCAAGGAAAATCCACCCAAAAATCACTCCATCCACCCAAAAATCACTCCGCAAAACTTGCATTGCACAGGCGCTCGCTGGCTCAGGTCAGCTTCGCACATTGCAGCGAGGGGATTAAAAGGCAGGCGGCGGTCACAGGCAAAACTTTCCAAAAGCACGAGCGATTTCGCCAATCACCTGCCAAAGCGGCAAGGCGCGCGCGATTAGATTAAAATCATGTGCCACTGCGCGCCGCGCGCGTGCCCTCGCGCGCCCGGGGTGAAGCCGGCGCGTGCCCCGGCCCGCGGGTGCCCAGGTGGCCGCTCCCCTCGCCGCCCGATCCCGCCCGCGGACGGCCACGATGCGCGCGATCGCCACGTCGGCCGGTGTTCCACGCGAACGAACGAACCCCTGACGCGCCCGTACGAGGAGGAAGAGGGCAGGCGCACCGGGACGGAGGAGCCGCGCCGAGTGCGATCGGAATATAAATAGGAAGGCCAGCAAAGGGCTCAAGCGCTACCATCCAAGAGCCGTAGAGAATCTCTCTCAAAAGGCAAGAGCGTCCACGGCTGCCACCAGCGAAGCATCGGCTGCGGGCTGCGGCGGCGGCCGGTTTGGGAGCTAGTGGAGCAGAGGAAGTGAGGGAGGGAGGATGGCGTCGAGGAAGTCGCCGGTGGCGGCGGAGGAGCGGGCGGGGAAGGAAGGAGATGGGGAAGGGGAGTGGGAGAGGTGCCCGGTGGAGGAGGTGGCGCTGGTGGTGCCGGAGACCGACGACCCGACGCTGCCGGTGATGACATTCCGGGCGTGGACGCTGGGGCTGGGCTCCTGCGTGGTGCTCATCTTCCTCAACACCTTCTTCACCTACCGCACGCAGCCGCTCACCATCTCGGGGATCCTGGCACAGATCCTCGTGCTCCCCGCGGGCCGGTTCATGGCCGCCGTGCTGCCCGACAGGGAGGTCAGGGTCCTGGGAGGGCGGCTGGGAAGCTTCAACCTCAACCCGGGGCCGTTCAACGTCAAGGAGCACGTCATCATCACCATCTTCGCCAACTGCGGCGTCTCCTACGGCGGCGGCGACGCGTACTCCATCGGCGCCATCACCGTCATGAAGGCCTACTACAAGCAGACGCTCAGCTTCGTCCTCGCCCTCCTCATCGTCCTCACAACCCAGGTACTACCTTCACTGAACTGCCTTTGCTTGCTAACTGGCAAGTCTGCTAGTGAGCACTTCAATTCACTGAACTGTGCCAAAGATCCATTCACTGAATTAATCAGGCACAAGCACAAGTAATGAAATTAATTCTTCACTCTTTCTTTAGTCCAGTTGCTTTCGAAATCTAGTATAATATGGTTCTCAAGTAACCATCAAACATTCTTTGCTGCTTTCTTCTGTGTCATTTCACATTGACCTATCTTCTAGTACGCGAATGTAACGCGCACAGTTAGTCAAGAATCGAATCAAAGGTGCGGCTGATAAGAACATGTCAAGATGTGCAAACCAATCAATCTCCTGTTTTTGTTCTCGTTTGCGTAGGAGTTACCTTACCACCAATCATGGCCCCATGGAAGAAAGCGAAAAAAGGGGGTTTGAAAAATCTCATGCCTATGTCATCATGAGACCATGCATGCATGTACTAGGATGGCCTACAAATAATTGGCAGGATCTTGTTTGTGTGTGCACATGCGTTTCGTCATACATCTCATAGTGGGCAATTTCCGAATCCATGTCTGATTGCTGGTCCTGCTAGTTGATAAATATTTTTATGAAAAAATATAGTCGAAAAAGAGCAGTTTGTATAGAGAAATCTAAGTTGGAAGACATTCTGTTAAACAAACACTTGCAGTACCAAAAGCGAAAGCACAGATTCTTTTCTAGTTCTTTTGGATTAACTGACGATCAGTCCTCGATTAACCAATCCAAAAGAAAATATCTCGTTCTTCCCCTTTATTAGCTTTGCATCCATCATAAACCAGAACGACAGGAGATGCTGACGCAGTTCAGTGCTGACCTGCTGACGCTTTGACTGGTGAAATTCTAACAATCTGTACTTTGTGGCTGCACACTGCAGATCCTGGGGTACGGATGGGCCGGCATGCTGAGGAGGTACCTGGTCGATCCTGCCGAGATGTGGTGGCCTTCTAACCTCGCCCAGGTCTCACTCTTCAGGTAACTAATCACTCTTTTTTTTTTTAGAATAACTAATCACCCTGTTAACTGCTAGTACCTCAGTAAGCATTAGCACCAGCTAGCTGACCCTGCGAAATGATCTCTGGGTGGAATGTTGGAATGATGCAGGGCGCTGCACGAGAAGGATGAGGGCGAGAAGTCCCGTGGCCCGTCGCGGATGCGCTTCTTCCTGATCGTCTTCTTCGCGAGCTTCGCCTACTACGCGCTGCCGGGCTACCTGCTGCCGATCCTGACCTTCTTCTCGTGGGCGTGCTGGGTGTGGCCGCACAGCATCACGGCGCAGCAGGTCGGGTCCGGGTACCACGGCCTCGGCGTCGGCGCCTTCACGCTCGACTGGGCGGGCATCTCGGCGTACCACGGGAGCCCGCTGGTGGCGCCGTGGGCGTCCATCGCCAACACGGCCGTCGGATTCGTCATGTTCATCTACGTCATCGTGCCGCTCTGCTACTGGCAGTTCAACACGTTCGACGCGCGCAGGTTCCCCATCTTCTCCAACCAGCTCTTCACGGCGGCAGGGCAGAAGTACGACACCACCAAGGTGCTCACCAAGGACTTCGACCTCAATGTCGCTGCCTACAACAGCTACGGCAAGCTCTACCTCAGCCCGCTCTTCGCCATCTCCATCGGCTCCGGCTTCCTGCGCTTCACCGCCACCATCGTCCACGTCCTGCTCTTCCATGGCAGGTACTGTGCATCTCAATGTTTTTGCTAACTTAATTAATCAGCGTCACATCATGAACGCATGAGGGAATAATCTTGACTCAGTTAATTGAATTCTGTGTGCTCGTGGACAGCGACATGTGGAAGCAGAGCAGGTCGGCCATGAACGCGGTGAAGATGGACGTGCACGCGAAGCTGATGCAGAGGTACAAGCAGGTGCCGCAGTGGTGGTTCCTGGTGCTGCTGCTGGGCAGCGTGGTGGTGTCGCTGCTCATGGCCTTCGTCTGGAAGGAGGAGGTGCAGCTGCCGTGGTGGGGGATGCTCTTCGCCTTCGCGCTCGCCTTCATTGTCACTCTCCCCATCGGCGTCATCCAGGCCACCACCAACCAGGCACGCACCGCGCTCTGTTCTGATCATTGTGTTTTTATGCATTGCCCTCGTCGCCTGCCATATCATCGTCCTCTCGTCTGAATGTGTGCCGTGAAATTCCTGCAGCAACCTGGGTACGACATCATCGCGCAGTTCATGATCGGCTACGCGCTGCCCGGCAAGCCCATCGCCAACCTGCTCTTCAAGATTTACGGCCGGATCAGCACTGTGCACGCGCTGTCCTTCCTCGCCGACCTCAAGCTCGGCCACTACATGAAGATCCCCCCACGGTGCATGTACACCGCCCAGGTACGTACTGATCATCTTCAGCAGGCAGATACGACGCTGCACATTTAATTTCAGTCGGTGGTGCCGCATGGTCACATGAATGGAACTGATCCTAATTGAACATGCACTCGCCGTCGCAGCTGGTCGGGACGGTGGTCGCCGGCGTGGTGAACCTGGCGGTGGCGTGGTGGATGCTGGACAACATCGAGAACATCTGCGACGTGGAGGCGCTGCACCCGGACAGCCCATGGACGTGCCCCAAGTACCGGGTCACGTTCGACGCGTCGGTGATATGGGGCCTGATCGGGCCGGGGCGGCTCTTCGGCCATGGCGGGCTGTACCGCAACCTGGTGTGGCTGTTCGTCGTCGGCGCCGTGCTCCCCGTGCCGGTGTGGCTGCTGAGCAGGGCGTTCCCGGAGAAGAAGTGGATCGCGCTCATCAACGTCCCCGTCATATCCTACGGGTTCGCCGGGATGCCGCCGGCCACGCCCACCAACATCGCCACGTGGCTCGTGACGGGCACCATCTTCAACTACTTCGTGTTCCGGTACCGCAAGGGGTGGTGGCAGAAGTACAACTACGTGCTCTCGGCGGCGCTCGACGCCGGCACGGCCTTCATGGGGGTGCTCATCTTCTTCGCGCTCCAGAACGCGCACCACGAGCTCAAGTGGTGGGGCACGGCGGTGGATCACTGCCCGCTCGCATCCTGCCCCACCGCGCCGGGGATCGTCGTCAAAGGCTGCCCGGTGTTCTAGCTGACCGTACCGCGTCGTAATCTGGGTGTGTAAGGGCATAATGTAACACCTGCTTAATTTATTTGAGAACCGTGTGGATTTAGCCAAACATCGATTAACTGGTCTACGAAGTAGTGTTTTGTCATCTTGAATGTAACGATTTGTTCATGGGAGGAAACACATGAGCAACTTAGTCTACACATCCTCGTTTCGAGGCTTATTAGAACACCCGAATTTTGAGTCATCTGCAACCAGCGGCTCAGATTTTATGTAACCAGTAACTTAGCACTAACGATATTGCCTTAAACAGGAGCACAAAACAGATTGCATACTAACTTGCCAGTCACAAAGACAATCGACGCACGCACACTAAAGAAACTGCTCGTCTACATCCAACACATGTTGCCAGGATACATGTTGCTTACATCCAGAACGCCACGGGATACTTCAGGAGTAACATAGTTGTTTCTCCGGGCACGCTGTAGTATTGAACCCGACGACTGTCACCAGCAGTCAGGTCTCCATTCTTGTCATATTTTAAAGCAAACGTCGACACCCGAAATAGATAGCGGCATGGCAAAGAGCTTTCTTCACTATAGTTGTAAATCCTCCCAGCAAGGTGCTTATCCTCTATGCAGACACACTCTACAAGGCAGAACTCGCTACTGTGTCCTCTGTAAACGAGCGTGGCACCAACGTGCTTCTCTCCCGGATCCTCACTGAAGAAGGTCTCCTTGCTGACCTTCCAAGCCAGACTCTGCCCCTGCCTAGCAGGAATCACGTCGCAGGCGCTGAGGTGGCCAATGCCGTCCGGGTATGTGGAAATCCCAACCCAGCGTTCAGCTTGGCATCGTAGTGTGCACCTCCTTCGAAAGGCAGTATCCAATCACCTAATGGTTCCCACCTCCCCTCCATGTTCCCCTCCCCCATCTGAAAGCTGAAGGTGGCCGGTGCAATGAGCTTCCCAATGCTGACGAAGATGATTTGGCCATCAGGGTGCACCGCGTAGGAGGTGACAACCCTGGAGTCGAAGGGCGGCTCAGGAAGCTCGTCCAGGACGGGGAGCACCACTGGCCGGTGGGATCGCTGGGCTGGGGCGGGTTGAGCAGCTGGAAGGATGCAGATAGAGCGAAGAGCCTGTTGCCAATGGGAATGTAGAAGGGGTAGCTCATCCGATCCTGCTTGGGCCGAGGGCAGAACACCATTGCCCGGGTGCGGACGTCAAAGGCGGTGACGAGGCGCTTGGGCACGACGGGGTGGGTGTCTGCCTCGTCGTCTCCGTCGTCTCCGAGATGCATGGCCATGATCTTGGTGCCGAAGGCCCCGGCGAAGTACATGGGCAACCCACGCTGTGCCACGACACGAAAGATGGCCGATGGCAGGAGCTGCTCGCCAATGGAGCCTTCCCGTCCGACGCCAGCAGCTAATTGGTGAGGGTCATTGGGATGAGAGTGTGATGACAAAACAATCTTGCCGGGGACCAGTCATCCAGAACAAGATAGAGATGCCGCCGCCGCGGCTTTGCCGTACGGCCGCCGCCACGCCCATCGGGCCTCTGCCCCTGCATCGTTGTTATTTGGTTTCAGCACAAATCGCCTACTGAGTTCTGATTCCTTCCGAGCTCCCTTTTCTTGTAACTGCCTCTGCGATTCCAATTCGACTTAATTGTAAACAAAGGATCAATCCACCCCAAATCCGTCCCTACTGAGACTCAACTCAGCAAACCCTAAGATCTGATTCTGAATCGAGGCAACCAAGAAAAAGAGAGAGAAGGAACTCACCTCAAAGCCGAAGAGGTCCGTCAGTCCAACTGCGCGCTTCGTAATGGACGGAGAGTTGAGCGAGGCGGCGGCCGGCGGAGCGATGAGGGAAACCATTAATGGGCCAAAATTGACGGAGTACCCACTTTTCTATAGGCCCATCGGACTCATCTTGGTTTCCTACAAATGGCCCATTAAGTCCACCAGTCACCGGATCCAAATCTCCTTGGATTTCTTGGGGCGTCTTCATCCCCCCACAAATTTCCCTCAATCTTGAAACGTATCTGATCTGCCCAGGAGGCGACTTGTGCTGAAACCAAAGAACAGCAACGATGCCGAAGCGGAGGTTCGATGGGTGTGGCGGCGGCGGCCGCGGCGGCCGGGCGGCGGCACCTTTACCTTGTGCTCGATGACTGGTCCATTGGATACAGCATCCGCAAGATTGATTTGTCGTCCGACTTCGATTCCGAGGACTCTGATCAGTTGATAGCAGCTCACGGCCCCATCAGCTCCAACGGCAAGCGACGCCTACCATCAGCCGTCTTCCGCTTCCAAGCACAACGTGGGTTGCCCATGTACTTCGCGGACGCCTTTGACTCCAAGATCATGGCTATGCATCCCATAACCCCCGGGATCAATGGCATGCTTCCTTGGGTGCCCGAGCGCCTCGTCCCTGTCTTCGACGTCCGCATGCGGAGCGTCATCTTTGGCCCTCGGCAAATTCCCGACCTAGACGACCCTATCTACATTCCTGTCGGCGGCAGGCTGTTTGCTCTATCCACAGGCTCCTTCCAGCTGCTCTACCCGCCGCCAGGTGATAATGAAGTGTCCGGGTCAGAGGAAGAGGAGGGCTGGGTGTGGTCGTGGCGCCAGCTCCCCAAGCCACCCTTTAAGCGCAAGCATGTCACAGCCTACACCATCCACCCAGATGGACGAACCATCTTCATCAGCATCAAGAAGCGTCGCTCAGCTACCACATTCACCTTTGACACGGCTGAGAGTGCGTTGAGAGATGACTGTACGTGGAAGCAACACGGCAATTGGATGCTGCCGTTCAGTGGCCGTGCTTACTTTGACAGTGTGTTGGACGCCTGGGTTGGGCTTTCCAGAGATTCTGGCACCGTTGGCCAGCTCTGCTCCTGCGATGTGGTGTCAACATCTGACGTTGTTGGCGCCAGTGATGATAGGCAGTGCCCAACCGTGAAGCTCTGCAAGGAGCTGTTTGTTGAGAATCCAGTCATGAGGCGTGTAGGTGCCACCCTCCTCTACATGGGGAACCGAAGCAAATTCTGCCTTGTTGAGTGCATCTGCATCAAAGATGATTCTGTCGATGAGATCAAAGATGGTTCTGTTGGTGAGATGACTGATGGTTCTGTTGGTGGGGCGAATGAAGATTCTGTCCATGAGATGAATGATGACCCTGTTGGCGAGTTGAACGAGGATTATGAGATGAACGATGACTCTGGTATGAATGACAGTAAGCTGGAGGAGCAGCATGTGTCCCCACACAGTGGCTATTTTCTTCGTCTAAAGACCTTCTTTCTGATGTATGACAAGAATGGAGACCTGAAAACTGGCAAACACATCCAGGTTCGGTGCGACGATGTGCCTAAAACAGTTTCTGAGTCAATCCGCAAGCATCCCGTCGCGTTCTGGATGTAAAAATATTTGTCTGATGTATCTCTTTGCTTTGCATTCTAGACGACATACTATTTGCCTAGCGGTTTACTTTGTCTGCGCGACCTTATGTAACCAGTTAATTGTGGTTTGCTTTGTATGCCTGAATCTTTGGTAATCATGTCATCAGCTAATTATGGTAGTCATATTTGGCTGGTGCGTGAATCTTTTGCTGCTCCTATGTAACTTCAATTCTGACTCACATGTTTGGAATTGGTATATTTTTAGATTCAGACAATATTGCTATTTTCCAGAAGTAATCTGTGTGCTATTTTGGTTTGTGTTACAGTATAGTATTTTGAATTTTTTATTCAGACAGTACTGCTACTTTCTTAATCTTGTGTTTGCTTTGTTACCGTAAACGTACCGTAATTGTGGCTGCTGGTTACACTAGTCACTAGATATGGTGATCGGCTACACTGCAAACATGTTCTGCCCCAGCTACATGATCGTTTTTAGTTTAAACAATCGGGCCATTCAATTCAAGAAGCAGGCAAGCAGCTACACCTTCTATTTCTACAAGTATTGTATTCATTCCAATTTTCTAAAAGCTGTATATAGCTCAATACTACTTCCTCCACCCCTAAAAGAAAGTCAGCAGATTTGCTAGAGGGTAAAATTGCCTTGGATTCTTATTTATTGGGCTTAGTTTTCCAAGTGACATTTGATAATTGTCCAGAATTAACTTCACAGCTGCCGCATGCAGCATGCACATACAAATGCACAATCAGGTCATGCGGGTAATTAAGGATAGGCCAGTGGGAGGGAAACTAGTGCTTATGGTCAGTAGGACAAATTTTGAAGTGCAGACTGACTTTCTTCGAGGACGGATGGTGTATCCGTAGACTGGTCCATAACCTTCTATTATAGGCTTATACAATTGGTTCTGGGGTATCACCGTATCACCATTCAATCTCAATCATTGTTTACATCCCAGAATTGCACACACATTGCTTCTGTGAAATCTAAAGAGCGCTGGTCGCTGGATGGCTCAAAGTGGCAGCTCGAAGATCTCATCTTCCCTTGCGGCGATGTGCTTCCTGCAGACCCATGCAATGTGGCCATCATCTCTGTACCGAACCCTCCACAGGCCAAACCTCTGTGCTATGTCCGTCCCTGTCAAAACCCCTTGCCCTTTCAAGAAATCCACAAGCCACTGTCTGGCCTGCCTTCATATCCTCTCCCATGTCGCTTGTGCCACCTTGGTTGCTGTTGTTCCTCCCTCTTCCATACAGTGCTGCTGCACCTAAAGCTCCCACCGACGCGGCAGATGCAGCCGTGCCATACATGAGTGAGGAGTCTAGCAGGTGCACCACTTCCCTGCTCAGGTCAGGTATCATCTCCCCCATCCCGACAATGAAATGGGCACCGATCTTCAGAGCGAAGGTCAGCAGCTTCATGAACTTGCTCATGTAAGGCAGCAAGGATTTCACCGTCTGGTTGTCCACTTGAATCAGGTCACAGCCAAGCTGGTCTTCTACTACATGCATTTCTCTTCGGAACTCACACAGCATGTGTACCCGTAGGGACCGCATCCCAGGCAGTATTCTTGTGACCAGCTGTTTAGACCTGTTGTCCAGGCTTACAAGATAGAACATCTGAGGCACTTTCCTTTCCTCCAACTGGATGTTGTAATTCATCACGTAGTCCATTTTCCTGTGGAGTTCAGTCACAAGGTGATATTCGTAATACCTCAAGCTTGCAATTTCCTCCTTGAGGTCCCTTATTCCTTGTTCCACTCTCTTCAGTCTTTGGAGAACCATCTCAACACCTTTTGCAATACCTAATATGGAAGGATCAACCACATCTGTTTCAGGGATGATTTCATGTTGCTGCTGATTGTCTTGGGTGACAGCAAGTTCAGTTGCAAGGTGCTGCAGATCATAGTACCTACGGTGAAGAACTTCATGGAAGTCATCATCTGACAGCATATCTCTAGCATGGTCTGAACCTGATCGTAAAATGATCCGTTTATTGTGTTCAATTGCACTCCATGTATGCTCATATTCATACATGCTTTCTGCTGGCAACGACAAAAGAATTTGCTTTATTCTTTTCAGAGGCAGCTGCTGTGTTTGAAGGAACCTATGTGGTATGAGATACTTTACACAGTCCGGTCTGATAATGCTTTCCTCAAACATCAAACTGGAAGACAAGTTTAGTATGGTAGGGATTATTAACTTGTGGAATATCCTGACCATGTCAGTAACACTTTTGCTGGAGCATGCAAGCACATCTATGGATGAGTCTATCTTTCCCAGCTCTACTCTTACATGGATACCATTGATCACTGTATAAATAAGGTTTTTCTCCAAGGTGTAGAGTGCACCCTGTTGCTGTCCCAGGCACATGATTTTGTTGTGCAGACGAACCTGGAAAAAAGTTATCCTTTCAGAAAATAAAAAACATATATAGAAACTAATTCTGGGGTTGCCAATATATCTCTAAATAGCATGCATACCACTTCTGGAAGCTATACTAGTAGTTAGAGAAATGTTTTACCTGAAGCCTTGGAAAGAAATCACTTGTCAAAAACATGTGTGTATCTTTGCATTTAAGAAGCCTTCCAACATATCTGCATTCTGGAATGTTTAAGTGCCACTGTTGAGTCCCTTCTTTGCTTTCCTCAAGAATAGCTGGCACTAGAAGTAATGTGTTTGGGTTCCCAGGATCCTGTTCATAACATAATTCGAGTTTCAACAACAAATTTACGACATCACTGCCCTGGAAGGATGCACCAGCTCTCCAGTTTGACCCTTGAAGTTGATTGCACAGCTTCTCTTGAAGAATCCTCTCCAACTCTTGTCTGCGGACAAAGCCACTTCTTTCTGTCTTGATCGATTTCAATGTAGCCATTTGGCTGAGGACATCTCGACAGAACCAGTCACAATCCATGATCAGGACACCAAGCTCCTCCAAAAATATGATTTCACCCAAGTTATGCAGTGATTTTGCAACAGCACGTCTTCTTGTGTCTACTTTCTCCACATTATCACGCCTTGATCTCAATCTTAGTGCTGGAACATTGAGTTGACATATCTCACGGAACTCAGACCATTTGATGACAGCTTTATTGTTCTTCAACCTCCAATCATGAAAAATTCTAACAAAATCATTGCATACTTCATAAACTTGAGGTACTCGCTGGAGAATTGTCTTGGTTGTCATGCGGAGGTGATGAGTGAGTCTACTAACGGAAACCAATGATCTTGAATCCACAGCAAAAACAGTGGGATAAATCTCAGCATATGGAAGGAAGTCTTCTCTGAGCCTTTGTACAAGGGCAGCAATTGGCTCTAACCCTTCTGGTAGATGAGCTACCTTGTCATAATGAGTGAGAACTATAGTTACACTGGGAAGAAACAACTGTGAAACTCTCTTAGCATTTGAAACTAAAAACTTCAGCCAATATATTAGATCGCATTCGATCTCATCTATGCTTTTGGGATATCTATTAGCAGGCTTTACGACCAAGCTAGATACAATTATGAAAAAACATGGACCACCATGCACCAGAAACATAAAATCCTGCAAGGGAAAAATCTCCTTGTGTCCACCAAGACTACACATTGTCAACTTTGTGTTACCATCAAAGAAAGCATTAATCTTATTCGCGCTGGTGGAAACCATTTGCTCTGGAGTCTTAGTACTCTGTACATCCATGCAGGGTGACTTTAATGGGTTCATGCACTCGTTTATGGAGTTGTGTAGCGTGCTCTTACCTGCATGGCCACACAAATTGGATTAACAGTTGCAATGAGAAATTGAAATATCAGTTTTTCCTTTCCTTTTCTTCTTTCTCGTGTGCGAATCTATGTTATTGATATTCTATACCATTAACGAATCTATGTACTCCCTCCGGTCAGATATATTTGACGTTCCGACCGGAGGAATCAGTTCATTTTGCTCACCTGCTTTGGTCTGAAACGTCAAACATATACGACCGGAGGTAGTATTCATTTAGCAGGCTAGTATTGCAGTGAATTTAATCAAGATTCCAGAAAATTAAAATTTTACACTTAAATAGCAATTCCCCAAGTCAAAAGAAAAAAAATGATAAACAGCATACGCTAATGATTTATCTGCTTAATTTCTGTTTATAGGTAATAAAGATGAGGATAATGATAGATATGCTGATGGTACCTGCTGATTCCTGGCCACATAGAAAAACACGGCAACAAGTAGGAGCACTTAATGGCAAATCGAGAAGATCATTTGGCAGAACAAGACTTCCATTCTGACAGAGCTTCTCATAAATTTGTTCTGCTTTACCAGAAACATGCAAAGGTGTTTCATGCAGGTCAATTTCTTCAATCCAAGGATTAACCTCCAAGGTGCCCATAATCGTCTGCAGGATTACCTCACCCTCAACTCCCTTGCAGCCTCTCAAAGACAAACTACGAAGAGTAGCATTCCTCTCTAAACTAGTAAAGATTTTGACAACATCAGTCGGCGTCAGGCTTGCATCATTGCATACTGCCAGCTGAATTAGGCTCTGGTTTGTCTCCAACATCTGCAAGATTGCAGTTACACCATGCCTGCCTATCTTTGCTCGCTCTCCCCCAAAACTCAAAACCTTCAATGTCGTATTGGCTTGTTTCTGAAGTGGAGAAAAGGTGCTAAGAGGGCACAGCAGATGCTCCAATCCGACTCCACCAAATCTATTTCCATCCAAACTCAAGTTCTCTACACAGGTGTTCTTGAAGAGTCCTGCAGCTACATACACCACCGCTTTGTTCCCAAGGGAACATTTGCTGAGCTTGACGGTTTTCAGGCTCTTGTTCCGTTCAAGGACTCCTCTAAGCTCTTTGGTCCATTTAGAGCTTAGTGGGACACTTGACATGTCCAGTGTCGTCACTGTGGTATTCCATGCCAGAGCACAAGCGACCCGTTGCAGTCCTGTGGAGTTATGGTTGTTGTAGATCCTAATGCTCCCAGTCTCAGGCAGAAATTCAACAATCTTATAGCTATCCATGCCACCTTTAGTGCCACGACTGTGTCCCCATATGTGAACCTCCACTCTGCGGTTGCGTGCCAGGACAGCAGAGATAAGCGGAGCCACTGTGATGGAGCTGTTGTCAAGTATGATCAACTTCTTCAGTATATAGTTCACCTCAATCATCTTGGAGAGTTCCTCTGCTCCCTTGGAACCTATGGAGTCCTCCCATACTTGGAACTCCTCCACACTTCTGTTGTTTGCCAATGCTGAAGCGAGCAATGTGGCTCCAGTAGATCCAATTCTACATTCAGAGAAAACGACTGCCTTGATGGTGTTGTTCTTTTGAAGCATTTCTGAGAGTGGAACAAGAGCAATTGCTGATTTTGTGCCGAAAACATTTTTCTGGAATTCCACCTGCTTCACACTTGAGTCAGGGCCTAAAAATGAACAGAGAAGCTGCAAACCCTCAATCTGCCATTCAATACCATGGAATAGGAGGTCTGTCAAATTTCTGTACTTCTCTTTGTTCTCCACAAGGTGATGAAGAAACCTGAGCAGGAAGTTGACATCACTGTTGTCCATGCAGACATGAACTCTTAATGATCTCTCACTTTCCATGCATAAGCCTGATGTTGAGTTTGCTGGAACCTGGTAGAAAGCAATGTTCTCCATGTTGTTGTAGGTCTGCAAATCAACATCTCCAATATCTCTGGTATACTCCCTCTTAGAAGTTGATGTTATTGTGATCATCCTTTCCTCCATGCTTTGGAGGGGATGGGAGGGTAGATGAACAAGGGAGAGGAAGCAAAGCCAAGAGGTCCCTTTACCATGCAAGGAGAATTCAGACGCATATGGCTATGGCACAATACTTTTGCAGTCAGATGTCACATCTTGCATACACTGAACGTGGTGTGGAAAGACAACAGATGGAGGCATCAGATTCCTGCCTTGTCAAGGGAGCATTATAAAGAAAGCAACAACCTTTAACTTTCTTTGCTGATCTGGAAAGAGATAACTGGTGAAGAAATAAATAAATTTCGACTGTACAGGAATCTGAATACAAATAACGTGAGAAAGGAATAACATCAGCTCAAGCAGCCGCAGAATGATTTAATTAATTTCATAAAATAATACACAAGGATTTCCCTTTGCTTGGGACAAAAGGCTATGTTGTTGTTGTTATTGTTGTAATACACAAGGATCTCAAAGTTCTCTGTTCTCTGTAGTCCCCCTGTAGCCCTGATACTATGATCTATGAACACTCTGCGTAGTCCCATACTACCTAGGCACAGAATCAGCACATTCGTTGTTCAAACCAAAAATATTATTTAATATTTTGCTCCCATTAGGATCATACCATAAACAAAAAGACCTAACTTCAACTGAATTTAGTACAAGCGATGATACAAAACCTTTTTCCAGTGTACTTTTGTACTGTTTCTTGTGCCAGCATTACATGCTTCATGCAAAGGGAAGAGAGATTCTCATATTTGTCTGTGAAGTAAGGAATGCCGGAAAGCAAAGGGCCTGATTTTTTTTTCTTTTTAGTATACACGATCACACAACTCGTAGTATCTACTTGCAGAGTTGTTCAGTTCCACCTAGTAGTTGAAAGAAGGCAGAATGCATACTTCCTTACCACCAAATGCAGGCAGAGTGAAGAGTTGGAATCTAAAGAAGCAGGCCGCAACAAGGATGACACTACTCCTTTACCTGATTCCAGAAGGCTTGTTCTTCTTCCCTTGTACTCTCCGATTGCCCAGTGTTCTTTCCATCACAAGCATTGAAATTAACTTAAAGTTTAGGATCCCATGAGCAAGACCCTAACATAGTAAAAGTCTGGACAATGTGATAGGTAAAAATCTGAGCAACCATGACAATTACCAAAGTTAAAAGCTGCTGACAAATGCTAAAACAAAGTAACGATCTACAAATAAGAAATATGCTTGAATATGATACCACATGAGAGAAGATAGGATGTGTGCAAATATGGAACACATCTACTATTACCATTCAAGAAGATATAGCCATGTCAATGACAAAAGAGAGCGATTACTCTACCATGCTTTGAGATTGGGATCCATTACACAAAGTATCATATAATTATTTTTACTCATTGTTCCACAAGACACCGTCGGATATCATTTCTATCCATAATCATGGGCTGGTAACAAGATATATTCATATTTAACTTTGTTACTAGAGCATATAGTGCAAGCAGTAGTACTAATACCATGCTAATGCAGCACAAATATATGAATGATGTTGTATCACAATTGGAAAGGATACAAGAACTGAAATTTGAATTCATGGCTCCCAGAAAAATAGTCACAACCATTTCAGAAATCATTATGTGTTTCCATCCAATTAGATAATCAAAATTGGGATAAGCAATGGTGCATATCAGATGAGCAAACACCAGATGATTTCTCACAGCAAGCTCTTAACTGGGCATGCAGTCCTGGTGGTGCAGACTGCACCATGATCGAGTCAAACAAATCTTGCTATCTTCCCAATACTGTGGAGGGACCGTGCATCATATGCCTTCAACAACTACTGGAGAAAGTTCAAGAAACATGGTGGTACTTGCTACTTCAATGCAGCTGCAATCGTCACCGACTTGGATCCAAGTATACTTCTAACCTGGACTCTGAAAGTTTGAACAATTCCAAGCTGTGACTATTACACCATTCACTTAATGCCACGTTGCAGGTCATAATTCCTGTCATTTTGAGCCAGCAACCTAGTATGAAGGAAGTGCTTCCTGTATTCCTGAGCTATCTTCCATTTATTCAGAAAATAAAGAGCGAAGTTACCTTAACGCAAACTTTCTCCTCGTGAGGGCATGTTGTTACTTGAGTTTTGGAAACATGGATGGCTACAGAAGGAAATATCTGACATGTTGCTCCATACTCCAAATGTTTCAGTTCTTTCATGTCAATTTTAATAAGAACGTATTTTCATTTTTCACCATGTATCTGGTTTTATGTTAATGTGAATGGTTGGAAGAGTTTCCAATAATGTGTAAAAGAGTAGACCAGATATACTTCCTCTGATCCCTTATATAAGTCCACCAGGAGATCGACAGTCCAATATGTCACTTTGACTAGCAATATATATAGAAATATATCACCAGAAATATAGAGAATTAAACACTATGATATTATTTTTCATGAACAATCTATAAACATCAACCTTATGTTGTCAATCTACGTACTTCTTTTAGAAACTGATGGTCAAAGTTAAAAAGTTTGACTTAGGGCAAACCAAGATGGTCTTATATTTGGGATCAATAAATATTTTGTGCAGTATTGAGTTGGGGCCTGTGACATGAGGTTGTTAACATGAGTACATGACATCTTGCTCCAGAATATAGTCAAACCATTGCTATACAAATTCTGCAAAGTTGAAGTCCAGTGTAGTTTCTACTGTACAGAGTGTTAAACATGTGTCGCCAAACAAAAAAGAGCTCAAATTGTGGATGGAAGCAAGAAGTCAAGCAGCAATGATGCTGATCTGACCGTTCATATTTGCAAAGCCAATAAGAATGTTGAAATGCCAAAGCTGGAAAGGTGAACCCAACCTTTTGAACAAAGACAATCATGAAATCAGCTTGAGTTAATGTCACAGGAGACGTAGCTTCCTTGGCACAATCAATCGAGCAAAGATAAAAAACAGCATGCCATGCTTAGCTAGAAACAAGAAAGGACAGACTGTATTATTTAACCAAAGGTGCATATGGTACCAGTACAATTCCATAACCTATTATTAAAGTATACCAGATACAGAGCTTCTAGAATTTTTGTTTTATTGGCTAAAGCACAATTTCATCAGAAGAGAAGGCTGGCCCAAGCGGCTATGAATGCAAAGCCACCCAGTGGTGCCGGTGAAGAAAACTTCCGGTCTTCAAGATACGCCACAGTGTAACACCTAAATGAGAATGATCCATCATCCGTCAATAATGATTTTACAATTCACAATTCCAATAAAACGAAAGGTAACTCAAGAAAACATTCATTTTCCCTATTTGTGTTGCCGTTTCCAGATGATTAGCATTTCGATTAGATTTAGAAAGGAAGATACGCTTACGTTCCAGAGAAGAACACGATTCCAGCCGTGAGAAGCCCTCCGAACTGCAAAGACAAGAATCGCACAGCGCGTGTAAACTACGAGCGCTAGAGTAACAGCAACAAAGCGTGAGTGAAGGGAACGGCACTGATGCAGAAATACTGACAATATTGGGGCGTTTCGTGATGGGAGCCCCGAGCAGCGCGGCGGTGTGGACGAGATGGTACAGGGACGCGGTTTGCCAGACCTGCCAAAATCATCCCCCCAAATTGCACGAAGCAGTTCAATGAATCTTAAAAATCTGGACGAACACTTCGGAAACAACAGAAGAATGCGGATGTGGGGGAGCGTTGCGTACCTCCTTGTACTTGGGGTTCTCGGGGCGGAACATGTGCGCGCCGTAGGTGCCGAGTCCAAGAGCAGCAACCCCTGCTCAAGTCAGCCGCTCATCCCGGTGGGCGGTGGTCTGGTTGAGGAAACAGGAAGAGGAGGGGGGAGAGAGAGGGGGACGGAGGGGAGAAGGATGGGTTACCGGAGACGGCGGCCACCTTGTGCCACAGCATCGGATCCATCGGCGGCAACATCCCCCTTCTTCTTCGGTTGGTCTCCTTGTCTTTGCTTCTGCAGTTCTGCTCTCTCTTCTTCCTCCTCGTCGCGCTGGTCGTCGGCAGTCCAGTCCTTTTTGTGGGATCAGTTTCGTGACCAAGAACCTGGGCCGATTACGTAGCACGACCCAGTGAAGCCTCCAAAGCCTAGCCCACCAAGCCTGTCCGCGGCTTCGCGCAACCGAGACGCCAAACCCGACGGCTCGGTGAGTGCGTGAGGCGCACTGCGCACAGACGTCACGCGATCTTGCCACCGTGCCCTCTCGGGTGAGAGCGGCGAGAATAATTTCCGCATCCGATCCGCTTCGAATCCGAATTTTATGGATATGGAGAAGTCTTTTTGATATCCGTGTGGATATGGATAATCTAAATCCGATTGTATGTGAATGCGGAGTAGGATATGGTTTAAGCGAAATCAGATGGATATGGATTATCTGATAATTGAACGTGGATTATCCGATACTTATAATAGGATATCCGACTAATCTAATGAGTCCACCATGTCACCACACTACAAATTGAGTTCAACTCAAATAATAAGACACCCATAAACTATGTCGTGGTTAATGAAGTATAAAGATGAGTATTTTTTGTGTTACGTTGCTAAATTATACTTTGATTTATAAATTATTAGTCACTATAAAAAAACTTCATGTAAGCATGTATTATTCGACTATATTAATCCGCATCCGCTCCGACTCCGCACCAGTTCCGACATCCGAAAAAAAACCGCATTCGTAACCGCATCCGCAAGATATCCGCTCCGCTCCATATCCGACAGAAAAAATATGGATGAGGATGTGAAAAAGCTATTATCCGATCCGATCTGATCCGTTTTCATCCGGCCTTTCCTTCCTGCTTGGCACGTCATCGGCGGGGTCACGCGATCAGTGCAAACCAGTCCTTTCGGTGGAAACATAAAAACTCCTCTAAACACTATACTTACAAATTAAGCTTAAAAAACACACACTATGCTTACAAAATTCTAAGAAAATTCAAACGATGCACACCAATTGTTTATGTATATTGCAAAAGTTGAGAAGCAAATTTTTTTAGAAAAATTCATATAAAAATGACAAAGTTCGAGTGCATGGGCACTAGAAGACAATTTCTTGATATGCTTGTGTCTAGTGCATATGCAGTTGAGTTTTGTCATTTCCATATAAATTTTCCAAAGCAAGTTTGCAACCAAATTTTTGCAGGGAGTTTTGTCATTTCCATATAAAATTTTCCAAAGCAAGTTTGCAACTAAATTTTTGCAGCAACGTGCATACACATGTATTACAGATATGCATCATTTGAAAAAAAAATAGAAACTTATAAGTATGATTTTAGAGGGGTTTTCACGTTTCCACCGAAAGGATGGTTTGGACCGAATATTTTCCCTCCTAGTTAGGACACAGGTAGGCAAGGAAGTGCAACGGCATGAAGGCATGGCGATGAACTCGTAACATTCTCACCCAAAGCCTAAACAATTTCAAGGATCCATTCTACTCTGGTCATAAACCTAATGCCAATGGTCCATAGATGAGAGACACCACCCGATCATTATAGGAGTTCCTTTCTTAAGCATCGATCATCCGACTGAATCATTATATATATTGGACACCCTAAAACTTGTACTACATAGAAAGGAGGCATCACCTAAATCTTAAATCCATTTCATCTTTGTAGATATTTTCCACCTTTATTTGCTGTCTCATTTTCTTCCATTTCAGTTTTATGTATATTTTGGTATCCTGGACAGTGTTAGGGAAAGTAGGTCTCAGGGTTAGGGGACATGGTTGGGTTATGATCTAGGGGATGCTTGCTTCCCTGCCATAACTTGCCACGCTACAGCGTCGTGCTAGTTGCGTCGCCTAGAATCGGCGTCAAAATGGGGTTTGTTTAGTGAAATATATGAGGGCGGTACGCGTCAAGGAAAGATGACAGTGGTAGAGTTCTCTATAATCATTGATTCATATAAAGAGTAGGTTCCTCGATGAGAGTCATTGTAGATGGTAGAGGAGGGTAAGGTAATGTTGGATGAAGGCTATACAGGGATCATCGTCCAGTCATTGTAGAAGGCGGAGAAGGGTAATTCAGGATGAGTCGATGAGAGAGAGTCTCGTAGCCGGCTACAAATGACGGTGGAGGTAGGAAAAAAAAAAAAACGCCATGCGCATCAGCTGCTCACAGCACGTTTTGGCTCTCTCGGTCGACGCTGCCGTTGTCAGTCAGACAGAGGAAGAGGAGCTTCTCGGCCGGAGCCGGACTGGGCCAGCCAGAGAACGACGAGGGATTCGAGTCGTGTTTGGCGCTAGATCCGGTTCGAAACTTTGAAACCCCCCTGTGCTCGGCGTGCAGCAAAAGGCGCCGCTGCGCTGACACGAGTGGCAGTCGCTCGCCTTTGCGAACACCGAGGATCGCGCAGGCCGGTATCGCCACGTCGGCAGGCCACGGAAGGGGAAGGCGGAGACCATTTGAATTTCGAACGCCACCGGCTGGCCGCTCCCCAACATCATTCCCCAATCCCCATCCTCCGCTTGCTCCCCCATCCCCTCCCCCTCCGGCCTCCACCGCCCCCGCCGGCAGCGATGAAGAAGGCGTCCGCCGCCTCGCGCTACGCGGCCTACGACTCCCCCTCCCCATCCCCGTCGCCGCGCCGCGCGGCGCCCTCCGCCCCCGCCGCGACCCCTAGAGGAGCGCACGGGAGCGGCAGCAGCAGCCGCGCGCTGGTGGCCGCGGGGAGATCCGGCCGCGACCTGCTCGGCGGCAGGCCGCAGCCCCAGCAGCACCAGGGCAACCTGGGCTCCGTGCTCCGGCGGCTCATCTCCATGGACAAGAAGCCACCTTCCGCCAAGACCCACCTCCCGGTCCCTCCCGCCGCCGCCGCCGCGGCAGCGGCCGCGAAGAACACCGGCGGCGGGAAGCTGCCGGGGCTGTCTCGGAAGCTGTTCCAGAAGGGGTCGTCGTCCGACGCGGCGGCGGCGGGCAAGAAGACGAAGGCCCTGACGGAAGCCAAGAACGGCGGCAATAACGCCAACACGCGGACGCTCGCCATGGTGCTGCGCAGCGAGCGGGAGCTGCTGGCGCAGAGCAGGGCGCATGAGGACGAGATCGCCGCGCTCCGCCTCCAGCTCGAGAACAAGGACCGGGAGGTGGAGCGGCTCAAGGACCTGTGCCTGCGGCAGCGGGAGGAGATCAGGACGCTCAAGGACGCCGTCCTGTTCCCGGACGCCGGGGCGGAGCCGGAGCCGGACCGCCGCCTCCGGGACGAGATCTCCACTCTCACCGGCCAGATCCAGTGCCTCGCGCAGGAGCTCGCCCAGGCACGTTCCCCTGCCACGATCTCGCCGTGTGTTCTTTGGCTTTTGCGTCTCGGGTGGTCGATTTCTAATGCTCCGCCGCCTGCTGTTTCACTCTGTGCAGGTTAAGGCCGAGAAGCACTCGCCAAGGTCGTGCTTTGACGATGATGGATACTGCTGCTCACCTAGGACGCCGGAGTTTAACGAGGAGACAGCTTTCTCTCTGGTGTGTTCGATTGCTCCACTGTTTGTTGTTCTTACAGTGACATTCATTGACATGGACATGATTGGCATGCTGATATGCTGTTTGCAAAATTACACCTTTTGTTTTGTATCCCATGCGCATTGATTATACATTAGCAATGTCTGATTACTAGTTAATCTGTGAGTAAGGTGGGGAATCAGTGTATTGTTTTGCTGATAGTTTTCTCAACCTGCATTTTGCGTTTCCTGACGAAAGAAGGTATTTGTGTTGCTGCAGGGATTGCTTACTTCATTTGTGTTCATTGCTTTATGTATTATGAAGTACTGCACAAACAACCAAAAAAGGGCTACCTCACACATTAGCTAGCTGCTGTGTACTAAGATATTGTTCTAATGGCAATGATGATGTGATAGAAGGACATTAGTAATTTGCTTGAGTGGTTTCAGCTCCTAGTTCTTTCATCTTTATGTAAGAAAAACATAGGTTCCTACTCTTCTATAGTTTTATCGTTGCAGCAGACCAATATTTTGCACACTGATTGTGTTCCAACAATCAGGCTTTACCTCACTTTTCTAATGATCTATTCTTTTTCTTTGCTAACACAGGAGTGCAGCATTGGGGAAGCTGAGACACCAAACTGTGGTAGCCCAGACGAAATGTTCAGCAAGGATCTTAATCCTTGCCTGACCCCCTGCATTGCCAAGAGCAAGTCCGATGTATCTGCACAAATCCAGTCTTCTTCCCATTTTACAAAGGTGAATTTCTTCTCCTATCATTTTTTTTGCTGACCTCAAGCGAAAGCAAAAAAAATCCAAAATAACAATTTTTTTGTCATATATATTTGGTACTTGCCAGGAGAGCCGGGAATCCAGTGGTTCTCATCGCAGCAGCAGCAAGGCAAGAACAGACCGCTCTTACAATTCTTTTGGCAGGCCAATGTCGAAGAGCTCTGATCATCACAAGCCTACCTCAAGCACCAGCAGTAAACGACGAGTACACAAATCCGACCAAGACAAGATCTATCAGAACCTGTTTTGAGTTCATTGTCATCATGAACAGGCCACTGATGGCAGCCTCTGGCCTCTGTTATGTGAATTATTTATAAGCATGTGGACTCTTATGGTCTGCGATACTTGTTTCAAACTGCGAATAACAGTACTCATGATCTAGCAGTGGATGCAATCTTGGTTTGTGCTTTGTTGTGTTATGTTCTTGTTTGCCCGGCTATTTGCAGTGCCAATTTGGCTCTGGTATGTAACCTATGGATGCGCAAATTTTTTTTCTTTTCAAGATCACAGGTTATTTGGATTATGAGTTTGCGAAGCTTAGTTGTGTATGGACTATGGAGTCATGGACCACGTGGCAATGTGATAATGATATAGATAACATGTGATTTGCTATTTACTGATCGTTGCAGGTAACACGTGATTTGCAAAGTCTAAGCTTTGCTGTAAACCTCCTTTTCTTTCTTTCATAAACAGACCTCTTGTGTTGATGGTTTGTCTATGGAGATTCATTTTTTGAAATAATTTAGATTAGCAACGTTTTACCTGGGGTGTTGTACCTAGAAGCTGTCCGGGATGAGAAATTTCGATATTTGACACCCAATACGACAGCCTCACTGAATTTGACACCCAATTCGTGAACCTTTCAAAAATTGACACCGGGGGACGCGAATTCCTTCAATCCAAGGGACTCTCTCCTATTTCTCTCTTCTCTCTTCAGCCCCTGGTGAATAGACCAAAATGCCCTCTTCTCCTTCCTCTGTTCTTCTTCCCCGCGGTTCTTCCTCCACCGCTTCCTCCCACCTACGGCGCGGGCAGCAGTCTCCTCCGGCGTCCCGGCAAGGGTCAGGGCCCGCCACTGGCCCGCAAAGACGGCGAGGGCGGTCTCTTCCGGCGAGTGCAGCGCGGCGGCCTCAGCAGAGATGGGGTGGAGTGCAGCAGCCGCAAAGGTGGGGCGGACCGGCGGCGGCGACGGCGCCGGAGAGGACCCGACGAACGCAGGATGCGCTTGGTGGAGGACGAGGCGTAGCTGGAGGCGGCGGAGAACTCGATTTTTTGGCCGGAACTTTGATTCATGCGGTGGGTAACTATTTGCCAGCGGTAGGGAGCAGCAAGGGGCCGCGCGGCGAGCGGGGACCAAGGCCGCGAGCAGCAGGCCGACAAATCAACGATTCGTGCGGCGGCCTCCGGCGTCCAGGGACCACAACTGCGAGCACAGGAGCAGCCACGATGGGCGGGTGCAGCATCAGGTGAAGCTTCTCGCAGTCGAAGATGGAGAGCACGACGGCCGCTTCCGTTCCTACCAGCTGCTGCCGTTTCTTCTCTCCTCTGCATCATCTTTTCCCCTTTTGATTTCCTCCATAATCAAGTCGAGTCGAATCACATTGAGTCAATTCAGTTCAACAAACACAAATGGAGAAGAACCGTAGGAAGAAGACGAGGGCATTATGGTCTATTCCCTAGGGGCTGAACACAGGAATAGAAGAGAGTCCTTAGATCGAAGGAATTCACGTTTCCGGTGTCAATTTTTGAAAGGTTTACGAATTGAGTGTCAAATTCAGTGAGGCTGTCGTATTGGGTGTCAAATATCGAAATTTATCGTTCGGGATGGAGCTATTTTTATTTTTTTGAAAACCTTTTTTAGTACGAGCTCTTCTACACAGTTGGAGCTTAACGGAAAGAACCAGTCTGCCAATAGGTGAGAGCCGTCGGATGAAGCAATGGACGGTGTTGATCTGAGATCACCAAATACAGCTCGAGTCCAACTGCCAACCTGGTCCCGCCCGAGTCCACATCTGACCGAGTGATCTCCTCTCTCTCTTCGATGGTCGTCTTCTCCGCGACACCTCGATCCAGGAATCCCCAATCCGACATCGAAAAAAATCCCCAATCCGAACGCAAAACCAGATCTCCCAAAAATCCACAACCCCAATCGACCCTCCTCCGTCGCGATCACCCCTCCAAATCCGATCCCAATTCCGCCCGATGCATTAGCGGCCGGTGGTGGCGTAGCGAACCGGCGCGTTCGCTAGGGTTAGGGTTTGGAGGGTTTGCGCTAGGGTTTGGGCGCGCGATGGGGCGGTCCCGCGGGGTGCCGAATTCCGGCGACGACGACACCGGCCACAGGTTCCGCACGTCCCTCCCTCCCTGATTTGCTATTTAATTCTGCCACCTCGCGGGCGCGGAGGGATAAACTGACGGTGCTTGTTGCAGGTCGAAGCGGAGGAGGGTATCGTCGAGCGGGGATGCCACGGACACCATTTCCGCGGCCATGGGAGGTGGAGGTGAGGGAGGGGGCAAGAAGGCGCTGTACCACTGTAACTACTGTAATAAGGACATTTCCGGGAAGATTCGGATCAAATGCTCCAAGTGCCCTGATTTCGACCTCTGCGTCGAGTGCTTCTCCGTCGGCGCTGAAGTCACCCCACACCGGAGCAACCATCCGTACAGGGTCATGGTTAGTGTACTCTTGCTTTTGTTATCTTTGCTTGATTGCTTGACTTGATGTTTTGGTCAGCACTCCACTAACTTTCTGTTGTGGGACAATGCTTATTTGACTTGCCAGCCTCCAAAGTCAGCTGTAATTTGTAGTAGCCTAGTTAATGCTAACGTTGTGAGGGCACATACAAGCTGCAGCTGCAGCAGTTGATTATATGTTGGAACATTTTGAGCTGGTGAGCTGAGAGCTGTGAACAGTTAGAATCAGAAGTTCAGAACTGATGGATACCTAAGTCAAAACGAAATAAAGCGGAGAAGTGTAATGCCCAAAGCTTAATTGACACAACATTCAGCCTCTTTGTCCTTGCTCGCTAAAGTACACTTGTTCTTATTACACGTTAACCCAAGTAAACTCAGCCTTCTAACCTTGCTTACCCAAAGTATTTTTGGTTTCATCATTTCTTAGCCAAAGTACTTTAATCTTTTCTCAACCCAATATCTAACTGAAAAATCGTAACTAATATCTACATGATCATTAAATACTTAGTGCTGTATCCTGTGAAGGTTGGTATTCCTGATGTCATGACTTGAATGATGTTCTGCAACAGGACAACCTATCTTTTCCTCTTATTTGCCCGGATTGGAATGCAGATGAAGAAATCCTCCTTCTTGAGGTAATGCTGTATATTTTTGGTACATTTACTTCCTGGGCATTGTGTTTTGATTGTTTATCGGTCATGATTGAAGGGAATTGAAATGTATGGTCTGGGAAACTGGCTTGAAGTTGCAGAGCATGTTGGTACCAAGTCGAAGTTACAGTGCATTGATCATTACACAACTGCATACATGAACTCACCTTGTTATCCCCTCCCGGTAACTATTTTCTCTACCTGTTTATAGACGCAATAAGTGATTTGGTTCTTCTTATCTCAATGCTACTTCATGATTGTAGGATATGTCTCATGTTAATGGCAAGAACAGGAAGGAACTTCTTGCTATGGCTAAAGTGCAGGGTGAGAGTAAAAAAGGTGAGTGAAGATTGCTTTCTTAGGTGATGGAAACAGTCAGTGCATTTTGTTGTGCATTTGGAGACTTGATTTTAGTGGGTGATCTTTCTTACTTTCCAGTCATTGGGTTTGGTTCATGCTTGCTGACATAGTTCAGTATCTGTTAGTTGGTCATAGGTGACGTTATTTAGTGTTTAGGTGGCCTTTGTATGCAGTATATGGTCTTTGGCTACTCTATAGCATGTATTTAGTCACTTGCTGTTTGTCTTCACATCTTGAAATATAGAGGCTGCATTTGCCATTGTGGTGGCTTCGCAAAAGCGCTTGTACTTTGGATATGGTATTTAGTCGAAGGTGTACATATATATTTTTGGAGCAATGGCACCAGAATCATACTGGAATTTGTAAAAAAATCTCATAACTAACTATATTCCTTAATGTATTCTGTCTTTACCCCACTATAGGACATTTGTTAGCCGGCTATCCATCCAACTAGTGCTAGTATGTTACTTTCAAATGGATGTATGCTCTTTTTAAAGGAAAGAAGAATGATAGTATACACAGGCATGCTCATTACCCAATCCCATCAGCAGTAGCACCATCTCTACCTGTATGCACAAGGATCTGCACACATGCACTAGGTGATAATAAAAAAGAATCAAATAATACTGCTGCTATAAGTTTTTTATGTCCTAACTGCTGCTATGTACCATTTAATTATGAAAAAGAAGAATTACAACTGTCAGTAGATTCTTGAAAAGTTGATTCTTACTATATTGACTTGTTTCTTTATCTCATCTTTCTTCTTTGTTCATATATAGGGACTTCGCTATTACCTGGCGAACTGACTCCTAAGGCTGAATCTCCTTTTTCTCCCTCCAGGGTCAAGTATGCCATTATATATCTATGAATACATATGAATTATGTCACTTGAGCTTTAAAGTGGCTTGTTACCAGCTATTTATCTTGCATAGGTTGGAAGATGCACTTGGTGATGGTCCAGCAGGTCGATCTCCTTCGCACATGGCTGGTGGTATGTATTGGGAATGACTAATTAGACCGACCCAGTCCTATAATAGTGCTTTGGTCTCTGTCGAGATGCTTTCTCGTTACTCTAATTCTGATCGGTCTACTGCAGGTGCAAACAAAAAAGCTTCAAATGCTGGGCAGATTAAAGATGGTGCTAACTTATCAAAAGTTGAAGGTACCATAGATGCACATCACTGTCATTTCTAGCTTTTACATTCACTCAGCACTCAGGCTCCATCAGTGCTCTTGTGTCAATAACAGATCAAGTTTGCTGTTATCTTACCACACCAGTGACGAATGTGCGAATTAAATTGAAACAAAACAATTTTTAGAATGGGTTGTCTCTTAAACTTAAGGGATATGTTTTCATCAAAATGTCATTCTTCAGAATGGGATGCTCAAAATATCGGCAGTGCTATAACCTTTACTTTAATTAAAGGTTTTTTTTGTTGGAAATATATAAGAAATGAAATGGAGATAGATTGTCTCTTTAAGGTGTGGTATGAAGTGGAGAAATATATATATCCTTTTAATTAAAGATGTTGGAAGTATTCTTTTCCGTTCATATTACTGCCTAAATTACATTTTGAGTCTTGGCAATTTGTATGTCCCAGATGGTCATGTTGATAGAAGTGTTGGTGTGAAGAAGCCCAGATATTCTGCAGACGAAGGCCCTTCTTTGACGGAACTGAGTGGATACAATTCAAAGAGACATGAGTTTGACCCAGAGTATGATAATGATGCCGAACAAGCGCTTGCTGAGATGGAATTTAAAGAAACTGACTCGGATACTGATCGTGAACTGAAACTGCGTGTGCTGCGTATTTACTTGTCCAGGTTCGTTTACAGTGAAGCAAATCTTTTGTTAGTAGAATCTGGAAACAAGCTATATTATTGTGGTAATTTTTGTTCACCATGCTTTGGTTGCTGAGTTAATAGTGTAAGTATGTTTGTATGTTGATTTCATTAATTAGAATGCTTACCAAAGTAACTGTTGCTTTTGTAGGCTTGATGAAAGGAAAAGGAGAAAAGAGTTCATATTGGAAAGAAACCTGTTATTCCCTAATCCCTTGGAGAAAGATCTTACAAATGAAGACAAGGAAGTTTACCATCGCTATAAGGTCTTCATGCGTTTTCTTTCCAAGGAGGAACATGAAGCCCTTGTTAGGAGTGTCATTGAGGAGCGAAAAATTCGGAGAAGAATTCAAGAGCTTCAGGTATTATGTTTGTCCCCTGCATTCTCTTACTGAATGAACTACAGCAATGGTTTCTTATTCTTATTATAGAATGATTGCATTTGGACTACACTTAGTTTCCAGATGTTCTTGTGAGTGGGGGCCTGATGATATTTTAGTGCCCTAACATTTCATGTTTGATACATCAAATTGGAAGTTGCGCTTGAGTTTTTCTAAAGTACAGTCTTGCATAAAATTTATTGTACTAGGCTTCCCATATGAAGGAAGCTTCACTTTCTTTTCCTGGAAAACATGCAATAGAATGAATCTGTGCTACTGATCAATCTTGTTCTTGACATTTGATATTGGTTTATTAAAGGCAAGTTCTGTATAAGACTAGTGACCTGTGTCTTCCCTCAAGGTTCTAGTAGCATCAATAATTCAATATGTTCTGTTGTGCAAATATAAATGCCATTGTTTACTTTTATTTTGCTGATTCAGGAATGCCGTTCCGCTGGATGCCGTACACTGGCTGAAGCAAAGATACACATAGAGCAAAAGAGGAAAAAAGAATTTGAGCTAAATGCCCAAAAAGCTAAGGAAAGTGGCCAACTTATTCCAAATAACAAATCAGTTCAAAAGATGAATCGACCTATGAAAATTGAGGCTGATGGGAATTTGGATCCAAAGAAAGGTGGTGCTGGCTTAGATTCTCCTAAAACCACAGGACTTACAAGTGTTAAGCAGTGGGATGATTGGGATATAGTTGGTCTTCCAGGGGCAGAGCTATTAAGTGCTAGTGTAAGTGCATTTCAAATCCAACTGCCATGTTCGATAACTTGTGATCTCATTTGTGCATGTTAGTCTCGTGGCCTTGTTCATACCTTTTGTATTTGTTACAGTTAATAATGATCCATCTGTTTTATTTCAGGAAAAGCTTCTATGTTGTCAGAACCGATTGCTGCCCAGTCATTATCTGAGAATGCAGGAGGTTCTGATGCAGGAGATATTCAAGGGTAGTGTACTCAAGAAAGAAGATGCCCATGTCTTATTTAAGGTTGATCCTACCAAAGTAGATACTGTTTATGATATGGTAACAAAAAAGCTGGGCAACCATGAGGAGGCTCCAACTGTCTAGCTATGCTTTGACTTGCCAAAAACCCAAATCTCCGGTTTCTCCTCCCTACCATAGCAGAATGTGGAGGCTGTAGTAAAATTGGATCGACCATAGTTAAAAACTGAAATTCTTGTCATTGTCTGAAGCACAATAAGGCGGATTCCGGCCAAATTGTAAAATTACGAGAATGTGTAGCATGAGTTGCTATTGCAGTTCTTTCCGAGAGGATAGTTGCCAGTGTTGAGAGTTTACTGTTGCTGATGTGCTAGTGCCTTGTTGTAGGTATAGTGCCTGAGTTTATGTATCATCGTGTATGTAACATTTTCGCCCTATTTATTCCATTGTACCAGTATCAGACATTGATTTATTACAGTTCTATCTTGTAGCCAAATTGTTTTCAATCGGTATTGGGATGCTTTGCATATGTGTATGCTTGTTGGTTCTGTCAAGACTCGAGAGCAGAGCCTTCAGCCAGTTCTTGGCTGGTCATTCTTTATAAGGCACCAATACTCACCATCATGAGATGGACCTTAACCTCTTTACGTCACGAGAAGCTGAGTTCTGGGCACGAAAGTTCTCAGGTGCGCTCGTCGCTTTGCTTTGAGTTTGCAACTTAACAGACGGGGACACAGGTACTTGCTGAGTGATGAGCCAGCTGCGTGGAGCTTTGCCCCTAACTCTAGGCTGAACCGCTGAAAGGTCACGGTTCAAAGACACCTGTTGTTTTATATTCAGTGATTTTTGAAACCATTCATAATTTGATCCCCATGATCTCCTTGTCACCCCACGGATAGTCCATTAATCATGCATCTTTTTTACGTCCATTATCAGTGTAGTAGGTCCTGCTTGGCCATTTATCCTCTTGTTGGTAGTCCATTTTTTTGACGAACCATGGAAGAACCGTGGAAGAAAAAGGGAGACGGGTATGGACTATGGAGTGTTGATTGGTTGAACGGCAACGGGCTGGAAGACCGAGACACGTGCCGGAGTGACGGGATCATGTGAGCAAATCCGTGGGGGTAGTTGGCATGTGTGGAGCGCGCACTGGCTCTCGATCTCGCCGGCCGCGCACACACGGCGAAATATACAAAGCCTCCCGGCAGACTCGGCGCGACGAAGTGATGACCCTGGTCCCCCTCCCCTCTCCTCGCTGAACGAAAGCCCCCGCCCCACCACTACACTCTCCCCCAAATCACCACCAGTGCCCGCGGCGCAGTCGAGCGAGGAGAAGGCGCGGGGGAAGGAGGGAGAGCGAGCGGGGATGGCGTCGCCGGGGGTGGTGGCCGCGGCGCTTCTCGTGGCGGCGCTGGCGGCGTTCTGCGGCACGGACCCGCTGCGGATGGGGAGCATGGTGGACTTCCCGGGCTTCGAGTCGCACTTCGTCGACCTCCCGGACCCCTCCGAGATGCCGCCGCACGCGGACGCCCGCGAGCGCCTGCGCGGCGCGGAGGTGCGGTTCCGCGGCGAGGTGCAGGGGCCCGAGAGCGTGGCGTTCGACCCGCAGGGGCGCGGGCCGTACACGGGCGTCGCCGACGGGCGGGTCGTGTTCTGGGACGGCGAGCGGTGGGCGCCCTTCGCGACGTCGTCCCCGCGGTGGACGCAGGAGCTCTGCGGCGGGCCCAAGGCGTCGCCGCTCGAGTACCTCCCCAACGAGCACATCTGCGGCCGCCCGCTCGGGCTACGGTTCGACAAGAGGAACGGGGACCTCTACATCGCCGACGCCTACTTCGGCTTGCTCAAGGTTGGCCCCGAGGGCGGCCTCGCCACGCCGCTGGCCACGGAAGCCGAGGGCGTGCGCTTGAACTTCACCAACGACCTCGACCTCGACGACGAGGGCAACGTCTACTTCACCGACTCCAGCATCCACTACCAGAGACGGTCTGTGACTTTGATGCCATGCCCTCTCATGTCTCATCTCCTCTGCTTTGCTTTAGCTGCTGTTTCACTTTCATCTCACTGTGTTGGCTGGTTGGTTGTGGTTAGTTGGCTTGCTGAACACCTGTATCACTGTAGTTGAGTAGACTTTAATTATTGCTGAATTGATGATATGAAAATGAAACATTACGATCCTATAATTGGAAAAGACAGCTTGGGTTAGTATACATGTTTGGATTTACTGACAGTGGATACCATGATATGTTCTGTTTCATCCCTTTATCCCAACAGTTTACCATCAGTAAGCACAATCGCATGCTTTACTAGGAAACAACAAGGAACCGAAGTAACCAGTATAAAATAAAAATGGATCGATTGCTTCTTCAGGGACGACAGTCCTCAAATGTAACTTTTACCTGTTATATTAGTGTCTATTGTGTCTTAAGGTGATCCGACTGTTCTGCTTAGATGTAACATAACCTGTTTTTAGTGTTTGTATTATAAGGCATTACACTGTTTTCCTCTGTTATGTTGGGAGAACATACTTGGATCTTGCAAAACCTAGAGATGGGTTAACTGACTTATGTTCTGAAGCTTATCAGTAAGCGTGGTCATTCATTTGCAGGAATTTCATGCAGTTGGTTTTCTCTGGAGATCCCTCTGGGAGGCTTTTGAAATACAACCCACAGACAAAGGAAACGACAGTACTGCATCGCAACCTCCAATTTCCTAATGGTGTGTCCATGAGCAAGGATGGCACATTCTTTGTCTTCTGTGAAGGATCGCGTGGCAGGTCTGTATTGTCTTTCTTACCTTTTGTTTAAGCTTCTTCAGCTTCATATCAGGCACTCAATGTTTGTGTTCTTGTGGAGACAGGTTGAGCAGATACTGGCTGAAAGGTGAGAAGGCAGGCACCGTTGATCTTTTTGCCATCTTGCCTGGATTCCCAGACAATGTTCGGACCAATGAGAAGGGCGAGTTCTGGGTCGCGATCCACTGCCGGCGCAGCCTGTACGCTCGGCTCATGAGCCGCCATATCAAGCTGAGGAAGTTCTTTCTCAGCCTCCCGATCCCCGCCAAGTATCACTACCTGATGCAGATCGGTGGCAAGCTCCACGCGGTGATCATCAAGTACAGCCCCGACGGTGAGGTGCTCGACATCCTGGAGGACACCAAGGGGGAGGTGGTGAGAGCTGTAAGCGAGGTGGAGGAGAAGGATGGGAAGCTCTGGATAGGGTCCGTCCTGATGCCGTTCATCGCCGTCTTTGACCTCGCCAAGGCGTCTTAGCCGCCCTGGTTGGAGTCCATGGTTGCCGTCGCACCCTTCGCTGAGAAGGCCATCGATCCAAATAATATGGTGTTCTAGCTGACTGGAGCTGTTTGTCACTCCAGCTTTGCTTAGTAGCAATGTAAGTTGCTGATGAAGTTTTAGATTCTCTCTCGAACTTTAGGAATGAACATCTCATGTTCTTAATCCAGATTTGTCACGTGTGCTCCTTGGATTCGATCGGTTGTAATTTTTATATGGTCATGCATGCGTATATGCGTATAGTTTTTAAAGGAGAAGCACCTTTTCTCATCGTCTTTGAAAAATAATTTAAGGCGCATGCGCATCAGGTTCTTCTAATCTGTAGTGCTACTACAACGGGAAGAGCGCGCGGGGTCGAATCAACGAGTCCGGCCCGCGACGGACGCCAAGAGAAACATCCAAACGGGGCGGTTATTCCCGCTGCACAACACAAAGAACGCAAGCGAAGATCTCGTATCACCAAAAAAAAAAAAAAAAAAAAAAAAAAACGCAGATGGAGAAGATAAAACTGCATCGATGATGAACTACTCAGCCTCAGTAATCAACAGTAACAGACTGTTCGAACAAACGTTTCAACTTTCAAGCTCCAGCATTTGCCGGCTCTCACAGGAACAAGAAAAATAGAAAATCTAATCAATGACTTCCATGGGGGACCAGACTATCCCATGCTGCCGCTGCCGGCGTGGTCCAAGGTCAAAGCTCAAAACAATGGCGTACGAACCCCAACAATCCAATCCACACCGAACAGATTCGCACGTGTCGATCAAGAACAAGTGCATGGCCAATCGTACGATGCTGCTGCTGCTGCTGCACTGACTGGCATCCACCACCCCAAGAACGCCCCAAATCCCCAAGAACTGACGGAGTAGCTGTTGGCAATTTGGCGTCTACTACTTGCTAAATGCGCAGCAAAATTGCGAGAAGAGGAGGGCGCGCTTCCTGGCTGCTATTGGTGGCGCATGGAGGCGGAGGAGCTGGAGCCGGAGGAGACGCTGCGCCAGAAGCCGGCGCCGTAGAACCTGGAGCTCATGATCTCGCGCTCGAACTCCGACGCCGCCGCCTCCTCGCGCTCGAATTCCAGCGGCGGCGAGGCCGCCGCGCCGCCGATCATCGCCTTGCCGCTGCTCCCCGACGGCGACGCGGGCTCCCCCGCCACCGCCGCCGCCGACGGCCGCTTCCTGCGGTTGCGGTGGCGGCTCCTCCTCCTCCTCACCCGCCGCATGACGCCCGCGGGGAGCTTGACGGTGACGAGCAGCAGCACGTCGAGCAGCGCCAGCGGGCAGCAGCAACACACCGCCGCGCAGTTCGCCGCCGCCTGCCCTGCCCCCTCCCCGCACCCCGGCTGGGGCTCATCCTCCTCCTCGTGCCCGTGCTCGCGCATGCGCTTCCCCGCTCGATCACAAGCCGGCGCCGCCGATGCTGCTGCTGCTTCTTGTTCTCCTTGGAGAGTCCAAGCACCCCGGACAGGCGGCTGCCTACCAAGAACCTACGCAAGATATCCTGCTACTCTCGGATGGACTGGTATTTAGAGACGGTCTTTAATGGTTGCCTGGTTGGTGCCGAAGAGAGAGAGGGAAGGAGAGGGCGAGGAGGGGATTGTGGCGGCGATGGCGTGGCCTCGGGGAGCTTCCTTTTCTTGCTCGCGCGGCTCTGCGCCAGGCAGGCAGGGGAGGGAGAAGAAAAAAATCAATCCCCAATTTTCCTCCACCCGTGACGTATTTATCTGGCCCCCGTCCGCCGGATGGTGACCGGGGAAAAACTGGAAACCCAGCAAAAATTTCTGGTACTTTTTGTCAAAACGCGGCGGGTTTCTGACGTCGGCACGCGGGCGGCGCCACGCGGGACGCGATAGGGACGGCATCGCGTGGTCACCGCGGATGAGTGGAGTCCGAGTCGGCTGCTCGCTGGCTCCGGCTCAGGACGAGCGCCGCGGCCGCGCGTGCACGCAGTTTGGTTTCGATGGCCGAATCTGACGGCGGCTGGACTCTTTGCCACGAAGGTGTGGATGGATGATTTTGGATGGTGGTACCCGTCTCATGGCGTGATCGATTGATTGGGTCAAATCAAATGGTGGTGGGTGTGGTCTAATACAGCTCCGAGGGGTTGCAAGGTTGCGCCACTTGGCTGTTTCGATTAAAATGGCAAAAATGCCAGCTGGACATGCTGTTTCAATCGATCAGCTGCCGGTCAGTGGTTCAGTGGAGCAAAGAAGCAAATTAAGGAACGGGACAAGACCTGGAGAAGCTTCCACAGAAGTCCAAACGATAGGTCATAAAAAAGACTGGAGGGGAAAAAAAACAAAGAAACAGCCAGAGCACGCTACAAACCATAACAACAAAAGAACAAACTCTTCACTTATGGGGAAAAAAAGAGGCAAGATCAGGAAGAGGCTTTCTACATGAAGCTGGAGTGCAGCATTCTTGAACTAGAGTTTTTTTTTTGAAACTTTTCTTGAACTAGAGTAAGAGCATCCAACCTGATTCAGATTAACTGGCTGTTATTAGTCCACTCACTGGCTGTTATTAGTCTAGAGAGTTACAGAAACAAAAGGTCAATCCTCCATGGATTCGGTATCATGTCAAAAACAGTTTCTGTCCTGCTCCTAGTGTCTACATGACCTGTCATGACTTGAAGCTAGCCCACCAGAGGATAGGTGGCTACATTAAAAAAAAAACGGAACATCGGCTTTCAGGACGTTTCCATCCTACAAGCAAGTTACAAGTATCAGCATGCGACCATCTCATCGCTGATGTCTTGCTACGAAGTAACTGAGCAGATGAAGGGAAGACAGAGTAGCCTGTCAGTCGTTGGAATCGTTGCATCAGTGAAGGAATCTGAGACCAGTCGCTCTGGTTCACAAATTGGCTTGGCTGTCGAGAAGCAAAAGCTGCTTAGCTTCAGCGACATTGGTTCACAAATTGGCTTGGCTGTCGAGAAGCAAAAGCTGCTTAGCTTCAGCGGCATAGGTCCTGATAGCCTCAAGATCTGTTGCTACGTTTTCGCCAACGGGCAGTATGGATGCATCCATACTGCAACAAGCCAAGCTTCTTCTGTCTTGCAGAAGCTCACCCAGCTCCCGCATCGCGTGATTTAGCTTCAAGTGCAGTTCATCCAGGTCCCTGGTTTGAAGCTGCAAGGACTCCTCGCACACCTTGATCTCTTCCTCCTTCAAGTTGACATGAAAAACGCAGTCCTGGTAGTCAACCAGCAAGGCCTCCATGTTATTTGCGCCACCCTCCCAAATCTCTGACAACGTGTTGTCACGGACAAACTTCTCAATGTCAGCTTCAATCAGGGAGCGGTAGCAATCTTCTATTTCTGTTTCAAGGAGTGAGATCTCGCAATCAATATAATCATATTTCTGCATACTTTTCATTTCCTTTTGAACCATGCGAAGCTGTTCACGGGAGTTCTGCAGTTCACATGAAAGCTTTGTCCGCTCTTCCTCAGATTTCAGCAGATCAGTTGCCTTACCAAAATTTTTGGGTTTATTATGCGTCGATGCAGAGGATGTGTGCAGATTATCAATAGCAAACAGAACCTTTTCTTCCTCCTTCCTTTGAGCTTCAAAAGAGCGAAGCTTCAATTTAAGGCCATCAATTTTGCTTCGCAGCTCAGTTTCAGATTCGTGTGCCCTTGTTTTCATGTCAGAGAGTTGTTTTTTGCGAGTTTGGAGAAGATTCAACTGTTCCTTCTTTTGATTCATCAATGCAAAGTTAGAATCAAACTTGGATGAAGCAATGGCTTTTGTCTTCAAATCCAAGTTCCAACATGACGCTGCAGGCAAGAAATACTTGCCTTCAAAAGTATCTTTCTTGTCCTGTGATTCTGACAATGCAGACTGCATGGCATTGATGTCTTCCTGACTATGCTGCACGTCTAGACGACGGAGCTGAATGCTAGCAGAAAGTTCCACCGCCTTACTACTAAACCTTTCGAGCAGCTCAAAATATTTTACTGCATCCTGAGCTGACACAACCTTGTCTTGGACAAGCTCCATCTTAACCCGAACAAGCTGCATTGCTTCTTTTAGAGCTAAAATTGTAGAGTCATGAACATGTTTCACTCCAAGATTAAGAGGACCTGCTGCTTCACTCATTTCAACATCTTTGTCATCCGACCGAATCTCTTCTACAGTCTCAGAGTTGTTTTGCTCAAAAATCTTCCTTTTGAATTCATCCCTTTCCTGCATAGCTTTCTCATACAAACCCATAAGCCTATCATTTTCCTCGTGCATCTCTTCCAGCTGAAGACGCAATTTAGCAGATGCATTCTTTGACAAGTTATCCTCATTGATGCATTTCTCATCTGCTATCTTAGATTCTTCTTCCATGCTGGATGAGTTGTGTGCATGTAAATCTGATGTGCCTACTGGCGGGGCATTAGGCAGATCTTCATTGCCAGAGTTTCCTCCAAAAGGATGACTGCCTTTCTGATCACTTGCATGTTCATTTCCAGGAATCGTAGGGTAGTTTCCACCTTGATTTGCCTCAACATTGACAACAGCATGTTCATATAGCTCAAGCAACCTCTTGTTATCCTCAATCAAAACCTTAAGCTTCATCCTCAATTCTTCATTCTCTCTAGCCAAACCAATTGCAGTTTCATGGGCTTCTGCTTCCCTTTGACTTGCAGAAGCTATTGCATCAACCAAAGTCTTAAGTTCCATCTGAGCATCACATAGGTTATGTAAACCTGCATCTCCTTGCTCCTGGAACTCGACGCCATTGCATTCACTATTTGTGTCATCATGTTTCTTTGTAAGCTCCAACTCTGCTGTTAGTTCACCAACACGCCTGCACATTATTCAATACGTCAGTTAATGGCATCAGAAAAGTAGCTGATAGCACACACATATGGAAAAGTTAAATCGTCAACATGCCTTTAACAACAATGATTTTCTAGTTCCTAGAGAAAAAAAGAAGAAACATACACAGAGTGTAATTTATCAGGAAAAATCAGTTGCAATGACGACATGGAGAAGTTATTTAATAAATGGTCTACTGATTGGCCTTTTCAAACATTAAGAATGCCAATTAACATTACTGCACAAGTCATGTTTGCACCTAGAAAAGCCAAAACAAGCTATAATTTGTGACAAATGGAGTAGCTAGTAAAGCGAAACTGGTGCATGAATAGAGTGAATAAAAGGCAATATAGTAGAAATGAGTTGAAAATAACAACTGCAGTGCTTCAGAATTTAAGCCATCCTGTATGTGCTCCAACAGATACACTCACTATTACTTGCCATCTCTAAAATCATTAATATCACAATAGATTACGGAAGAAGGAAATATTTTGATTATGAAGAAATAAGACCCCTCATAGCAGCATGCCACGTAGGAAAATAGTTATACCTCTCAAGATTCTCCTTTGCTTCGACGCAGTAGTTCAGTTTTTTACGCAATGACTCGATTTCTCTCTCATTCTGAATAGCCTGTGGTACATAATTACAAACCAGATTCAGCCACAAACGAGCGAGCATACTATAAACACAGGTGTAACCACACTGACCTGCAAGCGAAGAAACTCATTTTCTTCATCTCCAGCTGACTCCCCGAATAATGAGAGGCCCTGCATAAGTTATTATAAATCTAAGTCCACTGCCAGGTAAATGTGTAATATTGTTGTACAGTAACAAAAAAGAGTAAATATAACAAAAAGTGGCTTAGCTCTTAGTTCTACGGGAGTCAAGGATTTAGTAATAAACACACAAATGCCACCTAGTTATAAGCAAACCTTATTAACAGGATCTTTCTCGTGCATAAGCTTCCAGTCAAGAGCCTCTAGCAGCTGCAAATCAAGTTAAAGATCTTGAATCAGCTCACTACAAAGTAACAGGGGTACATAGTTAGAGTATGCCTCAGCCCCATCAACAGCCTAGATTACCTTATCTTGTAAAACGATTATTTGCTCATGCATCATTTCCCGTTCACCTTCATCAAGGAACGACTGCAGCCTGATTTTTTTAAGAACAATTAAAATGCAGTTAAGCTTCCAACTAAACACTAAGCAGATAAACAAAGAGTCAGACTAATGAGATTATTTCAAACAATAAAATATACAGGAATCAGTTACTCCTTGGCAGCAGTGACACAGCAACGTAAGCTGAGTTGATAATCACATAATAAAATATTCAACAAGTTATGAGTAACTGCTAGCAACTGGCAGAACTTAAGCTATTAACTTAAAACAGCTAATTTCAAATGATAAATCGAGAATCAATTATTCTTTACCAACAGGAGGCCGCAGTCATTTGAAAATCACCAAGATGTTAACTGAAATGCTAACCTTCTCAATTCTTCTTTTAGTTGTAGGTTCTCCATTGCAAATTTGGTAATTTCTGGATTGCGATCTAATTGACTCCGTAGGACCTCTAACTCCTTCACAAGGTTTTTCTTCTCTTGCAAAAGATGTGCTTCAGCGGATAATTTCCCTGAAGCAACCTGCTCCAATCTTTTGATCTGGTCTTCACGAAACTTAAGCCTCATCTTGAAACTTCTTACCTCTTCTGTCTTTTGAGCAGCCTGTGGATTAACAAAACATTAAGTTAGAAAATACATGAGCACATCTGCACATTTTTCCTTTGGTTATAAAGTTCTTGTAAGGTAGAGATACAAAATCATGAAGAGCTACGGACCAGTTGTTCAGCAATCTGCTTTGCAGCTATTGTTGCATTCAATTGTGCTTCCTTCTCATGTTCCCTCCTAAAGGCAGCGACAAGGGCAGCATCGATATCACTCCTCTGAACACAGCACACCGAGAAAACCAATGTAAGTAGCCTGTTAACATATCAAGTTTTATGAGCAAGAAAATTTATTAATACCTGTGTAGCCCTTTTATCAAAAATAAGTGGACTGAATGTGCCATGACCTTGATCCCATTTGAACATGCTAGGAGACTCAGGGACGAATCCATGAGAACCAATGCCTTCAATTTTATCAGAACCTACCAGTCCTTGCAAACGGCTGACTTCTTTCTGTAATATTGTATCAGTTTTAAGATATGTAGAATAAAAAATAGAAATGCTTATGCAATAGAAATATTTAGAGCAACAAACTTGCAATATTACAGTAAACTCCCGAGAAAGCCCAAAGCCCCAAACTCATCCATACCTTAAGGTTCTGAATCTGTAGACGCATGGTGAGAACATCACCAGAGGCATCCTCATTAATGATAGCCTACATAGAGTAACAGTTAGCTGAAGCGTGCTGAAAAAAGTTGTATCATAATTAATTTATGTAGATTGCATACATTATTTCTTATGTATTTAGCTCGCTGCGCAAACTTCAATGTGCTTAGTGTCTCAGCAGCACAACTGGATAGAAAAGGAGAATTGTGTCATAATATATCATGTAGAACTGTTTCAAAATAGAAGGTAACTGAATAGAACGACAGATCATAATTAGAAACCTACCAATGAGATGGGCTTATGTTTGCAATTATAGTTGTCTTTGAATTCCCTCCAAGCGAATCCTATAAAGCAGAGATAGAACATAAGCAAACCTTTTTCATAAATGGAACAATAGCAAAAAATTTGCATAAAATTTTTCTAATTCATAATAGCTCCTTAATTGTATCTTATAACATGAGATTATTTACAATCTCAGTTTTGCATATTACCTGGAGGAGGAACGTTAATTTTGAATCTCTGTAGGGAACATGGTGCGATTTTTTGTTTGACACAGCAATGAGGTTTGTAATGACAAGTCTGCAAGAATGAAAAAGTGCAATGAATTTGTCTCAGTGCGCTAAGTTTATAACAAACTTCTGACATATACGTATTAGAAAATGATCAACGAACCCCAAAGTTGAAAGCGACTTGTTGATGTTGGTTGCTTCCTTCAAGCGCTCCCCTTCAGCACCTGAACTTTTTTGCCTGCAAGGCAGAAGTCATGCATGCTGAATAGGAGGGTAAAATAGAATGAAAAAAAAAATGTATGCTCGCACTGATGTCAGATAATTATAGTAGTGTTACTTGAGCAACTTACCTCTCTGAGCCCGCAAGGTCAACAAGGTTGAGTCGAGAAAATCGGTGGTGGTTGATACCTTGTGACTCCCACTACATAGTAATTTCAAGAGTGAGTAAAGGGAAACACATATGTGATGTTACCCAAATAACATGATTGCATTTACAACATCTTAACCATAGAAAGATCTTTGGAAATTATTTAATTCACATACCTTACTCTCTATAAGGCAAGTGAAAACGCTATGAGAGCGGCTACTTGCTCGGTTCATATTGGTGGCTGCTACCTTTCTGTTTGCTGCCCCCTGAAAATAAAATGCAGAATGTACTAAGGTTTGACTCTTGTATTGAACCTTAAACTTGGGTACCAGACATTAAAGTGACTTGTGAAATCATTGATTGCGTTTGAAGCTGATAAAAAAGATTCAATCTTCTAACAATCCCATCTACAGAGACAAACCTTAACAGAATGCAAGAACAAAAATGCAAACATTTTATCAGTTAACCTCAATAAGTTGTTGAAGCGCTTCTCGAGCATTGGAGATCTCATGTTCTGTCAGATTCTCAACATGGACACCCTTTTTGGCATCCTCTCTTATCTGAAAGGAAGCAGCTGCAGCTAATCAGCTTATAGTCTAAATAATATATATCTTGAAATACAGACATTTTCTACCAGCATTACAAATAAGCAGCAAAGAAAAAGCAGTCAATACTATATGCAGGAGGTATGGTTAGTCAGGAAATAGCTTGAACAGAAGATGCAAAAACAATAAAGATCTGTATACCAGAAACCTTGCTGATATTGAACTGTGTTTTCAGTGATTTACCTGCAAATTTACAGAATTTGGGTTGAGCAGATCAAGAATTTGCTCGTTATATATCTCCAGAAATGAGCATTTACATGTAAACCTGAGCTTTTCATCTCTCCTTATTTCCTTTTCCTGCAAACAGCATAAAAAAATAGCTAATAAGATTAACATGACATGTCAGCCAAAATGAGGCATCCAAAAAGCAACAGATCATAGAGACTTGCCTTTTGGATTCTAGCAAAGAGATGCTCAAACACTCGAGGCGTCATACCACAATTTGAATTGTTCCTCCGTGTCCCATTTTCAATATCACCAAGCATTGTATGTGTTTTTCCACTGCCAGTCTGGCAGAAGCAGATAGCAAGCGTTGTAAGGTAAACAGAGAATGGTGCAAAATTTGTGACACCCAAAAAACTTGAGAATCTGCAGCAGCAAGTGAAAGCTGTAGCTAACCTGCCCATAAGCAAACATGCAGCTGTTGTAGCCAGCAATGCAGTTATCCACCATAGGAACTCCAGCAACCTTGAACATATTCTCCTGAAGAGCACCAAACGAGGAACAGTTAACATTTTGCACAAATAAATGAGTCCAAATAAGCAAATTGGTACGAATAATTGGGAATCGAGAGTAGCAAGAGCACCTGCGTGACATGCTCGTCTGCGACGAGATCAAAAGTGAACCGAGACTCAGGATGCCCAGTCCACGTAAGGCTCTGGCTACTATCTTGCCGGACGCACTTCTTCTGCCCCTGCAGCGATATCTCGCTGCCGCTGAGCGGCCGGATACGGATCACAACCTGCAGATTCGAGCAGTTAAGCAATCACCGACAGGTACTCGACGAAATGCTCGAAGACACAGCCGCCTGACCCGGCCGAATCACGCTGGAGCACTGCCGCTATCGCAGGAGAAGGTGCAGCGGGGAAAAAGGGAAGGATGCAGCTCGCAGCGAGGCGGAGGAAACTTTACCTGAACGTTGTTGTCCTTCCAGAAGGCGGGGTCCTCCTGGAGCTCGAACCGCGCCGGGGAGGGGGCGGCGCTCCCGCCGCCGAGCTCGTCGTCGAAGCCGTCCGATTGCATTGCGGATGCAGAGGAGACGGAGGAGGACTTCCGCGGATGGGTGGGGGCGGAAGCAGAGGCGGAGGCGGTGGCGGATCGGAGATGCGGCGGCGGAGTGGGCGGCAGCTGAGATGGGGATTTCGTTTGAAATGGGGAGCGGAGGCAGGGCGACTACTAGACGTTGGCCAATTTCGAATTTGGGGCCGCGTCCACACAGCCGCGTGAGCTGTGGCGGCCTTTGAACTTTGAAGTCCAAAGCAAGACGATTGCTGCTGCCTGTGTGGTGGGTCCCCTAACCCTGTCCAGATCGGTATTCGGTAGACTTTGAATGGAGTAGTTAAGAAAATTCGAAAAATTCATTTTAAAAAATCGCGATAAAGAAATATGTTAGTCATGAAAGATTCATTAATAATACTACCAAACAAACGTGCCCATTAGTTTGCTCCCTGCATTTGTGCGTTTATAATTTTTTAACCAATATATAATTGTTTCTATAAACTACTTTGACAATAGGATATTTTGCTCTTATTTTGAATCAAAATAAAATGCTACGTTTTGTAAGTAACATTTACATGGAAATGACGCTATTTTACAGCGACTTGTTTAAATGGTTTTCGTGTACATGTTTCGCAATAAAATACGTCTTTAATTTTAAGTTTATTATTACGTCTTTAATTTTAAGCTTATTTCCTCATGAAAAAAATATTCAAATATACTCTCTATAAGGTTGCCTGCACATATTGTAGAGGCCGAAACACATTTCTATTTTCTAAATTACTCGTATATGATAGGATGGAGTTGCACCAACTAAGCAAGACACGCAAACACTGCTCGAAATATTTGAGACTGCACGTTCAAACGATGACACCCGACTAAGTAGTCAAATCAACTTGTGCCCTTTTTTCCAATCATCTTCATCTTGCTTTTCGTCTTTTACTTTTGTTTCTTTAATTGACATCTGTTTTTACCGCTCTTAAGTCACGGTTGTACCAATTAACATTGGTTCAAGTTTCTGATTCACCACATGGTTGTTTATTTTTGACTAATTTGGTGACGTTGTTAATCTATCACGGCAACAACAAACAATAATAGGGCACTCATAATGACTTCATCTTTTTGAATATGTATAGCACCTTAGTCTTTTAAAAATGCTCGCAAAGAGCAAGATGTACATCTATGTATTCTTAGGGTAAATATATGTGCATGTCTGCAAGTATGCTCTATGTTGAAAAAGATCTCAATTATCTATTTCATAAACCCATATATTTCTTTTCGTTTAGCCTTCCTATCACTCTAATGGTATGTTGAGCCTGGTTGGCTGGATGCCAAAACGTTGGCATGCCCACATTTTGGCGAGGCAAAAGTTGCCATTTTTTTTGACACTCTTTGGTTTGCTATCAAAACGTTGGCACATCTTACATTTTTTTTGCCAAAGTATTGGGTACTTTTTTGCTCAAACTTTGGCATGCCAACACCTTGACATGTCAAAATGTTGGCACTTAACCAATCAGGCTGTTGTGCCCCCATGATTTCATTCAGAATTTATGATTAATTTTATTTAAACAATTACTACCTTCGTTTTTGTTTATATGACGTCCAGACAAAAACTTTAGCCTGCTACTAGTACAGATTATTGTCGGGAGCGTCAACTATTCCTGAACGGAGGCAGTACATACTAATGTTGCATTTTTCTGGCGTCGGTATAACTATTGGCCCACACACACCTGACACCAACATTTTCAAAAAAATGTATTATTAAAGAACAACCTTTTCACAAAGGATCACTAACAAGCTTAACTAAGATGTCATAACATACTTTGAGCAACATGTAGAAATTGCATTCCCTTGCAAGTCGAGTTGCACAAGAGCACTATAAAAACGCAATACAACTATTATGGATTTTCTTCTTAAAGTTGGTGATTCATATATAACTATGTTTTCTTAATGCAAGAAGTGAAATTATCATGGGAAAACTAAATCTATCAGCAGACTTGAATATTTGATCATATTCATAGGGGGAAAAAATCTACAAAGGAACCAGCGGCAGTAGTTGAAAAAAAAAGCGCGCCAGGTAGGGGTCGAACCTACGGCCTTCCGCTTAGGAAACGGACGCTCTATCCACTGAGCTACAGGCGCCTGAGTTGTCTTTCACAGACGCTAATTTTATTCATCCTTTTATTGGCCCGTGAAGCAATCCAGCCCGTTTTCAGGCCCGAAGAGGACCGAGAAAGCCGTCGGAACGGCGGCGGCAAAGGGGGAAGGGAAGAGCGCCGCAGCCGCCGAAGCACCGAGAGGCTAGAGCAACTCAACTCGCCAGCCATGGCGCTTCTGATGGAGCCCGGCGCCGAGCCGCTGACCGAGAGCGAGCAGGCCGACCTGGCCGGCATCGCCGCAATCAAGGAGTCGGCGGCGCGCGAGTTCAAGGAGCAGGGCAACCAGTTCGTTCGGATGGGCCGGAAGCACTACGCCGAGGCGGTCTCCTGCTACACCAAGGCCATCGCCCAGATGGAGCCCCTCTCCTCCCTCGACGCTGCGGCCGCCGCCGACGCCTCCGTCCTCTTCGCGAACCGCTCCCACGTCAACCTCCTCCTGGGCAACCACCGCCGGGCCCTCGACGACGCCGAGCAGGCCATCCGCCTCTCCCCGTCCAGTGTCAAGGTAAACGTCCCTATTGCTTAGTGCGTTTTGGATCCGATGGAGGAGCTGGCGGCTTGATGTGAGATGTTCGTGTAGCTAGGCGTACTACCGGGCGGTGAAGGCGGCGCTTGCTCTCAACTTGTTGCCGGACGCCGCGTCCTTCTGCCGGAGGGGGCTCGAGCAGGACCCCGCTAATGAGGAGTTCAAGAAATTACTGTCGCAAGTGGACGCAAAACTGAGCGAGCAAGAACGTCAGAGAGGCAAAGTTGCGCAAGCAATCGCCGCAGCCAAGGTCTCTTTTTGCCAAATTGATAACACTGCCGTTTTACTATTTAAATGCGTGGGAATGACTGATGCTATTTGGTTGTATATAGGATCTTGCTTCTGCAATGGAGAAGAGAGGAGTGAAGCTTGGGGAGGCAGCCTATCAAGAACTGACAGGGGTAAAGAAACCGAAGCTGGACGAGCAGGGCGTGCTGCACTGGCCTGTTCTTCTGCTCTACCCAGAGGTCATGTCGAGTGATTTCATTGAGGATTTTCCCGAGACGGATACTTTTTTGCCCCACCTTGATGTCATATCCTTCTGACCTCCTAAAGTTACATGATACATTCTTTGATAGAGTTAAATCCGTAGATGTATAAATAGCATGATTGAATTTACAGTATCCTTAACTATCAAACATGTTCTCAGAAAGTTCTCCACCATTGCCATGGGATGAGAATCACGCTTACACAAGGGATGCTATTGAGTTGTATTATCAGGTATGTACTAAGTGTATGGTTACAGTTGCTTAAGAAAAATATCTAAGCATCATCGGATGTCCCTTCATTGAACAATATGATAAAAGGGTTTTAATAACAAGTGGTTATGCTTCATGATGTGTATGAACAAGTGTTGAACTTTTATCCTCTTGGATGTTGGATAATCCCATTGAGGTTAGGTGAACCATAAGTAAGTCTGTTGGTTAGCAGATAACAAGTTGTATTGAACTTTGAATTCTGCACATTTAAGCTGTCCATGTCAGTCTAACAATCACCGAACATGAAGTAGGGACCAAGATAAACATCCATGATTAGAGTGTAATTGAAATGTTTTTATTATACTTGATTGAATTATTAAGATAGACACATGTGATTAGGATGTAATTGAAGTGTTTTTTTATTATACTTGAATTATTGTTTAGTGGTTGTACTTCATTCTTGTTAGTTCCTATTAGTGACATCCTGAAAAATGAAAACCAGGGCATCACATTATACTGTATTGTTTTCGAAATTAAAACCTCTCATGAGAAATGAAGAGATATTATCAACTCATATTTCAATATTTTCATGGTGATTGCTGTTTTCACCATTTAGTTCACAAATAACCTTTTGGGTTTTCCCTTGTTCATTGCCGTAAAGGTTCGGCATACCAGTGCAGGTTTTGTGACTGAACAGCTTTAGGACATAGGAGATCACTTGTTACTCTTTAACTGACTATTATTCACCTTGGTGCCTTAGGGTGGCTTTGGCAAACCTTTGTCCAAAAGTGAGATATTAAGATATCTTCTAGAAGGCACCGTGGACTCGAAGTCGCTTCCAGATGGCGCACTTGATGGGGAGGATGAAGACCATGACAGTAGCAAGAGTGGCACCATCACATCATCAAGTATGCAAACTAAGCATGCTCTTTGTTTTTGTTTATCTTTAGCTTATTATACTGAACAGTTAGGTCGTAAAGAAAACAGCATGGTATATCAACTCTACTGTCCTTTTGCATTGACATTAGGAAAGCGATCTTGCATTGTTTTCTTCTATTACCTGAACTAAAGTTGAGTGAGAACCTCTTGTATTGTAATGTTGTACTCCCTCCATTCTCTTTTGAAAGTATCAATACAATTCCTTGCTTTCTGTGCAGCTGAAGGCTCTAGTAAGTGGATCAAAGTAAAAGAAGGGAAAACACTTCAAGAAGTGCTACAGGACAGAGACTTTATCATTCCTGCAATCCCTGGTTTGTTCCAAATTATTGTATATTGTCTGCATAATTCATATAGAATCCACATTACCAAGTTCAGAACTTAATTAAACTCCGTCTCTCCGCATGCAGTATTCTTTGTTGTCTCAAGAAAGTCCACCTTCTACAAAGACTTCAAGGCTGGAAATTGGTCGTTGCCGTGAAAAAAAACTGGGTGCGTCAAGGTTCTGTTTAACCGATTTGGAAGATGGCACAGTAGTGGATATGGTCAGAAACCTGAAAATGCCCGATCGATCATCATCTTGTGGTTTCAGAGGAGTGCAGCCGTGCAGTGTACTTGTTTCAGTATCCTCAAAAACACCTTTCTGCTTGATTTATCGCTAAGGAGTGTGTTCGTCGAGAGAGAGAGAGAGAGAACAGAACGCGATGTACTATGAATTTTGTCTTGGACCAGCTAGCCCATCGATACTGGTGTGGTGTGATGTTCAACTGTTCAAGTTTGAAATGGACTTGGGTTGACCTCCCATTTTGTTTTCCCCTCGCTTTGCTTGTGTGGCTAAAGACGCTCCCGACGCTTGTACCCGGTTGTTTGTGTTCGATTCTCTCAACAGTCAACTCTACATGGGCCGTGTTTAAATGGAACTTGAAAAAAATTTAGAGTATGTCGGACACACATTTGAAGTATTAAATATAGACTAATTATAAAACTAATTACAGATTCTGTCTGTAAATCGCAAGACAAACCTAATGAGTCTAATTAATCCGTCATTAGCACATGTTTACTGTAGCAACTTATTGTCTAATGACGACCTAATTAGGCTCATTAGATTCGTCTCGCGACTTACACTCCAGCTATATGTTATTTTTTTCGACTACATTTAATATGTCATGCATGTGAGGGAATATACTTAAAAAAAAATTTCAGATTCATCTAAACACGGCCATGGTTTCGTCTCGGAGCGACCAATAGACTTTAAATGACGTGTGGTACCATGTTCGTTGGCACTTGCAACGCCTGTGCATCGGTGGCAGCTGTGGCACCAGAGCCGGGGGCAGGTGTCTGCTCTGCTAACCTTGGATGCGTGCATGGAAGACAGGAGGCGCGCGCGGCAACGCAGGCACGAGCTGACAAGCGGAGCAAGCGAACAAGAACAGCCGCCTGCGCCTCCGCCCATATCTATCCCGTGCCGCCCGGCGCCCGTCCCTACCGAACCGAGGGTTAAGCCAGCCGCGTGCTCCGTATCGCCATGGAGGACACAGCAGCAGTGAGCGGCGCGCATGGAGCGGGAGCGGAAGATGGCGCCGGGAGGGCAGTGATGACCAGTACCAAGGCGCTGAAGGTGATGGCGGCCGTGGACGCGAGCGAGGAGAGCCTGCAGGCGCTGTCGTGGGCGCTGGACAACGTCGTGCGGTGCCACCCGGACGCGGCGCTCGTCGTCGTCCACGCCCAGCACGCCGTCGACCACTTCGTATACCCAATCGCCGCGCACGGTATCGGTAGTCTATTCACCCCGGCCGCCCCCGCTATCTTTTTAAGTTCTTAACCACGGGGACGGGACACGGACGCTGCTGACACTTTTGAGCAATTCGTGAACGAAGGCCTAGCGTACGCGCCGCCGTCGGCGGTGGAGTCCATGCGGAAGGCGGAGGAGGAGAACTCCCGGAGGATCCTGGCGCGCGCGCTGGACATGTGCAAGGAGCGGCAGGTGGACGCCACGGCGGCCGTCGTCGAGGGCGACGCCAAGGAGGCCATCTGCCAGGCCGTCGAGCGGTTCCAGGCCGGGCTCCTCGTACTCGGCAGCCGGGGCCTCGGCAAGATCAAGAGGTAATCGCATTTGCACACGACGCGAATCAAAACAACATGTTTATTCGTGGCTCATGTATGTTCAATTCAATTCGTGACGACGCTGCAGGGCGTTCTTGGGCAGCGTGAGCGACTACCTCAGCCATCACGCTTGCTGCCCTGTGCTGGTCGTCAAGCCGACCAAAGCGCAACCCAAGTGAACTCCGGTGACGCCTGGCTGTGAATTCCCTGGCTGTCAAGTGTGATCAAGCTACTGTATGTGTGTATCTGTATATTACTATGTTTGTACAAACATGTATACAGACTGAATAAGGAACCGATGTATGGTATATCTGCAGTCTGCACAAGTTGTTAAAAGAGAGCATCCTTGCTTGCTGAGAAGCAATACCACAGGTTGTTCATCGGCACAGACCAAAATTCCCCCACAAACATGATCACGGGGCAAATGAGGTACAATGATGGTGTAAACACCTTTTTTTTTTGGAAAGTGGTGCAAACGCAAATGAGGCACACAGATTTAGCAAAATACTGTCGCTACAATTCAAATTTGAGTGATTGCTTAGCGAGCTGCATGCAGCATGTTCATAGGATGGAACAGCTCTGAAGCGGCCAAAGCATGGCGTGACAATTCTCTAAGCAGAACGATAAGAAGAGCCAGGAACATAGTGTACAGCTAAAGTGGGAGCACCATCACTTCGTTCCCAAGTCCCATCCACCAAGTCTGTCTTCGGGATCATAATTTGTGAACAGCCGGAACTCGTTGCCCAGTTTGTTTGAATGCTGAGGCCTGAAACCGCAGGGATGAACATTCAGGAGCTCTAACGCCCGGTCCTTCTGAACTTCCCCTGGCAATGTAAGAATGAATCCGTTTTAAAGTTCCGTTCGACGATACAGCGTTCCATTACATATTTCAGTATAGGATGAAAAACTTTACTATCTACAATGATTTTGGTATAGGCTGAAGAAACTTTACTAACATGATTTCGGTATAGGATGAAGAAACTTTACTACCATGGCATTGCGGATACAACTATTAGAGATAACAGTGCAATTTGAAACTGTCGCACAGCAGACGCTGCAATGGTTTAAGCTACGACATATGCAGTTAAACAACTTATTCATGCAAAGCAGAAGTAGATGTCTGAATGTGCAGTGAAGTTAACCGGTGTAACTCTTGCTTCATTGCAATACATTGATTTAATTGATCATTCTACCGAAAGTAACAATGTTAAATCAAGTTGACCCTAAAAAATAGCTAGTTAATGCCATCATTCATCAACCATCAGATCTACTAGCTAGACTATAAGGTGAAACTATCATACATGAATTCAACACGATTGTTTATTGGTTGCAGAACAGCATCAAAGTATCAAAGCACCGTCAAACTGATCTCATTCACTCCGACGCAGAATTGCCTCGAGCGTTACCTGTGAGCAGCAGCAGGAACGAACCTTCAGGCTGCGCGAGGAACGACACTGTCTTGGCTACCTTCTCTAAGCACTCCTTACTCTGCAGTAACAACCATGGAATCACCATTTCTCCTCGAATTTCACTCTATAATCTCAAATACCAACAATCTCCAGGTAGAAACCGTACCAGGTAAGGAGGGTCCGCGACGACGACGCGGTAGGCGTGCTCCATCGCCACCGGGAGCTCCTCCGGCCGGTTGTAGTCGTAGAAGGTGAAGTCGCCGCCGTACTGCCCGAACCGCTCGTCGTACTCCAGCAGCTGCGCGGGCACGCCGGGTTCGGTCTTCTTCAGGTAGGCGTAGAGCGTCGGGCACGCGATGCAGGCCACGGCGCCGGCGGCGGAGCCCGAGCCGGAAGGGGAGACGAGGCGGAGGACCTCCTCCACCAGTGCCCTCGCGGTGCGGTCGTCGTACCAGAACTGGCTCATCCTCCAGTCCTCCGCAAGCAGCTCCACCCCGCCTCCCCCTCCCCCTTCTTCAGCCTGCTCCTCCGGCCGCTGCTGCTCCGCCAGGAACTCCCGCAGCGCATCCATCGCCGCAGCACTCAGCTGCGGCACGTCGTCGTCTTCCTCCTCCTCCCGCCTGACTTCCCCGCTCACTCTCTCTTCCTCCATACCGCTCGCCGCCATCGCATCCACCACTCGGGTCTCGGCAGCGAGGACTTGGAAGCGGCGGCGGCGGCGCGGGGCACCGTGTGGCAACCGCTTCACTAGTCCGCTTCGACACGACGGGGCAAATGGGCTTAGCGAAACGAGCCTTCATGGACTCACCATGGGCCTTAAGGGCCCAAAGGCCCAGTGAAGCCTAAGGAAAGGAGGAGCAAAGCAATAAAGGCGCAGTGGCAATGGAATCGCTCGCAGGGGAGGGGGGAAGGGAGCGGAAGAGAGGTGGGTGACCGCCGCGCCTCCGTATCGGGCGTGACGAGCTAGGCAGGCGGCTCTCCCCCGCCTCCACGCAGGCCTCGCCGCGTCAGCTCCAGTTGCCGCCGCCGCCGGCGTGCTCAGCAGCGGAGACCAGCGAGTCAACAGGGAGCAGAGGGGGGAAAGGAAACTGCGGCGGCTGCTCGCGCCGCCTGGGCCGGTCGGCGCGCTCCCGTAGCATTCCCGCCGCTTCATCCGCCTCAGTTCGCCGTCGGGTCGCACGTACGGCTAGGGTTCTGAGATAGATCCGCTCGCCGGCTTGTGTGCACGCGCGCCGTGGTGCGGGGAGGAAGAGGAGGAAGTGCCTGGCTCGTGCGGTTCTGGTTCCTTCTTCTGGAAGCTTCCGGACTCGCGATCCGGTCCGGGGGCAATCGGCGGCAATGTCGGGCTCGTCGGCGGCAGGGGAGGATATAGTGCAGCACCTCTCGTCCAATTCCAACCCGTCTTCGTCCAAGCTCGCCAAGCTCGAGGCCCGCATGGCCGGCAAGGCCGCTGCCTCCGCTCCATCGTCACCGCCGCACCATCCCATGGCTGCCTGCGCCCCCGCCGTCGCCTTCATGGACCAGGAGGAGCTTCCTGAGACTTCCTCTTCGGATGACGATGTCAGCCCCAAACCTTGAGCTCCCCTTCTTACTTTCCTTTTTTTTGCTCTACAATAGCGTAGTTACCCAGCATCTTCGATTTCATATTTTCCTTTGCTTGTGCATTGCCTATGATGCTATGATCTCTTGCTAGCAAGAACAATTTGTGCTCTTTTATTAAACATGCGCACGTGGTTTAGTAACTGACCGCAAATTAGTCAAATAATCTCATCTCTAGTTTTATCCTTACCCTAGCCCTGATTCCATTCCATTGTTTTATGTTTTTTCTAATCAGAATGGTGAGGAGTTCTTGATACAGAAGAATACCCTGAAGCGTCCGAGATCTCCAGATGGTGACCACATCCTTGCTCTTGGAAATTTTGAGGTGGACTCATCTTATAGGAACTGAATAGAGTTAATCTGTTATATGATTATCTCCTGCATTCTTTGCTGCACTCATAAGTCTGAACATTCTTTTTCATTTTGGTGCATTCTCTTCTAATTTGCAGGGATCGGCAAATGAGGCAGCAAAGGTTTTAGATGTCATGGATTCAAGATCGTCCTCAGACAACTCAAATAGAAAAAAACAAGGCCGCGGAAGGGGTCGTGCTGGTACAGGCCGAGGCCGTGGCTCAAAGACTGATCAAACACGAGTGACTTCAACTTCCTCAACAGTTGTAACAAATGGTCAACTAGATAAATTAACCAACAAGGTATGCTGAGTAATTATTACTACCAAGACCTCGAATTAAATTCTGAACTGATTTTGATTCGTTTGTGGGCAATGGCAGCTTGTGTAACTTTGCTACGATCTTGCACTTTACTTATCATGTGCAAACATCGGGGCACTTCTTGCGGGAGCTATTTCTAAGTCATTTGATTTCTAAAGCATTGGATATATTAGTGAAGATATTGTTGTACTGTATACTTTGGTAAACCATTTGTTCAACCCTACACCTAAGTCTTAAACACACAAATATTTGCCCCATGTACAGACATGGACATCATTCCCTTCCATTTTCTCTTTAGTCCATGCTCCATATGTACAATCCGCATTACTGAAAAGCGACAATACTTTTGCATATAAAAAATACATTTAACGATAAAGAGTTGTTTGATTGCGCCCTCTAATGTAATTATCCTAACCTGCTATATATGGACACATTCCAACAGGAACCCCGATCCAGTGTTCAACCTGGCCATGATGACAGGGCTGCTTCACAGGTAACTCATTGCTTGACATCATTGTCTTTTGTTGAATTTGTAAATATCTCCATCTTTTTGAAATCACAGTATGTATCTGGAAGTGTCCTTTTGGAACTGTATATGTTTTGTGTTTGCCTACTTCTGAATGTGTCATTTTGGATCTGTCTAATAAATACGGAATCTTTCAGATGACTTCTGTGCATGGTTTTCATCCCCCCCCCCCCCCCCCCCCCCCCCCCTCTTTCTTTTTGCTGGGATAGTTTTCCACTCACTTTCTTTTCCATCTGCTAGTTTATGCAATCCAACCCCGTAAAGTATGTAGTTAAGATATCCTTAGAAATCGTCCTTAGTGGAATATTTTACTGATGCCATGTCACTTTAGGATGCTTGTGAATAGACCATACCATAAAAAATTCTATATGCATTTTCTTTTTTGTTTCAAAACTCTCTTCTCAAGCACTCTTCGTTGAATAGGAAGAAATATCACAGTTACGTGGTAAAGTTGCATTTCTGGAGGAGGAGCTTGCTAAATCACGTCAAGAAGCAACCAATTACCATCAGCTTAGTGATAGGTTAGCAAAGGTAAGGAGATACTTGCTATCAGTTTTCATTTAAACGCAACTTTTTTTAGCGTCTTGACATGTTGCCTTTTACATTATTCTTTTAGGAATTGAAGGATCTCAAAGATCATGATCAACAAATGAGATCAAAGGTTGGCAGTGTGTTATCTTCTGGTCTACTATATCCGATTCAGCTACTGTTCATTCTTACACTGCTCTGCTATATTCTGAAAACTTTTAGGCTCACTGTCCAGGCATATCACGTTGAATAACTATAGGAAATACCTCGCTTTCTTCTTTATTCACGTTATCTTGAATAGTGTCATCTGTTAGAAGTTGTGTGTGTGGAATATACTCGCTCCTATGCTACCCATATTATACTAACCGTCTCATTTTCATTTTCATTAATGAAGCAAATGAAGGTCCTGTCCGATCTGCTGATAGCTGTGTCGAAAGCAGAGAGGCAAGAAGCGCGGATGAGGATAAGGCAGGAATCCTTCAGACTTGGAAATGTTGGTGTTATGAGGTAACTTTCCGTTGTTCCAGCACCTGATGCCTAATAGTATCCAGAGTGATCCTTTCTATTGAGGAAATAATACTTTCATTACAAAGAGCCCCCCTAACTGCATCTCTTTATCCAGTATGTTTTTTCAAATTGACATCTTTTTTTTCAATAGCAAACACTGTTTATCCTCTCTCTTTTTTGTATGGATTAACTGTTGTGATTTTTGTTTTGGGAGTTAATTCTATGCTCTTTTGTAACTCAGAGCTGGAACTATCATATCTGAAACTTGGGAAGATGGACAAGCAATAAAAGATCTTAATGCTCACTTGGTGAGTTCCTGTCAACTCCATAGATATGTGTACTGGCATACACATATTAGCCATAATATCATATAATGGTTTGCCCTGTTGGCTGTGGAACTTGTATTTGCATGGTTGTCCAATATCCATTTGTTGATATGTGGTCATAGAGAACTGAGCATTAGTCGGTTGGTGTAGGGCCTCCAGTTCGGAGACACTCACCTGGGCTCTCAGGTCATGTGAGTATTTCCCTAAGGCCTCATTCGGTTCCACCGGATTCATTCCCGGCCGGGAACGGTAGTTGTAGTAGAAAATTCATGATAGTTATAACAAGAGACCAGGATTTATTCCGAGTCGGGAACCAATTTATTCATGATAGACACAACAAAAGACCTGGATTGGTTCCCCACCTCTTGACTAGGGGATTGATTCCCGGTCTCTTATTGTCCCTATCATAAGTAAATTGGTTCTCGGCCCGGAATAAATCCCGGTGTCTTGTTGTAACTATCATGAATTTTCTACTACAACTACCGTTTCTGGCCGGAAATGAATCCGATGGAACCGAACAAGCCCTAAAGGGTTCAGTAATCCCTCTGTTAAGACAATGGCGGCGGGGGGGGGGGGGGGGGGGGGGGGGCTTCTTTTTACCCTTGGTGGATTTTTTTTCTTTCTAAATGTAACTTCTGTTCCATACTCTTCTTATTTACAATTGTGGTCATATTAAATATGTTGGTCTTGTATAGTGAGCATCACTTTCAGGGGAAAAAATTGTAGTCTGAGGGTGGTTTTATTGAGGCATTTGTGCATTTCAAAATTTTCACAAAGCTTCATTTATTGAGGCATTTTAACTGCTCTGCAACTTTCGATGCCCCAGATTCATGTCAGTCAATGACTAGTATTTAAGTTTGACTCACCTTATTGTGACAATCAATCATGGCATCGTCCATGGTCGTTGTTTGTTCCTACATAAGCCGTTGATCCTACTCCTTTTCTCATGTGTGAACTGTATAATTGAAATCCATATCTTTTATAGGCTTTGCCTTCTACACCATCTTACCTCTTTTTTTTTTTTTTTTTTTTTTTGGTAATGATGTATTTTCGTATTTCTGAGTTCATGTATGCTGGATCTTCTGTAGAAATCTTTGCTGGAAACTAAAGAAACTATTGAAAGGCACCGTAAATCACTCAAGAAAAGACAATCATCTGGTAACTCTATTCTTTTTCCTTAAATTCAATTTTCCTTTATTGCCTCGTGTTGACTTGAATTCTGAATAACCTTCAAACTGTACTATATTGCATATGTTTTGCAGCTGCGCACAACATCAATGCATGTCAATTTGTTTCATGAAGAAGTTTCTCAAATGAAATAACAGTTGTAGATTTATTCTTATGAAAGTTCAGTTCCAGTTCTCTTTTGTACAAAGGAAACCCCCTCCATTGATATTCCAGTTCGTTCTTTTTGTACAAAGGAGACCTTCCTCCATTATCACAAAGTGTGATTAAAAAATAGTAGTAGCTTAACAAAATAAAAGAAAGTTTGTACTAGCTTAATTGTATACTTTTTCTGGCAATTTGATTTTTTTTTCTTTTGTTGTTATTCATTTTTTTGGTACCGGCTTTCTATTTAGACAAGGGTGATGGCAGTGATGCTGAGACTAGCATGTCTGAGGAGGACATCCTCTTACAGGATGAAATATGCAAATCTCGGCTAACGAGTATCAAACGGGTAAATTTTCTTTGGGACATGGTTTATTTGCCTATAGATACACATATTTTAATCTGCTTACCATTATTGTATTTCAGGAGGAAGAACAGTATCTGAGAGAAAGAGATCGGTATGAGTTGGAAAAGGGGAGGCTTATACGAGAGATGAAGCGTCTCAGAGATGAAGATGGATCACGCTTCAACAACTTCCAAATTCTTCACCATCGTTATGCTCTCTTAAATCTTCTTGGGAAGGGAGGGTTTAGTGAGGTTTACAAGGTACTTTATGTATAATTTTGTAAAGTGAATTTGATTGCTTATAAAGAAGAAATACCAAATTCTGCAGCTATTTAGTTACTCATGTGGCTTTATCAGGATAACTTGCTTAAAGAGGGTAGGTGTTATTAAAGCCCATTTTCTGTAGAAAAAATTACTGTGATAGTTGGTAGAATAACTTACAGTGTACCCATCATAAACTACCTTTAATGATTCATGTTGGAACATTTGGCTAGTTATTTGAGCTATTTTCTTTTGCATGAAGTCAGTCCAATGGCACTGGTAGTACAAGCAATTACATGAAATGATTTCTTTTGGTCAGGCTTTTGATTTGGTGGAGTACAAGTATGTGGCATGCAAGCTTCATGGTTTGAATGCTCAATGGAGTGAGGAGAAAAAGCAGAGCTACATACGGCATGCTATTCGTGAATATAACATTCACAAAACTTTGGTGCATCCAAACATTGTCAGGCTATGGGATATATTTGAGATTGATCACAACACATTCTGCACCGTCTTAGAATATTGCAGTGGTATTAAATGTTATTATTACCTTCTATATCCTCTTTGATTCAACATAGATTGTCTGTTATTTGTCTGCTGTTGCTGATACCCATTTGCAGAGGACTTCATTCTTTAGTCCTATGCTTGCGTAAACTTAAAATTTGAGAAGAGCTAGGTAGATACCAACTTTTGCCTGGCATATATTGTTATTGGCCAGATGCATTCATAGTCATAAAAAAACTTTGGTGGTTCTTGGAGAGGTAATGAAATAGTTGACCCATATCTATGCTTGGAGAGGTAGTAAAAAAACTTTGGTGGTTCTTGGAGAGGTAATCAATCCTTTTGGTTTCTAGTGGAGCTTGTTACTATCTTTGAGTGCTGTGTATGGCATTCATTAAGATTGTTATGAATAAGACTTGTACTGAACAATAGTCCCATGGGGCTGTAATAGGAGCGCATGAGTGCCATACTAGAAATAGGAAAAAGACTCTAGTAGAACTCCATAACTAAGGTTGAGTTCACTTCACTGCATAAAGAGCACAAGGTTCTTAGCAGCGGAATAGCATTGGTGCCGTGACTATAATAGATGCTATATACATTCCTACACTAAACTAGAAATCTAGAACTGTGAAAATGATAATAAGAGTATTAATAATTTTGAGTTTTAAGTGTACGCAAAACCTTGCTGGTTCTAAATTAATGCTGGATTAATATTAAATATCAATTTACATGCATAGCGTTGATATATTCGGATAAATTTGTAAATGTAACTTCCTAAAACTATATGGTCTGCAAACTCTGCTGTATTGATCGCTAACAATTCTGTGTTTCACACTTCTATTTTGAGCTGCAACTGTTGTAGCAGTCACTGCTGAAACTATTAAACACTTGCTACATTTCATCTCTTTGAAAACGAAAATTTCTCCCAGTGCCCACTATCTTCTTAATTTACATACATTTCGTTCTACACATTTTTGGTCAGTCCTGTGAAGCTTTTCAGTTAGATTGCTGTAGTCTTTAATGATGATTTTCCTTCCTATATCTAAAATTCTCAGATCAGGAAACCATGAGTCGTGAGATGTAATAATGTTCTCTTCATTGCTATTTTTTACCCAGGCAAGGATCTTGATGCGGTCCTTAAAGCAACACCAATTCTTCCAGAAAAGGAAGCAAGAATCATAATTGTTCAAATATTTCAGGGTTTGGTCTATCTTAACAAGAGGGGTCAAAAGATCATTCACTATGATCTGAAACCTGGCAATGTTCTCTTTGATGAGGTTGGTGTTGCAAAAGTTACAGACTTTGGCCTCAGCAAGATAGTGGAGAATGATGTTGGGTCTCAGGGAATGGAACTTACTTCACAGGGAGCTGGAACCTATTGGTGAGTCAGTGAGTGTGATCTGTCAAGTGGATGCTTGCAGAAACTTTCTAGCTACCTGCTGTTATGGAACCTTTTAGCTATTTGGATTTTTTTGCTAAATACATGCATGCTACTATTAGAGTTGCAGCGTCGCATATCATTCTAAAACATTCGAAAAGAATTAACTTTTGTCCTCATGGAGTGCAGTCTCTATTGAACAAGCAGGTATTTCGTGCATATAGTTTTTGTTTATGGCAGGACATAATTGTTTCCTTTTTGGCGATTATTCCTTTAGAATGACAGGCATGTCTACACACAGTTAATTCTTTTATGTTCTCTTTTCAGGTATCTTCCTCCAGAATGCTTTGACCTCAGCAAAACACCATTTATTTCGTCTAAGGTAACTATATCTGGCAACAGTTCTACCTTTTAATGCAAATAAAATTGTGCCATCCTCTGGTAAAAGCTATTATGGATCTTGATATTTCAGTTGTGAGGAGCTAGCATGTGGTGGTTTGGTTGTATGCTATTTTTATGTAAAAGCCATATACATTCTCCCTAGCTAAACCCATGTCTTGTAGGTCTGGACACATTTGTGAGCTGCCTGAATTAATTAACTTTCAACAAGAATATTTATCTTTTGAACTTCGCCCTGATTAGCAATGTCGCATTAATTTTTCTATTTGCTTTCATGCAGGTGGATGTTTGGTCAGCTGGTGTAATGTTTTATCAAATGCTCTTTGGAAGGCGTCCTTTTGGCCATGACCAGACTCAGGAGAGAATACTCCGGGAAGATACAATTATCAACGCACGGAGGGTGGAATTCCCTTCGAAGCCATCTGTATCAAATGAGGCAAAGGTCTGTTTCCAATTTGTTGAGATACAAAGATTTTTTTCATATATCCATCACATGTATCAACCCCATCAGGCCATCACTACAAGATCCTACATGTCAAGTGTGACAGCTAGTTTGGATTAAACTTTATTCTTTAATTTTATCATAAATTGTTTAAATGGTCAGAACATTAGACATGTCTAGCTATATAGTTGATCCACTTCCACACCATATTTATGATACCTGCATTTTTCCTCTTTGTTTGACTTGACATGTTAATACTGCCCTCAGCTTGCACTGAAAATCTGCTGATGTTGGTTAGTTTGGCAAAAAAAAAAATGATCTCATTCTCACCTTACCACAAATGAAATAGTTTATCTGCACGATAGGATATTTTTGGTGCTAAGTTCCCATTTCGTTTCCATTCTACAATTGTTAGTCTTATGTGGGCCAGTTTAATCATTTTCCAGTACCTGATTTCACAGGATCTGATACGCCGGTGCTTGACATACAACCAATCAGAGAGGCCAGATGTTCTAACCATAGCCCAAGATCCTTATCTCTCATATGCAAAGAGGTAGCACAACACAGGAGAAAATTTTGGCGCGGGTATCTGCTCTCCGAATGAGATTATGTGTGGGGGATGGACACGTTTGCGAAGAAGCAAAGGGTTCCACAAGCTCAAGGAGACCATAAAGGGTGTAACTGTATATTTTGTAAATTTTAGTCAGCCCCATATCAGCAAATGACCTGTTATCCTTGTGGCATCAGTTCAAAGGCCAAGCTTCTTTCTAACGTAGAGGAAGCAGGCATTGGTTTGAACGGGGCCATATACTCTGAAATCTCTTGACGCTCTTGTGCTCTGCTCCCCATGCGTAACGTGATGATCTTTTGGCTGGTGGCCAGTGGTCCCTCTTGATGGTTAGTGGTTTGTTTCTTCATACCGTCGGTAAGGTCTGCCAAATGAATAATCATGCGTGACTGGTGAACCGACGATCACTGCTCCCCTCCAAAAAATCTTGACCTGCTGGCTGCTGCACGATGTGATACTGATGCCTGGCCGCATGGACTGGCTCGAAGTTTGAAAGAACTTGATAAATGACGATTTCAAGAAGGGGAACTTAAAGGTGCTGGTTTTTTTTCTGCTAGTTCTAAACTTCTAATCTGTGAACACATAGCTTGGGTAGAAGTCAAGATCAACGGTTAAAATCACTTGGATAGCACAATGAAAGGCTGCGTGGTAGAGTTGTACACAAAAATATTTTTGGTTTTGTTTGCATTCCACGTTCGTGAATCTTGGTCGCCTGCAATTCTTTCTAGCCTTTCCATTAATAACTTTGGCTTCTGAAGCTTTGTGCCGCCATCAGTTTTCTTATGCGCCTATTGGATTCTGATTCTAACCCATTAAGATGAAAAATATTATTTCTATTCGATTAACTAAGTAAACAGCTTTTTTTTTTTTTTTTTTTTTTTTTTTTTTTTTTGCGAAACAACTAAGTAAACAGCCCTTGATAGAACTGAGCAAGATAAAAGCAGAAAGCTCACACCTAGACCCAGTACTAAAAAATGATTCTGATTCTAATCCATTAAGGCTGTGTTTAGTTCGCGAAAACATTTCGTGAAAAGATTTCGGGTTTTGATTTTATCAATTTAGAAGTAGTAAATGTAGACGAAAAAAGTGGAAAGTTATATGGATAGATTGGAAATCTCGAGACGAATCTAACGATGGTAATTAGAGGGTAATTAATCCATAATTAGCGGATGATTACTGTAGCACTACTGTTGCAAATCATGGATTAAGTAGACTCATTAGATTTGTCTCACGATTTACAGTCTATCTATATAACTTTTCACCTTTTTCGTTTACATTTAATACTTCATGCATCAAAGATTCTCCTTTGATGTGATGGATGAAAATATTTCGGATGGGAACTAAACATGGCCTAAGACGAAAATGTGATTTTTACTGGATTAACTAAGCCACCGTACAAGTAAACAGCCCTTGAGATAATTGAGCAAAGATAAAAGCAACATATCATTCATGACGGGTAAACGGAAGCTCACGGCTCACCTCCGGAAAAAAAAAAAAAAAACCGACCTGCTGTCCGTTGCACGGTATGATTGGTTGAAACAAATTTCGAAGTGAGTCGGTGTTTTGGAGACAGAATTATAGACACTATAAACGAAGTGAGAAAGATTAGAAAAACACAATACTCCCAAGAAAGTCAAGTGCATGAACTCTAGCACAAATGCACGTTGCAAAAACGTATCCTAACACGAAGTTCGGATGCATACCCTGTTACTCCGTTTTTCACATCCAGAATTGCCACCGGATCTCCTTTTCAAAAAAAAAAAAAAAGAATGCCACCGGGTTACTGGGGAGAGCCTCGGTCGAATCGTTGGGCGCTCTGTAGTAACTCGGCAGCTGCTGCCTGTCGTCAGGTCCGCATTCTTGTCGTACTTCAGATTAAAAGTGGTCAGGCGAAACAAGTAGCGACGTGGCCGGGACACGTCTTGCTCATCCTGCTGCTTGCAAGTCATCCCTCTCATCGCCGGTGTCGTCGTCCTCCCTCCTCCTCCAGGTCGCAATCACTCATATCCTCATCAGCGCAGTCGACATGATGCTCGTCTTCGGTGAAGACGCACTCCACCAGGCAATACTCGCTCCTGCCTCCCATGTACACGAGCGTGGCGCCTAGGTGCCTCTCGGTCGGGTCCTCGCTGAACAGCTTCTCCTTGCTGAGCTTCCTGGCCGGGCACCACGCCTTGCCGCCGGCGTCGTCGGGGTTGGTGGCCACCGCGTCGCAGCAGCAGACGTGGCCAACGCTGTCGGGGTCCCTGGAGAGCCCGACCCAGGCGTCGAGCTCGGCGTCGAAGTGCGCGCGGCCGGCGAACGGCAGCACCCACTGGCCGTGCCACGTCCAATAGCCGCCGCCGCCGCCCCTCAACACGCGCTCCGCCGTGTCGAAGGCGAAGGTGGCGGCGGGGGAGGAGGCGCACTCCACGAAGCTGACGAAGATGGTTGTCCCGTCGGGGTGCGCGGCGTAGGACGCGACGCGCTCGCGTTCGAACGGCGGGGCGGAGAGCTGGGTCCACGACCACGCCCTGGCATGCGGCGGCGGCGGCGGAGGCGGCGGCGGGCAGAGGAGGTCGAAGGTGCCGCCGGCGAGGGCGAAGAGCCTGCCGCCGGCGGGGATGTAGATGGGGTCGGCCCGGTCCGGCACCAGCCGAGGGCCGAAGAGGCAGCTCCGGTGGACGACGTCGAAGACGGGGACGTGGCTCTCGAACAGGGGCGCCGCCGCCGCCGCGGGGAATACGGGCTGCGTCGCCAGGATCTTGGAGTCGAAGGCGGCGGCCAAGTGCGCGGGCATCCCGCGCTGTGCCTTGAAGCGGAAGATCGCCGGCGGCAGGCAGTGGTCGCCGGCGCAGGCCGTAGCAGCCATCTGCCAGCCGTGGGCGTCGGTCGGAAGCGGCGTCATCGGACGAGAGATCCACCTGCCGGACACTGTAACCCTCCGGCCAGTCGTCGAAGAGAAGGTAGAGGTGCCGCTGCTGATGCTGCTTCGCCGCGTGGGCGCCGGCGCGTTCCTCGGGCCGCCGCCTCGACATCGTCGTTGTTTCCTACTCAACCGATCTGATCCAATTACGGTGGCGATCTATATTCATCAAAAATCGGTATCCATGTCTGAAATTCTGAATCCGGGTCCAGCGACAACTATTTGGATTTCCTTCTCTCCTTTCCTGCCTCTCGATTGATATTTGTAGATTAGGAATTGTCTGAGTTAGAGCATCTCCGAGAGCGCTCTTGGAAATGCTCCTATACGAGTAGTACATTACAGGTCGTGTTGGCAGTGGATTTGATTTTTATTTCCTACTAACAAATTGGACTGCAAATTATAGATCTTCATCTATTATCTTAATAAAACAGAAGCAAAAGAAGCCACCACGTTCGCCGAGAGGGCCTAGAAATTCTCACGTTAATCAAAAAAGAGAAGAATATAAACCATTGGATTTTATGAAGATCTAACGGCTTAGACTAGCCTAAAGAGTCCATATGAGGTACGACTAATAAATCTAGAATTAAAATAAACTAAAAATTACTAATTAATTTATTAATAGGACATGAGGGTATGAATATGTGTCAAATACAAATCCATAAATTTACATATATCCAACTATCCAACGCATATATGTAAAGAAAAAATAAAACAGGCTATTGTGCATGCACAAAGCTGAAAATTACTAATTAATATATTAATAGGAAAGGATGGTGTGAATCCGTGTCAAGTACACATCCATAAATTTACATATATCCAACCATATGTGTAAAGAAAAAGAAAAGAAAACGGGCTATTGTGGACACAGAAGAAGGAATAATCAATTGCACGAAGGAGGCTATTGTGAACTTCACAACAAAAAAGAATTAATTGCACGTGTCCTTAAGTAGGAATAATCAATGCTTAAAAATAACAGTAGACGTATAATGTTATGTAATTAATATGTTTCCGTTTAGCCATATTAAAATATGTATTGGTTCTTATATAGCTAAAATCATAATTCTCAATGTGGGAATAAATAGTACTGTCGTTAAAAGATCTATGATGCTTTGAGGCTTAACTAACACGACCAACACCTTACATGAGAACCCGCCCATCATAAGTCAGTTCAATCATGCAGACCAAGAGAACTAGCGAGCGACATTTAACATGACCAACCCCTTACATGAGGACCCGCCTGCCATAGGTCGATTCAATCATACAGACCAAGGGATCCAATGAGTGACATTTTTCTAACCTCACCCTAAAATTCGCTCCCACGGAGAGTCGAACCTTGAGGAGTGCTACTAGAGATACTTAACCAACTCAGCTAGAGGCATATTCACACATCGGTTGGACCCTTGGAGGATCACCCTGAGCAACGTATAGGTCCACATGTATATGCATAAGCTTGGTTCTTTTTTTACATTAGGTAAAACTAAAGTATATAAAATAAAGAGAATGTTTATATGTCTATATAGCAATTTAATTCGATGTAGCGTCATGTAAACTAAAATACCATGTCCAATAACCTTTAAAGAAGACACCTAAAAGAGAGTGTCATATCAAATACAAACAACCTCTAACCACCGGTTGCTAGCCACTAGAGTCTATCCACTACAAGAGCATCAGTTAGCGGACAAAAAAATGTGAGTGGTAAGGGAAAGACCGCCTCACGGTATTTCACTAAGAAGAGCTCAAATCGCTAACCTGCTAGGAAAAAGTCACGAAACATACGCCCTTATATATGGAGAAGTCGCCCTGTGGATCGTGCCTTGACCCATGCTTTGAGGCCCGATAAACATGACAAACCCATTAACATGAAGACCCGCCCACCGTAGGCCAATTCATCTATGCAGACCAAGAGAACCAGCGAGTGACTTTTACTAACCTCACCCTAAAATCTGATCCTCGCAGGTAGTCAAACCTAGGACCTGAGGAGTGCTACTAGAGCCAGCTAATTAACTGAGCTAGCTAGAAGCTCATTCACACATAGGTCGGAGGATCACCCATAGAAATGTATAGGTCCACAAGTATATGCATAAGCTTGGATCTTTTTTTTTTGGATTAGGTAAAAACTAAAATTTATGAAATAGATGATGTTTATTTATCTGTATAGCAATTTACATACATATGTTGTGAACTAAAATACCATGTCTAATATCCTTTTTTAATAAAGAAACCTAAAAGACAGCGTCATATCTAATATTTATTAAAAAATAGGCTGGTCCACAAAATATATCTTAATACAAATCGGCCTCTAACCACCCGTTGCTAGCAGCTAGAGTCTATCCACTAAAGGAACATCAGTTGGAGAGGATAAAAAACTCAGTTGGTGAGGAAAAGACTACCCCCACAGTTTGTCATATCTTATATTTATAAAAAAATAGCCAGTATAATAAAGTAAATCTTAATACAAAACAACCTCTAACCACCCATTACTAGAAACTAGAATCTGTCCACTAACATAACATCAGTCCGAGGATCACCTTAAGCAATGTATAGGATTGCAATCTTTCACCACCAGAATAGAAGGTTGGAGAAACCATACCTTACTGCAGAAGAAAAAACTTGAAGTTTCAACATCAAAAGACCACTAATTGTGTCCCTCCAATCATTACAAGAGCAGATCCTACCCTCATTTGCTCTTCGTTGGTGCCAGATCAGATGTCAACGTGGTAGGAAAAGAACAGAGAGACATTTTTCCAATGTGCCATCGTAACACCATGATGGCGCTAGGGAATAAAATAAATCGTACAAGAAATTAAGACCTACTGAAAAACTAAATATATGAAGAGGTCCTGACTCCTCTGGCTATCAATAAGACCACTGGAAGGTAGAGGGGGGTCATGGCAGGGTGTAGGGGAACTAAGTCTTGAGGCGACGTATTTCCTAACATGCCTATCGAGTAGTACAAGCCAAAACAATAATTCTTGAACATTTTGTAGGGAAAAAGAATTATTAAAATAATTCCAAGAGAGGTAATCCCTATCAATCAAAACATGATATTCTCTTTTCTCATCAATTTATTTTTTTTAAAAATATGCCACATAATATGAATTTTTGGTCAATTTGATATGGACCATTAGGACAAAAGAATTGCAATGACATCATAACTAAATAAAACTATTTGCATACATTCATATTTATTTTTAAAATGTTATTTGCATCTATTTATTTTGAAGTAAGAAATCTCAATATTGCTAAATAAAAAACTACGCTACCCGCGCTATTAGCGCGGGCCACGTTACTAGTTCACATATGTGTCATCATGCGCACGAAACAACATGGGAGAAGAAGCTTCGGTTCGAGGGCAGGGCGCGATGGGAAAAGGCGACCATGAAAGGAAAAGGACGTCGCGCCGCCGCCGCCGGCGGCAGCACCTTTACCTTGTGTTTGACGACTGGTCATGGGGATACAGCATCCACCGCAAGGTAGACCTGTCGACGTCGTCCGTCCCAGCAGATAGAGACATCTGCCGGCGCTGCAGGGGACGGCGCGACCGTCGGCACCGGCGAGGCGAGCAGCGCCTGCCGCCGGCCGTCTTCCACCAGGAGGGTCCCCACGGGTCGCCCTTCTTCTTCACGTCCGCCTTCGGCACCAAGATCGTGGCCCTGCATCACAGGGACGCCCCTGTCTGGCCGGACACCCCATTCATCTCGCCCCGGTTGCCGCCGCCCCTGGTGCCCAACCCCCATCCCCGTCTTCGACGTGCGCGCGCGGGCCCTCGGCTTCTGCCGCCGGCACGAGGGCTCCGTCAGGTTCCACCCCACCTACATCCCCGCCGGCGACGACAGGCTCTTCGCCCTGTGCCACGGCCCGTCCTTCCAGTGCTCCACCGGACGGCGCCGCCGGACGAGCCGTGGCGCGCGCTCCCGGCCCCGCCCGTGGGGGACTACTTCTTCGCCGCATCCACATTCCCACGCCGTGCACCCCGACGGCCGAACCGTCTTCGTCAGCTTCAGCCTCGGCACCGACGCCACGTACAGCTTCCACATGCCGGAGGAGGAGGAGGAGGGGTTTGTCGGCTGGAAGCCGCGCGGCAAGTGGAAGCTGCCTCGCCCCGCGCTCTTGGACCGCGACCTGAACGCCTGGGTCGGGATTTCCTGCGCCATGGACCAGGGCGTCAACGGCCACGCCTGCGCTCTCGACGTGGTGCCCGCGGATCCCGGCGACAGCGGCGGCGACGGGCGGCCGCCGGCGTGGAAGCTCAGCAAGGAGAAGCTGGTCAGGAAGCAACGCGCCAAGACCCATGTCGGCATCGGCACGCTCCTCTACATGGGCCGCAAGAGCAGGTACTGCCTCGTGGAGTGCTTCCGCGCCGAGGACCAGGACAGCAGCAAGGATGATGATGTTGTCGGCGAGAGCGACGAGGAAGACGATACGGAGGAATCCGACGATGGTGACGAGGAAGACGAAGGCACCGGGGCGTATCGGTTACGGGTGACGACGTTCTCTCTGAAGCTCGACGAGAATGGCGACCTGACGATCGGCAACAGCCGCCGGGTCCGGTACTTCAGCGTGTCTGAGGGAACTACGGCTGGGTTTGTTCGGTGGAACCCCGTGGCATTCTGGATGTAAATAAACATTCTACTATCATATTCTCAAAAAAAACATTCTACTATAACTTAGTTATTATCGTGTCTTGAATCCAATTCGTGATGATGATTTATGATGAGCAGTTTTTTCGTTGGTTTACTTCCATGCATGGTCTGCAACGTTGCTCAGAGTCTAACATCATAATAAGGGATTGCTGGAGGTGACTATATACGACTCCTACGCCGTGCACCCCGACGGGCGGACCATCTTCGTCAGCGTCCAGATGCTCACCAACGCCACGTTCAGCTTCCACTTGCCGAAGGAGGACGGGGAGGAGGGGCTCGCCGGCGGCTGGAAATAGCGCGGCGCTTGGATGCTGCCCGTGAGCGGCTTTCATGGCCCCACGCACTACGACGTCGACGATGACGAGGCCTAAGGCCACATCTGCGCCTGCGACGTGGTGTCCGCCGACCCCGACGACGCCGGCGGCGGGCAGCCGCCGGCCAGGAAGCTTTGCAAGGAGAAGCTGATCGACGATAAGGACCCGGTCGAGAAGCCCATCGGTGCCAGGCTCGTCTACATGGAAGCCAGGAGTAGGTACTGCCTCGTGGAGTACGCCCACCGAGAGGAATCGATTCTCACCGGAAGACCAAGACGATAAACAGGAGGAAGATCCCCGGACATATATGTTTCGAGTGACGACGTTCTCTCTGAATCTTGACGAGAACGGCGACCTGACGACCGGAAACTTAACAGCCGCCGGGTCCGGCACTACAGCGCGCCTCAAGGAATTTCGGATCAATTTCTACAATGGGCTCCTCCCGTGCCATTCTGGATGTAATCATGTAAACAGTAAACAGAAATGCTATTTGTATCGTGTCTTCGATGAATTCAGTTGGTTCGTACATGCTGCTTCTGTCAAAAGTTCTGATGGGATGATGTATGATGCTCAACAGTTTACTTGGTTTGCAACATCACTCATATCGTAAGGACGGATGCAGAGTTTCAGACCAAGGAAACTAGACAGCATATATCTCCAAGAAAAGAGAAGTTGAAATAAATTCAGATACGATTTGGCACAACAAACGTTGAGAGTGTTCCTTTAATTTTTATTTTTTATATGAAAATTGAGAGTGTGTTTTTCCGATAATAATTCAGAGATTATCTTTATTTATGCTCAACAAACGTTTATTTTTGTTTGGATCTGCTATTTTGTGAAAACGAGATCCATGAAACTTGTTTTAGCAGAACATCTCATGTTGGTTTGGCTCATCATCATCGACGAGAGAGGTCAGAGTAAAGAGCGACGGCCGCAGACCATTGTTGAGACGAGGTACCAATAATTTCTGTCAAATTTCTGCTAGTGCTAATTTGTGAGATCACCTACCTTGATCATTTGACAGCTCATTGAAAGGCTCGTGAATCGTCGCCTGCAATTTCTTTTTAGCCATTCCTAAGTTGCCAGTTTTACACTTTTACTGAATCTTAGTCTCTGAATTTAGTGTAGTCTCATCACTTTTCTATTGCACCTTTGACCTACCCATCGGATTGTCATTCTGATGCACTGAGTCAGAAAATTTGATTTCAACTTGATTAACTCTAAGCCGCCGCACAAGTAAACAGCCCTTGAGAGGACTGAACTAAGATCAAGGCAATATATCATATAAGAATGAGGTCGCTCATCTTGTGGATGCTACTCCACTGTGAGAACTGAGCATGCACCAAAATTAACTGACATAAACGGCCAAGGAAACAAGAACTCCCAGTTCATGTCACCGCGCCAGACAGAGCACTGTTTAATCCAATTTCCTAACCCTACCATCCTGCTGCAGGAGGCACCATCTAGATCAGGCATTGCCCTGTGTGGTGAGCCCGAATCCCAGCGGGAACAGCGGGTCGTAGTGCGCGTCGCCGTAGTTCATCGGCAGCTGGTCCACCGACTTGAACCACGTCCGCGCCAGCTTCCCCGTGAACCCGTAGTCGCCGAACAGCACGTCGGTGACGCCCTGCCCCTCCGTCCCCGGCAGCCACGCCGCGACGAGCGAGTCCACGACGCCCAGGAACGGCTGGATCACGACGGGGCGGCCGCTGAAGAGCACGGTGGCGCACCGCACGGCGCCGCACACCGTCTGGATGGTGCTCGGCCCCGGGTCCGGGATCGTCAGGTTCATGCTGTCGCCCTGGGTCTCCGTGTACGGATGCTCGCCGACGGCCACGATGGCGTAGGAGAAGCCGCCGTTCTTGACGAAGTCCGCGTCGGGGTTCTCCGCGAACACCACCTGCGTCGACGGGTCCACGGCCGCCTTCACGGCGTCGAGGATGGTGGTGCCGACGGTGATGCGGCCCGTGTCGCCCTGCCACTCGATGGTCCACCCGCCGCACTGGTAGCCCAGGTTGTCGGCGTGGCTGCCGGCGACGAGGATCTTGGCCGCCTTCTTGGGCAGCGGCAGCAGCGGCGCGTCGCCTGGCTTGCCGTTCTTGAGGAGGACGAGCGACTTCCTCACCGCCTCCCTCGCCAGGTCACGGTGCTCCTGCTTCCCCAGCTGGTCGGCCATGGTGGCGTCGGGCATGGGGTTCTCGAACAGGCCCATGGTGAACTTGACGCGCAGGATCCTCGTCACGGCGTCGTCGATCCTGCTCATAGGGATCAGGCCGCTGTTGACGTGGCCAGTCAGGATGCTGATGAAGCTCTGGTAGTTGTTCGGAACCATGATCTGCAGCACATCACAACAATGGATCAGTCTCATCTCCAAATCACTACTAGTAACAAGATTGGACTGAAAAGCTGCTGCTTGTTTGCCTACCATGTCAATGCCAGCAAGAATTCCAGCCTGAACAGAGTAAGAGTAATTTGCCCCTGCAGGGTTGGTGATCCTGTCAATGCCCTCCCAATCTGAGATGGTGAAGCCCTGCAAAGAGCAAAACAATTAGCATCTGACGGCGGCATTGATCAGATCCCAATGGACTCCTTGAAGTTATTACAATTTTGCTCACCTTGAAGTTGAGCTTGCCCTTGAGGAAGTTAGTGATGAGGTTGTGGTTGGCGTGCATCTTGATGCCGTTCCAGCTGGAGTAGGAGATCATGACCGTGGAGACGCCCTTCCGGAGTGAGTCCAGGTATGCTGGCATGTGGATGCTCATCAGGCCATGCCGGTCGATGATGGTGTTGTTCTCGTTGATGCCGTCGTGCGTGCCGCCGTCGCCGACGAAGTGCTTGGCACACGCTGCCACCTTGTTCCTGCACAATAAATTTGTTCAGAACATATGCAAAACGGTTGCAGAGGATGCAAAACTGATGATGTGCCGTGACATTTTCACTCACTTTCCGGCAACGTAGGGCATGCCGCTGGTGAAGTTCTGTGGAACGTCGCCCTGCAGGCCTGGGATGAGCTCTGTCATGGCCTGCACGATCCTGTGGTCCTCGCTGTAGCTCTCGTAGCACCGCCCCCACCTCGGATCACGGCATACCTGCACGCCAACAGCAACATCAGCACCATGAAATCCAATGAAGCAAAGCCGAGTAGAAGCAAAGGGAAGCAGGCATTGACGCATTGTCACGCAAAGGATTGGGAATGCTCACCGCAATGCACGGCGCGAACGCGTACTGGATGCCGGTGGCTCGCACTTCGAGCGCAGTCGCGGCGCCGATCCTCTTCACCAGCTCAGGATCCCTGCACAATGCAATCCGAAAGGAACATGAGTTATTCAGGTCAACGACTCAACTTAGCAAGCTAGTACAACAAGCCAGCAACGGAATCTGGACAAGTGGAGAATGTGCTTGCCTGGTGGCTCCGAGCGCGACGTTGTGGGGGAAGATGGTGGCGCCGTACGCGTTGTTGTTGCCGTGGACGGCGTCGATGCCGTAGATCATCGGGATGCCGAGCCGCGTGGACAGGCACGCCTTCTGGAAGTCTGAGATCATGCTCATCCAGTCCGCCGCCGTCGCCTGCTCCCGCGGCACGCTGCCGCCGCCGCTGAGCAGGCTGCCGATGAAGTTGTCCTTGAGCGCCTCCGGAGACGCGACCTTCCGCTCGATCTGCGTCATCTGCCCGATCTTCTCGGCCAGCGTCATCCGGCCGAGGAGGTCCTTGACGCGGTCCTCCACGGGCAGCGTGGGGTTCTTGTACGGCAGCTGGGCGTCACCGTAGCCGGCCTGGGCGTCGCCGTATGCCGCCGACCAGAAGAGCAGCAGCAGCGCCGCCACCGCCGGCGCCGTGAGAAGCGCCATCCTGTGCCGGCGAAGGAGAGGGACGAGGCGCCTCCTGACCTGCGCATCGTAGCATTGCAGCAACCAGATCAGAAACTCGGTGAAGCGGTCCTCAAGGGGCTCGAGGACGCCCGTCCTGATGCGGCCGGCGAGCTCGCCGCCCATGGCCGGTCAACGGCGGCAAGAACAGGGGGGTACAGAGTTGCAGAGATCCAAGAAACCATCATGGCTTGTGCTAACGAGACTACAACGACAAGCTTGACTTGTCGGCGCGTTGGTGGTGCTTGCAAATGGATCGCAGATGATAGATTAACAATTCAGGTAGGCTGTCAGGATCAATGTGTCCGTTTTTTTTTAATATATGGGTGTCGTTGCGATTTGCGAAAGCAGGAGGCGCCCTCCAAGCAATCACATGATGGGACCTGATGGTAACGTTAGTTTTTAACTAGTGTTTTGCTGACAGAGCAGCATGGCTTAATAAAAACACAAAGGGATTAAAAATATCATGCTAGTGACTAGATATTCTTGCAGCAGTCTCTGAAAATTCATAAAACTACAGTACTAGCTGAGCAGGAATCTGACCAGAGTGAAAAACAAATATTGCAATTCTAAAAAAAGAACTTTTGCATACTAGTAAAGACTAAAGACCCAAAGGCAGAAGATTAGCGGCAAACAAAAGAAAAACCAACACGCCAATATCCGAACTGTTTCCTTGCGAGGCACTGCTACTCTATTAGTTCAAGGCAGTGGAACCAAGGATGAAGAAGGCAGGGTAGAGCCTATAGCCATGAGAAATCGAGAACGAACCAATCAATCACCAGAAGCAGAGGAGACGGAGCCCCCTGCCGACTGCCGTGCCACAAATGCGTGAGCCCGGCAAGAACAGTGGGAGAGGGCTGGGTTTATATGAAGCAAGCACGCCGTGCGTTTCAGTCTCAGAGCAGAGGCGTTTTCCTATGATGTGGAAAATAAAAGGGTGAACAAAATTCAATGGGTTTGTTGCAACCGATTGGAATCTATCTCTCACACTCACACAAAGCCACCATTCTTTTCCCCTTTCCAAAAAGCCCAACACGCGTGAACGGCCGGCCCCCTCTTGATACTTCCAACTCTCCAGTGCAGCAGAGTGCAGGGTGCCTCCCAGACACGCGCTACATGCCAGCAACGAGACGCCACGGCACGCGTGTTCGTGCAGTTGCGGCTACGGCTACGAGGACACCACTACTTCGATTCAGCAAGAAACCGCCCGAGTCTTACCAGAAAGGGGAGGGCGGATGGGAAGAAGAAGACGACGATGAGCAGAGGAGGAGGAGGCGAGCAGGAGCCTGCCGTGCCTTCTTCCTCTCCGGCCACTACGCTTTATATAACGGAGCAAGCAAGCTGAGCAGGGGCAGGTTAGGCGGATAAGGGTGGCTGAGGAGTGGTTGGAGCAGGGACCGCGCCCGCCATGACAGCTTCAATGCGAGCCACTCCCTCCCCGCCGGAAAATATCCCGGCCCCGTGATGATCCGGTCGTCGTCGCCCCGGCTTGTTGCCTTCCGGCGCGGGCGCGCGGCGAAAGCAACCCGTGATGGATCCCGGCCGGGTTATCTCCTTCATCGGCGGCGGTGGATTATTACCAAGCACCGTACTAATTACCACGGTTAGTGTGCAAGCAAGCCCAAGGATGATTGCAAGGTGAACAGGAAGACGACGAGGAGGAGAGACTCCGGAGTCATCAGCAAGAGTACAAAACCCGTGTGAACGAGCACAGAAAGAATCAAGAAAATCCTCTGCTCCCTTTTGGCCAAGTTGAGGTGAGGACTCACTCGGGCCAGCAATTTCATCCCCATCCCCATGTAAGCGAGGGCCACCGTGGGGGCTCCTCCCAGGAAAGCAACACGGCGAGCCGGGGCAGAGCACCAACAGAAGGCCGGGAGCTCGGGACCGGGAGTTGTGCGAGGTCGAGCAGCAATGCCGGAAATTGGGGGGAAAGCCCAGAGAGGCCCGGGGTAGAAGAAGATGACCACATGGTGTTCGCGCGAGATTTAAATAGGAAGCCAGAGGCCTGCTGCTATTTACTTACGGGGGCGGTGGTGCTAGGTAGCCGTCTTGCTCAAGGAAAGAACCAAGAGATGAGACGGTTGCGTGTCGCGACGACGGCGCCGGTGGCCGGTGTGGAAGAACGGGGGGACCCGGTGTTGAAGGCGACGGCGTCCCAGTCAGCAGCGAGCCGCACTGTTCCTTGACGGCAGCACACTCCTCCTCCTCTAAATCTAGCCCTATCTGCACAGTGCCAAGGTCTATCTTGCTCCCTCTCTTCCTCCGGCGTCCAACCCAGCAAAATTATTCCGGCAAGTGGAGGAGTGCGCGCTGAAGCAACACACCTCGAGCAAGCCAAGCAACACGCAATGCGGGGAACTGGACGGAGGAAGACGAAGAAGTGGAGGCAACGGCTAGGAGTGTGGTGGGGATGCGAGGTCGGGCAATGGCGGACGCAATGATTTATAGCCGGAGGCGAAGGAATCGAGGGGAGCAAGCGAGAGCGAGCAGTAACGGACGGGGCGGGCACGGCAGGGAGGGCAGACAGGGAAGCAGAGGACCCGGCGGGGAGTCTCTCGTTGAATAGCAATAAACCCCAACGTTCGAATTGGGAGCGCATCTTGACCGTTCAGAGAAGAATCAACGGCTGAGCATCACCGAGCGTGCCGTGGGGTTGGCGTTAGGTGTGGGGCGTGGAGGAGAACGTGAGCGCCATGTTGGGTGTCTGGGTTTCTTTTTGGCCGGCCTGCGCTTTTCGGCGAAAAGCCAACGGTTAGTAGTGCAATGCACTGCAAACACACAGACGTTGGAGACGGGTTTTTTTTTTTTTGTGTGTGTGTGATTTGTGCTACAGCTTTGCAGATCTCTAGGCTTCTCATGGGTTTCTGTTCTCGATGCTGGATGGAGATTTCTTTTTGTTTGTTTGGGAGATGTGGATGATTCGATTCGCCTGATCGTGTATTTTGATATTGGAACTAGGGAGTTGTACCGTTTGAATTTGCTTTTTAATTTTTCCTTTTGTTGGTTTCATTTTATTGGTCGAGGTTGTGGATTTTGCATAGTTGAGAAGGTCTCTTGTTGGATGCTTCCGATGCTTATTAAAAATTTTAGAACTCTAGGAGATTTAAAACTTACATATATCACTGTTAATAAGAATTAATTAATTATACAACTAATGGCACGTCTTAAACTATCGAACTATCTCAATGTTTTTACAATTAAGTATTGACAAATGACGAAGAGAGCAACCGACACGGTGTAAACATGCACATCATCTTGACATATTTTTCTATATATATAATATATATAATTGTCTCGACGGTCTGCCCTGTTCGTTTGGGATTATTCTCTCGGGTCAGCGGATTATTCTCCTCACAGAATACTGTTGAATCAGCCCAACGAATTATTCTCCTCTCAGCTTTCCAGTCCAGCCCAACGAAACGAACAAGGCGTATAAAAATCGCAAATGTTTCAAGCTTGTGTTACCCACGGGTCTCCATCACCCGAGATTGCCTTACTCGGTGGAGAAGCAAACGTCAAAGAGTAAATTTGGAGCAGTGGATTAGAGTATTAAACCGTAGGGCGAAAACGAAACTCCTCCTCTACCTCTGTTAAACGGCTAGCAGGTCAGAGTTTGTTTCTTCTTTCAAAAGGGAAATTAACAAAAAGGGAAGAGGCATGTACTCGTAAGAGGATATTGATAGTTGATAGGGATGCAAGCAACGGAGTGGACTAGACTTAAAAAGAGGATCGCGTAGGGTAACACACATAATACACGATTGAATGCTATGATAAGGACGTGTTCTGTATTTCTGTGTTCCACTACCGATTGCATTTGAGATCTGCATTCATTATTACCAGCTAAGACCAAATTTTAGTGCGTGCCATCACGTTTTCTAAAAATGTAGTTGTTCCTCCTGCCAAAAATGAAATACTATCATCTCCAAATCGGAGACGTGGCGCTCGATCACTACTAGCGTTTGTGCCAAATACATTACAAATCTTAAGAGCTAGATTTAAAATTGCAACTCCCGAAGAAGGATGCACATCTTTCTGTAGCTTGGCACACAATCTTTCCTTCGATCTATCCCACGAAACTAGGTATGTTTATTTACAATTTTATACGGTTACTTGCTCGTAGAAATCCTCGAGAATATTTGCCCAGTGATTTTTTAAAAAATACCGAGCCTTCTAAAAAGAGAAAACTTGTGGCTTCAGTTCCATCTAGTATAGCATATGTGTTTGGATCCAGGTACTAAACTTTAGTATGTGTCACATTAAAACGTAAGAGAGATGTCGGATGAGATTTTCGATTATCAATAAAAAAACATAAATTACAGATTCTATCAGTACTCCACGAGACAAATTAATTAGACTAATTAGGCTTAAAAAATTGTCTCGTAAGATAGTTGTAATCTATGTAATTAATTGTTTTTAATTTATATTTAATATTTAATACATATGTACTTTGTTTCGATGTGATGGATGCTAAATTTTAGTAGGAAGAACCAAACACCCCTACGCACTAAAATGTTAGGAGCAATATACGGACCGAAATTATATCTACGTACCCTGTGAATTTATTGCAAAATCACTTAATAGCATGTCCTACGCTCCTAACAGCCAACTTGATGCACTTCTTCCATGTTTCAACAAGGAGAGGAATTGAACCGTTGCCACGTCGCAAACTATATAAAACCCAAAATCTTTGGCAATAAGTTTTTAGCAATTTCAGTTCTTTGAATGAAATCCCTAAAATATAAAGGGGTCATAATTCCAAACACACATTGCAGGGAAGACGGGAAGTTATGCACACACATATTCATATATTCGGATATGATGGCGGCGTGCAGCTTGTACATGATGTGATGCGCCGCACCCCCGCACCGCACTATCATGCAGAGGCAAAGCTTGGTGATGGATAACGATTGCGACATCCGAATGCCTCCGTTGGCAAAACCAACCTGCAGGTAAACAAATTCTGAAATGCCACTGTTCGCCAAAAAAAAAAGGGAGCAACGTGAGGCACGCCACTCCTGAAAATGCCTCCGCGTCATGAGACTGTCTGTCGCCAATTCGCCATGTCTAAACACGGTCTAGTCGTCTAGACACGGGAGGTTGTGAAACCGTGATGCACCGGACCGGAGGGTACGCTGCCAAGCCAACCCACACGGTGACACGGGCCGCTAGCTACGAACGAGATGCGTTCAGCTGGGATTGGGAACGGAACGGACTAGGATAATTCGAACCGGCCTGCTGCCGAGCTTCTTCCTCGGCAACGGCAACCTCGGCCAATGAAAAAACTCGCCGTGCGTGCGTGCTCGCCACCGACGCAGTACTCTACCATGTACGGAAGCAGTACCGTTCCTTTTTTTTTTTTGCAGTAAAAAAGCTGGCGGCTCACACACGCAAAGGCTTTCTCCCGGCTAGTGAGAACGCAACGCGAGTGCCGCGCTTTCTGCCTGCCCCCCGTCGTTGTGGAAAAGCGCATGGTCCATTGGTCCTGATTCCTACACGATACTGTGTCCCGTGTCATACTAAACAATCGTAAATCAGCATCGTCGTCGTGATATTTGCGGGTGGGGCGTGCTAGGGATCGGATGCACGAGTTCCGTCAGAGGAATTTTAATATGCACAAAAGCAGTGGTTCTTCGGATTTGGCTTCTCGTTTACGGATTCTGCTGGTCTGAATACCAAGCTTATAGGGACGGACAGCACTCGCACGTCGTCTCGCACGGTAGTAGCGAGAGCTACAAACTCCGGAGGGCCAGAACAGGACACCATCACGCACAGCTTTTTTTTATTTTTATTTTTTTGAAAAAATGTCACACGTCATCCTTTTTCCCGTAGCCACGCCTTCTCGGCACGCGAGGACGGAGCAGCAGTCAGATGCATGCCAAAGTTGGTACGATCGGCGACGCTGACGTGCTTGGCCTGGGGCTTTCCCCTACATTATAGGGCCAATGACAATATTTTTTTTTTAGAAAAACGGATGACAATAATCAGATGACGACAAAAGTGCATGCCGTGTACATTGTTCGTATGCCGGCTCGGCTGTGTGTACGAAATCCTTTGCAAGCAGATACTATATTTGGACGGAGCAGCAAGAGATTAGCAGGAAATTAGTAGCCCTGATGAAGTGAAGTGTTCATTATTATTTGAGAACGAGGGATCGGACGCGTCACTGCGATGAACTGGTCCTAATCGTGAATTGTCTTTCGAAAAGTAAAGAGGTTAGTAGTAGGAAATTAGTAGCCGTGATGAAGTGAAGTGTACTCCCTCCGTCCCTAAATAACTGTCTTTCTCGCTTCCCGAGAAAAATATTTGTTTAATTTATATAAAAAATATTATTATTTATGGTACATAATTAGTTTCATTGGAAAGATCTTTTCGTCTAGTTTTTTAACAAATTTATTTGAAGATTTAAATGTTGCACGTATTTTCTACAAATCGAGTCAAACTCGTGGCACGCACACCAACAGGCGACACTTAAATAGGGACGAAGGGAGTACATTATTATTTAGCGTGTCCGTGTACTCAACATTCCGCACAGGCTGATGGGAGGACTTCATGGTATGTCCCACAGTCCCACTAATGCCTGTGGCAAGTGAAAGTGTATAGGGCAGGGCCGGGGGCGGAAGGCCAGACCCATGTCGCCGGCCCACTCGCCGTGCAGAGACATGGATACGCCGGGCCCGTGCTCCGTCCACACCCACTGCATCAGGAGACACGCCCTCGACAACGACAATTGACGATGGCGACGCGTCTCAATGACTGATAAACGAATGCTCAGAGTTCAGATACAACTAAGCACCTGGCCTCAGGCTGTTCGCACTGGTCAACCTCTACTCTACCCTTTAAAAGAGAATATTATGTCCTAGTCATCAAGATTCTTTACTTTAAATCCATTTCTTCCGCACTCGTCAACCTTTACCCTCAACCGTTATACCAACTACCATCACGTGGGGCTCACAAACCAGATTTTTTAATCCCCACAGGCCCATCGCTTTTCTTCTCTTTCTCTCCCATCTCTTTCCTCTCTCGCTCGGTCTTCCCCCACCGCACCTCTCCGCCTCGTTCTCTCCGCCTGCCTCCTCCGGCCGCCGGCCTCGCTCCTTCCGCCTGTCGCGCCCTCCTCCATCCTCCAGCCGCTGGAGCTCGCGCGCCGGGCGGAGCGGCCGGCGCGGAACGAGCTCGGTCGCCGAGCTCCTCCCTGTGCCCGCGCAGACCGAAAGGAGGCGGCGGCGCCGAGCTCCTTCGCTCCTCTTCCCTGGCATAGCGACGGGCGGCGGAGGCCTGCGCGGGCGGCGTTGAGGCAGGCGCAGGGTGAGGAGAAGCGCCGAGCGGAGGTCCCTGTCCCGGCGGCATCTTGGCCCGCGCCTCTGCAGCTTGCTCCCGCCACCTTCTCCAGCAACAGCGGCGGCGGCCTTCCCGAGTGGCGGGGGAGAAGCAGGGAATGAGCAGCGGCCACCTTCTCTGGGCTCCGACCACGCCGGCCAAATCGAGGTCTCCTGCGGCTAGATCGAGCTCGCCGACGGAGCTTGTGCGCGGGACCTCCTCGCGGGGCGGCCGTGACCCCCATCTCCTGCGGCGGCGGCGCCGCACCCTCCTCCTCCCCGCGCGCCGGCCGGCCACGCCATCCCCCATCCCGAGCTCGTGAGGAGTGGCGCGGGCGGCGACGCGAGCCCGAGGCTGGCTCAAGAAGGCCCTGCGCGCGGCCCCCTTCCCTTCTCCCTCTGCCGCGGCTCGATCCGTGGCGCTGGGGAGTGGCGGCGGCCGGCTGCGATGCGAAGACCGATCCCGCTTCGAGCTCTGTCCCCGACCCGATTCTTGGCGGCCTACCCCACGAGCTCCATTCCCAACCCGAATCGAGCACCATCCTCCTCTTCCTTCTCTCCTCCGGCGAGCTCTCGCGAGGCGGAGCGGGATGCAGCGGAGCTCGGGCTCTTCCTCTCCTCCAGCGGCGGGGCTCAAGGTCCGGCCGGCGCCGCCATATCCCCCGCCTCCTCCGCTCCCTCCCTGTTTCCCTTCCTCTCCTCCGCGCAGGCCTCTCCATCTTCGGGTGGTTGGGGAGGCGCGCGGGTGCGGGGTCCGCGCCCACGTGGTGGGTACCGTCCTTCCTCTACGGCCGCTTGATTTGCCGAGCGGAGCGTGAAACTGGCTCGTGCCGTTTCTTTTACCGACCCCGCTGCAGACAAAAAAAACCTGTAAAGAGTGCTGTAAAATGCAGACGTGACACTGTACCGTTTTGTTTACAGACACCGGTGCAGACAGCCTCATGGCGAGCAGGCCGGCCGACCTGACCTCGCTCCTCGGCAAGTGAAAAACTCGACCGTGCCCGCATGCCGTGCTCACCACCGACCCACCATATTTTAAACTCCGTACGACAAACCCCATATGCTAACTACTCCCTCCGTCCCTAAAAGAGTGTCTTTCTCACTTCCCGAGAAATTACTTTGATTAATTTTATATTAAAAAATATTAATATTTATGATACATAGTTAGTACCATTGGGAAGATCTTTTAGTCTAGTTTTTTAACAAATTTATTTGAAGATACAAATGTTGTACGTATTTTCTACAAATCGAGTCAAACTTGTGACACGCACACCCAAAACGACATTCTTTTAGAGACGGAGGGAGTAGGTCAGTACAGTACTTTGCAGTAAAAAGTGGGCGATTCACACTACTAGACATGTTCAGGCGCCGCGACGCGACGCCACGCACGATGGAACGAGCGCTGTGCTTTGTGCCGACCCCATCAGCCACTATGCCAGCTGAGCACGTGACGCCGCAGCCTCGTTTCGCCCCCTACTCCCTCCGTGCTGCAGTGCTGCTACAGTCGCGGAGAGAGCCCGGCCGGCCGGCGCACGCGCATTCCTCTCGTCTGCTTGCCCATCGACACGGTTCTGAGTATATCGGGAGGCTGGCTGGTGGGCGCACGCAGACGAGTAGGCGACGCTGGCGGGGCAAGGCCGCAAGGTGCCAAGGGCACAGGTCGGGGAGCGCCGGGCCATGTTGAGTTTTCCCCTGAATCTGCCGTTCGATAGCGAGACCGACCGGCCTCTCGTGAAGTCGTGAGTAGCGGCCCATCAAATCTAGTGGTACCGGCCGGCAGCCGGCTCGGCACGATTTCTTCTCGCATACTGTACGTCTGAACGTAACAACAATGGATCGGATCATGATTCATATGAACTCCCCAGCCACGATATTTGTGGTTGGAGAATGCTATGCGCGAGTTCGGTCGTAGAGTAGGAAGTAGCGGTTCAGTTATTCAGACTTCGTTTACCGTTTGCACTTTGCACACCCTGCCTTCCAGATTGGGCAAAGACCTGCTCATGTGGATGGTACGTACGTGCACGTTAGCTGCAGTAGAGACGTGGTACAAAAACGTGCATTCAATTTTGCACACCAACGGCTGGAAGGCTTCTGTTTTTGTGTACATGTACGTGCATCCGGTCTGGCCTCCTGCGGCTGTGAATCTATCTAGTCGATCGCACGGTCCACGCTGACGTTCTTTGGCGCTACGAACACGGGTCACTGCGACTGACGCCTGACGGTAATCGGATGACGGCACACGACAGTGCAGGTGCACATTATTCAACGTTCGAAGTCCATTTCAATGCAAATTGCTCTCGAGTGGACGGAGCTGCAGCGATGAGTGGATAGAGCTGCCGAGATCGCGCGTAATATATACGTGGGTGGCTGATCCGATCTATCAGCGTGGCGTAATCCTGAATTCCTGACCAGTTTTGTAGTCGTATACGTGTTTTTTTTCCCAGAACAGAAGAGGGACACGTATTTCACGGCACGCAAATGACCCGCATCTCGGGAACTAGTCGTGAATTGAAGTGATAGGTGTGCAAGTGTTCCGTACTCAACAGAGGATGGGTTTTGGTTGTCTGGAAGCTACGGAACGGAAGACGAGGGTGAGAAATCATATTTTGAGACCAAATAATGCTAGAGCCTGCTTTGTGACCCTGAAAACAAACGTGCAGAATAAGAGCAGCAGAATTTTTATGAGTCTTTGTCAGCATTTGAAAAAGGCCCATACTACATTGGAATTGGAAGCCGGCGACCTTATCGTTCGCCGTGGAAGTGAAACGCAGATAGAGCTGATGACACATTGGCACACCCACCGGCCAAGCGCAGTATACGTGTGGATGGCTAAACGCCTTCTGTTTTCTCGAGAGCACGCAGCGCGGAGCAGAATGGATTGCGCAAGGAATTGAACTACTAGCTCGATCCAGCCGTGTCGCAACTTCCTTTTGAGCTTAGAAGACTCCTCCTCGTCCTAACCTACTAGTACTCCGCATACCGCATACACGAAGGCCAGACACGGTACGCGGCACGGCACGTTAGCTGCAAAGCCTCACCAAGGCGAGACACGGTACGCGGCACGGCAGGCTTACGAGGCTACGCCGCGACCCAAACGACGACGACTGCCTCGCTCGCGCGTCTCGGCCCGGTTGGCTCGCTTTGCCCATGCAGCGTCTAGCCCACCACGGGACCGCTCGCTCGCTCCTCGGCTCCTCGCGGCCAAGTGGCCCAGCGCCTCGCGGCGCTCTCGCCTCGTGCAGCACCCGGCACAGTATTTTTTAAGGGTAAGTTCTACCTTTTTTTTTTACAGAAATCACGATGATCTAGCGCATATTTGATCCTTTTAGCCATTTTGTTACATACATAAGAGAATGCACAATACATCAAAATAATCCGCATGACTTTCAAAATAAGCATGTCTGGAAAGCCCAATGCATACAATCTCTAGAGCAGGTTTATCATCACGTGCAGCCTCGACTTCTTCTGCCTCCACAGCAGGCGAATCACCGTGTGCAGCCTCCACTTCTTCTGGCGGCAGAGCAGAGTATGCATGCAGAGTTCACACTTGATGTATGACCGTTCATACTTGATACACTCTAGTTCACAACTTCACATGCACACATATACTTGAGTTCACATGCACGAGTTCACACTTGATAGCAAATGAATTTCCCCCAGCGCGCACGGATGATCTTCTGTTGCAGACATCTCCCCGCACCACGCTGTACAACGACCGGTCTCCTCGTCGTTTCCCCTAGGAGAACGAGCACGAGCCGTAGACGAACTAGGCGACGAGTGGGCGCTACTGCAGGTCGTGGATAGGTTTTTTTGGAAAAAATTGTTGCATGCCGACAGCTGACTACGACGCGTTGTACGTGCCCTAAGGCTTCCGTATTGTCAGCCATACGGACAAGTTTGTTCAATTAATCGTCAGAGCATGCGTTCGAGTCGTAGACGAATGGATGACGGCAAGTCTCTCTGTCTTCATTTAATGACTGCCACGTCGGATGATTTTGTTGAGATGGAGGCAAATAGACGACAACCATCTCACCGTTATATGCCCTTAGTCGGTGGTGGCTCACCTTGTCTACTCCTTCCGTCTCAAAAAAACAAGTCGTTATATGATTCAAATTTTGTCCCAACAACTGGTTAGCACCAAATTTGGCTACAAAATAGAGGCACTCAAAATCATTTTATATTTTGTTAATCTATTCTAAAATGTCTAAAATTACTTTTTTGGACTGGGAGAGTAAGTGGTAGTGGTGGCTCGCCTCACCTTGTCTTGGCTTTAAAAACAACATGATTGCAGTGTATATGGAGGATAAAAGTCAACAAACTTAGCCAAACAAATAAGTAACTCTATAATGCCTATAATGCCGGGAGGATTGGCGCCCTCCCAGCGTCCCTTATTAGCCAAACAACATGAGTGCGTCCTCGCTTGCCACGTTGTTTCAGGCTTCTAGCATTGCGTTATTACGCAATTGCTTGATCGTCACGTACTAATATTTTGTATTGTTGGCAAATGAAATCGCGGTGCCCCTTGCACATTAGAGAGCCGTCATTACCTCCCTATGAAGTTGAAAAGGTGACACATACATTGTGCTCCTCAGCTACTCACTCAATTTCTCCATCACGTGTCACAAATATTGTGCTCCTCGACTGCTCGCCCAATCTCTCGCATCATGTGTCAACTCGCCTTCTCTATCCCTTCTCTCGATCCCCAGTTTGGATCAGAGGTGGTGCTGCTGCCTCGAAGGGAGATACCGTCCACCCCGGGCTCACCGGTCTCACATGTAAAACCCGCGACCACCGTTTACTTTTTACATGAACGGAAACGATGGTGAAAGAAAAGAAAACTGTATTACAGAACTACTTTTTTCTTTGCGACTTGAAGTCAAATGCAGTGATTCAAACCGTTTGAGGAGAGAGAACCGTACTCCCTCTTTATCGAAATATTTATCACGGTTGATTTCTTCCTGTAACATTTAACCATTCGTTTTATCAAAAAGTTATTTCAAATACACAAAAATATAAGTTAAGCTTAAAATACGAATGGTCAAACTTTGTGACAAAAATTAACAATGACAAATATTTCGATATAAAGGTATTAGTACACTGCAACATTCAAATTCAATAAGCCAGTCTAACCCAACATGCAGTTTGGTTATGGGTTTTTTTTTTTCCCAAAATCTCTAAAAACACGTCCAACTCACCTACACCTTCCTGTGGCCTGTCCGGCCACCGCCAGGGCTAGGAGAGAGGAAGGCTCGCGCCCCTGTAAACCCTAGTTTATATCGCACCGGCAGCCTGATTGGCGTTGGCATGCAAAAAACTATTACAGAGCGATCAGAGCTCATCGATTACTTAGGCACAATCTTGTGCCGTTCGTTCAAAATAATATATTAGATCCAGCCTACCACCGCAATTTAAGTTTGTTCGCATAACACAAGTAAAAACGTGCTGATTGGAGAAGTTACCGAGCATGAAAGGATCGCAATGCATACCTTGTTACTGCTTGGTGGATCAGAAGCACTTGAATGAAGAAACAGACGATGTGAGGTGGGCGGCATCTCGCCCCGATAATCCTCAGCAACAGCCGCCGTGGTTCCTCGACGGCGACGGCACGCGAAATGGGGGAGACTGCACACCGCAGATGCGGTATCCCGTCGCCCACCGCACACTCCCGCCTCCCTCGTCCTCCTGCCCCGCGCCGGCGGCTACCGCCGCCGCCGCGCCGCCCGCCGTCCGCCCCCGCCTGCTTCCCCGCCCTTCCTAACCAATCCCGTGTTGCTCCCCCGCGCCGACCCCCGCCACCCGCGGCCGGCGGCGACGCGCCGCCTCCTCCCGCCGACCGCCGCGCCGCCTCCTCCCGTCGAACGCCGGCCGCCGCGCCGCCACCTCGCCCGCGTCACGCCCCCGCCCGACCCTGGCCCCAACCGCCGGCCTCCGCCCCCCGCGGCCGGCGGCGCTCCGCCGCCTCGCCGCCCCGCCCACCAACCACCGGCCACCGCCGGGCCGACCTTCCTCCGGCTACCTTCCTCTAGGTCCGGCAGCGATGGAGCCCCAACCCCCGAACCCTAACCCAGCAGCGGCGGTGGCGACGAACGGCGGCGGCGGAGCTCGAGGAGGGAGGATGTGCGGCGGCCGCCGCCCTGCCGCACGTGCGGCATATAGCAAATCCGCGCGAAAAGAGAGCCGAGCGAGCCGCCTGCGGGCGCTCGAGGGCGTGGCCGTAAAGGACCTTCCTCACCGCACACCGGAGCGCCGATGCCATCTGACGATTTCGGTCTCGGGTGTTTAGGCCTCTTATTTCGTTCTCGCCGTTCCTTAATCCGCTAGTCTCTGATTATAGGGCACCTTTCCCTATCTCTGATTCTTAAAAAAGGAAAACTATCTCTGTGTTTTTTATAAGAGCTGGGGCAAGAACACCAAGATGTCTGTGCGTCTGCTGCTTTTCATCCGGGACCGTCATCGCCGCTCCTCGCTTGCACGGATGAGCCAGAGGGGGAGATGAGAAAGATGAGGCAGAGGACGGTCTCACGTACGAGCAAGAACACCAATCGACGAGACAAGATTACAACAATTTATAGCCATAATTTGGGTTAACAGTATTTGGTTTTCTCCAATGTTCAGTTCTATAATTCTATTCCTAGGAGTGTTAATACTCAAAAGATGAATGGTTCCTGTGTAAACTGACATTAATAGCATTCTGTTTTTCCTTATTGATTCACTGCTTAGACATTCGGTCCAGAGATAACAAATCAAGATTTGAAAGAAACCAGATGCAGAAATTACATTTCAGATTTTAATTCATCTATATGTATTTCAGATTAAAAGAAATACGTTGTACACTGATCGTTTCAAACCATCTACTAGCTCATTGCACACATCAGAAATTGACACTTGATATTGCCAATACAAAATCTCTATGCATCTACAATCTGGTCAATATACTGGACTATTGACACTTGAGAGAGCTCAGGTCCATATATCTCCGTGGCATACATCTTTGATGCTTTTCACAGTGCATCCATACACATACATAGCAGATGCTTTGCACAATAGCATGTTCTTACCGAATTTTGCCTATATATGATCCAAAAGTCCTATTGCCAATCTTCTCCGCCGCATCTTATGGTTTCCCTCGGCCTAACATCATCCCTGCTGCAGACCAATTGCACAGAAATGTGCTACTGGCAGCCATCACTCAGATAATAAAATGAAGCAAGGCATCTATATGAAAGGAAAATCAATTCGATTACCAGTCGTAATAGGACAGAATAGAATGAAGCTTCAGATATCAGAAGGATGCACAGCTGTGGCATGCAGTGCATTTCTGGTCAAACAAAGAATCTACAACTATTCTCAAAATTTATAACTAATAATTTTCAAAAGAAGTGAAGGTTTCAGGCGAGGCCATATCCAGTGGTTAATCTGCTGTCACCGCTTGGGGTTTACGGTTTCAGAATAGAATGGTCTCCGGTTGAATTACATTAAGAAGCTGCCAATTTATACCTCTGCAACTCGGCATTCATAAGAACTAGGTCCTGTACCCATCAGCATAGGAATAACCAGTAGCAAAATAAAGGTTTGAGACGATAAACACCAAGATGATGGTTACTCCGTACACCATAGTAACGAGCAGACACTTAACGCAGGTGGATCACACACCGACACACGATACTACTCCAACTTGGTTGTAGCTGAATGTCACGCGAGCACACAGGCTCCTTGTTGCAGATTATTAAACCCCTCTGATTAAACTGCCCTAGCTCTCCTCCTCATCGTCCGTAATCTCTACCTCCGCTTCGTCCTCCGCATATCCCTTAGCCTCGTACTGGTCGAGGAGGGCCTGGTAGTATGCCCTGATCATGTCACTCTTGAACTTATTTTTGGCGTAGACTTCGCGGTAATGCTTGGTAAGCTTGGCTAGCTCGTCTTCAGAGAGCTCGTCGCAGGTCGGGTGGGGCGTCGCTATCATGTAGTCGATGAACTCCTGCGGCAACCTCGTCTTGACCACCTTCGTCCTCTTCGTCTTCCCAGCCCCGGCCTGATGGTCCGCCTGCGTCGTGAGCTTCACGCCGTACATCTCCGTGTCTGTCGCCATCATCGCCGCTATCATCTCCTTCTTCCTCCTCAGGATCTCCCCCCCTCCGACGCGCTCGCCGCCTGATTCCCCTTCTTACCCCTCACGACGATCTCACAACCCCCCGACGCGCTCGCCGTCTGATTCCTCTTCTTCCTCCTCACGATCTCAGCTCCATCCGACGCGCTCGCCTGCTTCCTCTTGCTGTTACCGCGACGGCCCTTCATCGCCCGCGATCCAGCCCTAATAACTGCCACGGAAGAGGGGATCGGAAAGAACAAGAGCAGCAATATACTCCAAGGCATCCGGCAATAACCAACCCCAAGGCGGTATCGGCTACAGACAGATGGGCCAGGCCTAACCATAAGCCCAACTTCGTTTACCAGGTTTTGGGCTACAATTCTGACGTGTGGGGTCCAACGAAAAAGTGTCCGTTGTACTACCAAAAGTTCACACCTTGATGATTAATCCAGACGTGTCGTGTACACTCAAAATCATCACCTGCTGACAAACAAGCGCAACACACGCAGCCCAGGGCCCATGCTACAACGAATCACCAGGCCCAGTTCCCTCACACACGTACTAGTTAGTTCTAAAAAAAAAAAAAAGTTCCCTCACACGTCTCGTTTATTTCCTTGCCTTGGTGGCGAGCCCGAAGCCGAACGGGAACAGCGGGTCGTGGTGCGCGTCGCCGGCGTTCATCGGCAGCTGCTCCACGGACCTGAACCACGTCATCGGCAGCCTCCCCGTGAACCCGTAGTCCCCGAACAGCACGTCCGCCACGCCCTGCCCCTCCGTCCCCGGCAGCCACGCCGCCACCAGCGCGTCGACGCCGCCCAGGTACGGATCCACCACCAGCGGCCGGCCGGAGACGACGGCCACCACGCACTTCACCGCCTTGCACACCGTCCGGATCAGCGCTCGGCCCCGGCTCCGGGATCGTCAGGTTCAGGTTGTCCCCCGCCGCCTCCGCGTACGGCGGCTCCCCGACCGCCACGATCGCGTAGTCGTACTCGTACCCGCCGCCGGCGACGAGGCTGCTGCCGGGGTTCTCCGAGTAGACCACCTGCGTGCCGGGATCCACGGCTGCCTTGATCCCCTCCAGGATCGTCGTGCCTGTTGCATTTTCCATCGCGTGATCAGTCGTCTCGATCGCATGTTGTTGTTCAGCAATTCCATAATTTGTCCCACTGATTCATTTGCACAGGAGTAAGCAGTAAAAAAACGAAGGTCGAAGGGCAGGCATTTACCGGTGGTGAGATTGTTGCCGCTGCCTCCTTGCCACTCGATGGACCATCCTCCACACTGGTAGCCCAGGTTGTGGGCGTGGCTTCCGGCGACGAGGATCTTGCGGGCCTTCTTCGGGAGGGGAAGCAAGGGAGCGTGTGGGGATTTCCCGTTTTTTAGCAGCACCAAGGATCTCCTGACAGCCTCCCGTGCAAGCTCCCGGTGTTCCTACGGAGGCAAAGTTTGTTTGTCAGTGAAAATTCTGTACATATGTGAGTGAGACAGACTGACAGAGGGAGGAATAGCAGCTAAGAGCATGAGGAGCTTAGAACTGACTTGTTTCCCGAGTTCACCGGCGAGGTTAGGATCAGCCAAAGGGCTCTCAAAGAGACCCATTGTGAACTTGACTCGAAGAATCCTGGAAACGGCGTCGTCGATTCTGCTTATGTGGATGATGTTGTTCTCAACTAGGGATGTGAGATCATCAATAAACTCCGTGTAGTTATATGGAACCGTTACCTGCAAACAATTGCATTTTAGGACATCTTCTGAACTAGTAAATCGAATAGATGGTGTTTGCATCTTATCATTACCATGTCAATACCAGCACGAATTCCAGTTGCAATTGAATTGGGATAGTTCGTATGAGGTGGAGAAGTAATCCGATCAATGCCTTGCCAGTCAGAAATCACAAAACCCTGTTCGCGAGAGGAAAAAGAAGTCACAGAGAAAATGAACAGAATCAGAAGAAGAAAAAATAGAACAACAGTCTTCGTCCTTTTCTTTTTCCGATGAGCAACTAACTACTAACCCTGAACTTGAGCTTGTTCTTCAGAAAATCAGTGATGAGTAAATGGTTGGCGTGCATTTTCACTCCATTCCAGCTGCTGAACGAGATCATGACACTGGAGACACCTCGGATGATAGCATCATAATAAGGAGGCATATGGATGCTCATCAGACCATGAGTGTCGATGACTGTATCGTTCTGGTCGATTCCCATAAACGTTCCACCGCCACCCACATAGTTCTTTGCACACGCAGCAACTTTCTTCCTGCACACAGTTTGCAGGTGAAACCAACTAAAATTTCCAATCCTACAAAAAACTAAATTACGAAGATGTTGAGGTCTACTCTACCTTCCGCCAACGTATGGTCTTCCCACGGAGTTTGCCGGAGCATCGCCTTGCAGGCCTGAGATGACTGTAGTCATTGCCCGGACAACCTCTGGGTCTTCGCTGTAGCTTTCGTAGCAGCGTCCCCATCTTGGATCTCTACAAACCTAACAAGCATACACATCTCACGTAAAGTACAGAAATGGGTTCGATTGCAACCGTAACAAGAAGGAAGAACTGTCTGATGTTACATACTGCAAGACACGGCGCAAAGACAAAAGGAATTCCAGCAGCTCTAACTTCAAGCGCTGTTACTTCTCCTATTCTCTTCACCAGCATAGGATCCCTAGTGGCAGAACGTCAACATATTTATTTAGACCAACAAATGCATAAAATCTGTCAATTACATAATAAAGTCACATAAAAAAGCAGACCAAGTATACTAAAATTATGATATTGCATTTCTAAAAAAAAGATGGTAAAAGATTTGCAGTGCATTTTATATAAAGTAGGTGAAAACAGAGTACCTGGTAGCTCCGAGCCCGATATTATGGGGGAATAGAGTAGCCTTGTACACGTTGCTACTGCCATGGTTAGCATCAGCGCCGTAGATGATAGGGATTCCTAGGCGGGTCGAGAGGGCGCCCTTCTGCATCTCGTTCACCATTGAGGCCCAGGTCCTGAGCCGATGCTCGGGGAGCAGGTACGCTGCCTGCAGCACTCAGCACGCTTCCTATGAAGTGTTTCGCCAGGATCTCCCCTGTTATGTTCTCCCTCTCGACTTGGGTCATCTGGCCGATCTTCTCGGCGAGGGTCATCCGAGCAACGAGATCCCTGACGCGAGCATCGACAGGGCGCCTAGGATCCTTGTACTTGATGTACTCTGCTCTCCCCAGTGACACCAGGCAGAAGACGAGAACAAGGGTGATCTTGTGCAAACCCCCCATCTTTGCCTGTGTTTGATACGTACTGATCACCACAAAACCGCCTATATATAGACCTAACAAAAGAAAAGGAACTTATATAGGCAATAAAAATACTACCTCTGTTCCAAATTATAAATCGTTTTGACTTTTTTAGGTTCATAATCTTTGTTATAGTCTTGTAGACCTAAATAAACGTTGTGTCTAGATTCATAACAAAATCTAAGAACATAAAAAAGCCAAAACAAACTATAATTTAGAACGGAGGAAGTAGCTATTATGGTCACGAGTAGACTGAAACCATACTATATACCCATGCTAACAGGAACAAGGGACATTAATAAATCAAATTCAGGTGGATTTTCCTGACTTTCTTTGTCGAAAGCACGCAATGTTGCTGAAACCCAGCATGTTTACAGGCAAAACAACGTTAAAGCTACGTAACCTTGATTGTTTGGACTGAGCTGCCACAAAGGTATATGAAGAGACACGAAAGATCCATCAACAAAGAGACATGGAACGCCTCGTTAATCTTGTTGTTTCTTCTCTACTCCCCATTCTCGAACATATGATGGTTAAGACAACTAGTTTAGTTTATTTTTAAACTGATTAGCTTTTTTTCTAAATGTATATTAAAAAGGAAGATAGCAGTAAAATTATACCCACCGACGCTTAGGTACATATAGTTTTTTTTATCAATATCAAAATCTATCGGCTTAATTTGTGTGAATGTGTGAACATCCACGTATGTGATGTGCAAAAAGAAAAACACAAAAAATGCTTATATGTATACATAGGCCTTGTTTAGTTCACGAAATCTTTTCGTGAAAAGATTTCGGGTTTTGATTTTACCAATTTGGAAATAGTAAATGTAAACAAAAAATGTGGAAAGTTATATGGATAGGGTGGAAATCTCGAGACGAATCTAACGATGGTAATTAGAGGGTAATTAATTCACAATTAGCGGATGGTTACTGTAGCATTACCGTTGCAAATCCTGGATTAAGTAGGCTCATTAGATTCGTTTCGTGATTTACAGCCTATCCATATAACTTTTCACTTTTTTCGTCTACATTTAATACTTCATACATCTAAGATTCTTCTTGATGTGATAGGGTGAAAAAATTTTGGACGGTAAACACGGGCATAGATCCGGTGCACGGGAAGCACCGAAGCAGGCAGTGCTGCTCTTTTCACACCTGGGCGAGGGAGGGAGGGATCCACAACATGGCAGGGCGCCAGGGCCGGAAGGATGTGCGATGTCGGGACTCGGGATGCGAGGGCCATCGCCGCACCTGCCGATAGATTTTTCGCTTTGCTCACCGGGCAGCTAGTTCAGACTACCAGGGGTGGTGCCACATTCGCTTTTGGTGCCTTTGTACAATTGGAAAGTGGAAAGCGCAAGTACTGTTGATCACAAGAGAACGAGGCGTTTAGGTAGTGGTTACATGCACGTATGATGTATTCTTTCTCAGAAAAAGGTAGTAGTAGTGGTCATCTTGTAAGACATAAGAAAGGTCAGTAGTGGTTAGCATAGGACGGGTGCAGGCAAATTTCCAGCCGCCCCTTTTTTGCGCTCTCAACAATAGAAAAAACGCTGCATGTGGCTGTTATACAGAGAAGAGCACAATGGAACAAGGCGATGAAACGGCGTCTACATCACCGGCAATACACTTGCAGCGGTAGTGCGTTTAGTCGTGAATGCGTTCCAACTTGATCGAAATCTCTTAGCTCCCTCCTTTCCCAAATATATTAGGACAACTACTTTAGCTCATTTTAAACTAATAAGTTTGTCCTAAACGTCATATATTTAAGAACACAGGTAGTAATTCAGTGCAAGTCTCGTAATTTTTTCATTAAGTGTGCATGTTCGCGGTAGTAAAACAACGCATTCTAAAAACTCCCTCACTGAAGTCTCCGACTGACCCTGTACATTGTCGCACTCGCACGCAACCCCACGACAAAATCATGGACGCAAAAGGTTAGCCTGAGCACGTGTCCCCTGACCCCGGACCGCCCCAATGTGTGGGAAGGCGCGTAAATAACACTTGAAATATTTTAATTCACGAAATAGTACTTGTTTTAGGTTTCAATTCATTAATTTGGTTTAGCTAATAAGTCTATAAAGCACTCCTTCCGATACAGATCCTGCGATGCTATCTTAGGGTACATGAGGGGCAAATTTGTCTTTTCATTTTTAGAAATGAATGAAAATAATATACAATAGAAGAAAATTGAAGATGAGCGTTGTTTTCTTAATTGGCCCCCACCTTACGCTCTTCGCCTGCCGCTACGACACTGTTTTTTTTAATATTGTTTGAAGAGTCGATGCCGAGAGATGGAGAGAGCATCAGCAGGAGGGAACGCAAACTTGTGCCTGATCTTATTGTTCATTCCAAACAACCCACGCTAACAACAAATCGCCTCAAGAAGAATGCACCACTCACTGTGTTATTTTCACCCACAAGACCACCAACACTGCCTACTAATGTGTGTGTGTGGTGTGCCCATCCCCACCAATTGTAAACCCTCACGTCCCACAAATCACTCACACAGGTAACATCCTCTCATCCGCCACGGACCCATACCCATTCTCATTTCGAGCCCTTGGTGGTGAGCCCGAAGCCGAACGGGAACAGCGGGTCGTAGTTCTTGTCGCCGACGCTCATCGGCAGCTGGTCCACCGACTTGAACCACGTCCGCGCAAGCTTCCCCGTGAACCCGTAGTCTCCGAAGAGCACGTCGGCGACGCCCTGGCCCTCCGACCCGGGGAGCCACGCCGCCACGAACGCGTCCATGTCGCTCAGGTACGGCTCCACCACCAGCGGCCGGCCGGAGATGAGCACCACCACGCACTTGGTGGCCTTGCACACCGACTGAATCACGCTCGGCCCCGGTGCTGGGATCGTCAGGTTCAGGTTGTCGCCGAACGTCTCCGCGTACGGCGGCTCGCCGATCACGACCACCGCGTAGTCGTACTTGTCGGCGAGGACGGTGCTGTCAGGGCTCTCCGAGTAGACCACCTGCGTGCTGGGATCGATGGTGGCTTTGATTCCTTCCAGGATTGTCGTGCCTGCAGTTCCATCGCAATAAGTTGTTGTTCAGGAATCCTTGTCTGAATTCAGAACAACTACACAGTAGCTGCAAGTGAAATGGAAAAGGAGGCGCCACTAACCGGCAGTGACGTTGTTGCCGGGCTGTCCTTGCCAGGTGATCGTCCATCCTCCGCACTGGTTGCCCAAGTTGTCGGCGTGGCTGCCCGCGACCAGGATCTTACCGGCCTTCTTCGGGAGGGGCAGCAATGGAGAGTAAGAGGACTTTCCGTTTTTCAGAAGCACCAGGGATTTCCTGACGGCTTCACGTGCCAAGTCCCGGTGTTCCTATCAAGATGGAAGGAAATCCATCAGCATCCACATTCAGCATGTATGAAATGTGCCAGTGTCAGAGTACGAGCATGAAGTTTTCAGAACTCACTTGCTTCCCGAGCTCGCCAGCCAGGCTAGTGTCGGGGTAAGGGTTCTCAAATAGACCCATGGTGAACTTGACACGGAGGATCCTGTAAACGGCGTCGTCAATTCTGCTCATGGGGATGACCTTGTTCTGAACTTGTGTTGTGAGATCATCGATGAATTCTGTGTATCTGTATGGAACCATGATCTGCAAGTAATCGTTTCAGGGCATGGTCAGCAAAGGACAGGCAAGTAGGCAACTAGGCATCCCCTCATAATGATTTAAAAGTTCTATCTTATATAAATCAAAGAAATGAAAGGTTGAATGGGTTAATCATAAAACCACACGGTTCAGTTATCTTATTCTCACCATGTCAATACCAGCACCAACTCCAGCCTCAATCGAGTAAGAATAGTTAGCGTGAGGAGGAGTAGTGATCCGGTCAATGCCTTCCCAATCAGAAATCACGAAACCCTGTTTGCAGAAAAGGTGCAACCTGATTATGTAACCGAAGAAAATATATGAACAGAAAATTATTCAGTCTTTGTAATGAGCAACTAACCCTAAACTTGAGCTTGTTCTTGAGGAAATCAGTCACTAGGAAATGGTTTGCGTGCATTTTCACACCGTTCCAGCTTGAGTATGAGGTCATGACAGTCGAGACACCTCGGATAATAGAATTATAGTAAGGAGGCATATGGATGCTCAGCAGTCCATGTGTGTCGATGATTGTGTTGTTCTCGTTGATTCCCATGTACGTTCCACCATCGCCAACATAGTGCTTTGCACAAGCAGCAACATTCTTACTGCAGAGTATGACAGTGAAAAACAATTTTAGTTCAGCCTTGTAATGTAACACAACTTCCCACTTTTAAACAGGAGGCTCCAGTAGGGGCCAAAGAAGATAATCCAACTATTATCCTTTTGGTGTATATTACCTTCCAGCAACATATGGTCTTCCCACATCATTCGCTGGAACTTCGCCTTGCAAACCAGAGATAAGTGAGGTCATTGACTGGACAACCTTTGGATCCTCACTATAGCTCTCATAGCAACGCCCCCATCTTGGGTCTCTACAAACCTGGGCAACATCGTGTAGGGTACAGAAATGAGCTCACGGGAATATATAAAAAAGGCACATTTTACAACCGACATGAAACATCCAGTCGTCCACAACTCAACAGGAAGGTTTGCCTATTACCGCAATACACGGAGCAAAGGCATAAGGAATTCCTGTAGCTCTAACTTCAAGAGCTGTTGCTTGTCCTATTCTCTTGACAAGATCAGGGTCCCTGGAATAAGATGGCACACATCAACACAATAATACAGACGGGACAAACACTTCACTGTTTATCAATCTAGCATATTGGAGGCATATTGACAAGTAGATGCAGCCAGTACCTGGTAGCTCCAAGCCCAACGTTGTGGGGGAAGATAGTAGCTTTGTAAACGTTGTTGTGACCATGCACGGCATCAATACCGTAGATGATCGGAATGCCAAGGCGGGTGGAAAGAGCACCCTTTTGCATCTCAGTCACCATGGAGGCCCAAGCCTGAGCAGATGCTTGAGGACCAGGCACACTGCCTCCACCACTCAGTACGCTGCCTGCAAAACAGCACAGCGATGTCAGACACACATTCACCAGTTTGTCACCTTTCACATTTTCTTAGTGCTAGAATAATCTGGTTGGCATACCTATGAAGTATTTAGCCAATGCATCGGCTGTGGCATTTTCCCTCTCAATTTGGGTCATCTGGCCAATCTTTTCAGCAAGAGTCATCCGGCTAAGCAGATCCTTGACACGAACAGAGACAGGCAGCTTCGGATCCTTGTACTTGAGGTACTCTGCTCTTCCCAAGGTTAGCAGACAGAACATGAGAACAAGGGTGATCTTGTGCAAGCTCGCCATCTTGCCTGTGTGGTTCTGACCACCACGAACCACACCTATATATAGACCAGGGGAAAGGAAGTCAAACAGATGAGTTAACATTCAATTAAACTTATCCAACAAATATGTGCTATTATAGTACAAGTGTCTTGTTTGAAAAAACCATAAAATTCTAATATTATACCAGTTCAAGATGCTGCTGTAACCATCATAAACAAGAAAATGGGAACAAAGGGAGCACATAACTTAAAACCAGGTGGATTTTCTCCCTTTCTTTGTCCAAAACCGCGTAAAGTTGCCGAAACCCAGCAAGTTTATAGGGAAAACAAATCCAAAGCTACCTAACCTTGATTGATTGAACTGAGCCGGCATAAAAGAAAGGGGTGATGAAGCTAAGCATGCAGTATGAACAGAATATTATAGGCACTAGCACATCATGGGCATAAAGACTATCAGAAGCTAGCACAATCAAATACCTCACAATATATACTCAAAGTGAGGAACTAGCAATCGGCATGAGCACGACCGCAAACACAAAAGGCAGGAATATTTCCTGCAAGAAAGCACCCACGGAGGTTCTTTCTTCCTTCACAACTTATGGTTGCTGCCTGGGAAAGGTGAGAATGTCCTCAAAGAAACGGAAACCTGATTCCTCTTATAAGCACCAGTGAATGAGCCGACCAGTGGCCCATACACGGTGCACCGACATGATCATGCAAGGCAACAAAATATAAAGAAATCGAAAGAAATCAGGGCCTTGATTATTAGGGGTGGACCTGAGGAGCTGTCACCAGCGACCGCTGAGCATAACGATCTCTCCACCTCCACCGCTAAGCTCGCATTTGCATTGCAGCACCACGGGCGGCATCTATCAGTTGGAATGTCGCTGGATAAGATCAGTGGCCATGATTGATCGGCCTCGCATCGCTATTCATTAATCCCAGTTGCAATCATCCACTCCCTCTCCCACTGACGACTCTGCCCACCAGGATATTTGCGTAGTACAGTATTCTAGTGTGCATGCACCATGCAGCCATTTGAACAAGGACAATTCATCTACGAGACAAAATTAAATGTGTTCTATCCGGGCCGGCGTTGCTGCAGCGCCCGCGTCGAATTGTTTCGTCTCTCGGACAGGGACGTCGGACCCAGAAGACGTAATAGGCTATCACGAGATGGAGGGCCTCTCGGCACGCCAAGTCCTTGCCGGCATCGCCCGGCTCAGTTCAGACCGTGGAATTGCAGAATGGGACGGCCTAACCACTTGAGGGAAAGGAAGTTCTAGATTAAGCTAGGACGTTCGCGGAAAGAAGAAAAAAATGATTAAATTAGGAGAACTTGGACTTTAAAGAGCAGGCCTACTACCCACTAAATAATGGTACGAGCATCTAAGTATTTCTTTTTAATAAAAGAAGATAAGATATATTTTCAGCAAGCTGGCGATAGGCAGCGCGCACGCAAGCACGATTACTCGTATCAGAATTCAGAAATCCAGAACGATTCCCACGCGTGCAGCGCGCGCGCACCCATCCGCAACACGCCTCGGCGGTTGCCTATGCGCGAGCGCGAGGCTGGCGCCATCAGAAATACAGGGCACGAGGTGGCGAGCCGGTCACTCTCCACTACCACTCCCACCACTGCACAAACGACGAAGCCATGGCACGCCATGTACGACGACACCATGGACGGGCGCTACTACGCTACTGCTCCCATCATCACGCTAGAATAGAGCCCGAGATGCAGCAACCGGTGTGACGGCGTCCGCACAACAGGGCGGGTGGTTCGCAAATCCACATCTGCCCACAAGATTTTCTTTTAGCCTTTTCTGCCCTCCTTGCCGCGCGAAGGGTCGGTGGCGGCGGCTGGCGAGCGAGCCAGGAAGGAAGGCCCCAGAAAAGCCGCGCCTCCCTTCCCCAAAACTGACGCGTGTGCGGTGCAGTACAGTGCACTAGTGACGGGACAGTGAGGAAGCGGGAGGAGGAAGAAGAAGAGGAGGTGAAGGGAGCGAGCAACCGAGGAAATAGGAATGGAACTGTGGGGGCGCGGAGGAGGCTTACCAATTACCAGCCGCCGGAGCGGCAAGAGAGGCCGCGGCCGGAGAAGCGTCGAGCGAGCCGCGCCGCGCTGCGCGGCGGCGCACACAGAGGCGCACGCGCACGGGGGGGAAGAAGCTCCGAAGCTGGCACTGGGAGTGGCAGCTCGGCTGGGCACTGGGCAGGGGAGGCTGGCGACGAGTGGCAAGGCTTTTATTGCGCTCGTCCTCGCCGCCTTTACTACTCGGCAGCTACTGTATTTTTTTTCACCCGAGAGAGAATCTACAGCGACCGTGGCCGTCGACTGCCGTGTGGTCTGTGGCGTGTAAATTTGACCGTGCCGGATATGTGTCGGGCAGCGAGTGCCAACTCCGCACTCACGTGAAGATCTAGTACAGATATCACTGATAAGTGAGCCCAAGATTTAGTAACCGCTATCTGGGCCTACTTGTAAGTGGAATTTTGAGTATGCACGATTTTTTTAACGTAATTGAGTACTCCCTCCGTCCATATTAGATGACGTTACGAGATGCGCGCCGGTCAAACTTTCTCAACTTTGACTAGATTTGTAGACAAAACGTGCAACATTTTTCATCTCCAAATAAATTTGTTAAAAAACTAGACTTAAAGATCTTTCCAATGATACTAATTACTTAGCATAAATATTTATATATTTTAATATATAATTGTCGGTATTTTGAAAATGTTGACTTCTCGAAAAGCGAGAATGACATCTACTACGGAGTATTTTGGAACGGAGGGAGTACTACTACGGAGTAACATGTCCGTTTTTTGTGCGGGTGGACGCGTGATCTAAACTTGGGACTCGTGAGTCGTGACACACCTTCGCTTTTGTTTTCTCTTCTTTCTCCGGCATACGTCGTCGTGGGGCGAAGCGTACCCCGTAAACTACTGCTGCTGCCTGCTAAAAAAAAAAAAATCCCTACTCGTCGCGCCAACGAGATTAGCGGCCTTGTTAATAAGGTACGGTAGCGCGGATTAATCAGAGGTTAGTGCTCCGCAAATAGAGACGTTGGCACGTTGCCGGTGTCGGCTCTTGCTAACCTACCAACGGTCGAATAGCAGTAAAACTGCTGCTGGATCTCCTCGACGCATTGCATGGCAATGAGTTCCAAGAGACGATACCACGGCACATGGGATGACAATTTTTTCTTTCCAACGTCAACGTATAATACGCGAGATCCCTCCTGAGTCCGCTGCTCATTAATGCTCTTTATACGCGAGATCCCTCCTGACCCTTGCCGGCAGCTGCAACGTTCGGCTCTTGCTGATGACACGTAAACACAACGGCGCCCGCGCCCCGCCCCGGACGGAAATTTGGCCGTGCCGTGCCGCACGGGCGCTGAATATCGCTCTGGCTGACACCGAAATGCGTACCGAAATGCGTGTGATCTTCCCTCTCCGATCCTTATCCCACAAGTTAATAGCCTGCGACAATTCCCCCAGTCTGATCTTAAATCCAGCCACACGCGATCGCAAAAATGTCAAAGGATCTGATCTTTTCTTTTCTTTTTTCCAACGACCTGATCCCCGAAATGGAAATAATCGCGGCAGCGGGGATGGGCTGAGATGCCGAACGGAACGTCCTCCTGCAGCTTTCAGTGGCAGCTGCAGGTCATCGTGCAGATCAGACGACGGGCTGGCATGCAGCCGCCGCAAAAGGGAATGCTACTGTGGATCAGCAGAGGCGGCACACGCAAGTTGGGGACCAATAATAGCGACGCACCACATCACGTGTCCGCTGTCCCTCCGGGGGCCTCCCCTACCTACGGGACGCCTTATCTGCAGCCATCCCATACACACCTGCACGTCAAAAAGTTACTCCAGTCCAGATCTCGTGAGATCCAGATCGGGTTAACACTACTGCAGTACTGCATGAGATGGGCGAGCGAGTGACAGAGATCCAGATCACTGAGTCCGCTCTGACAAATTAGCGAAACACTAACTACAGTACACGAGAGTGAAGGAGCCCCTCGTCATTGTAATGATGATGGCAACAAGTCACGAAGTTTAGGTGCTATTGTCAGGCTCTCACCAGTAAAAAAACATGTTGCACGCTCGGCATTAGCAAGTGGCTAGCCTTTTTCAGGATCTTAACAGTAAAAAACTTGTGCGAGGTGTACGTCGCAACAAGACATCCACGAGCCACCCACGTGGAAACGGAACGGGAACAAAAAATGCAGTAGAAAAGACGAACGGAAACAGAGGTGGTGCTGCGTGCTGTATTAGAGTGTACTCCCTCGTTCCCACAAAGACTGTTTGTTTAGAAAAATCCGGACATACTACTAGTCTTGAGAAATGACCTTGTTATCTCCTAATTGTGTATGCATTAGAACTAGAGAAGTAGCATCAATTAACCATTTCATTGGCTCCATTCGCTTCTCTATGCAATTTTTTCTTAGTATTTGGTGTTGGTTTAATTAAGTGGTCCTCACTAAAAGCTAAACAAACACTTTTTTGGGACAAATCTTGAAAGCTAAATAAACACTCTTTGTGAGACGGAGGGAGTAATATACTAGCACTGTAGCAGCAGCACTTTACGAGCAGCGACGGTAGTAGCAGTGCACCTGTTAGGTGGAGACCGTGAAGGCAGTAACGGTCGCACATGCAGAGCCGGCCCCGGTCCAGCTGGGCGTGGGCGGCTAGCCTGGACTGCAGAGCGGAGAGCACCGAACGAGTAGTGACAGTGAACAGAGCACCAGATCACGTTGCACGGGAGCGCACGGAAGCCCAGCAGCTAGCGCTGGCCCGTCCCGGCGTCCCGTCCTTGGCTGTCCTCTCAAGTGGAATCAACCGCGCCCCAGATCTCGGTACCGCCGGCTGTGGCGCCCGGCTACTGGCGAACCGGAGAAACTGAACTGCGGAGGCCGTGTCGCGCGCGTGATCTTGATGGGAGGTGTCGAGTGTTTGGTTGGTTTTTGCTGGTCAGATCGCGTGATCTCTGGGGGGTCCATGAGCGCCTCGATTTATAGCTGCGTACGACGGCGTACTAGGACGGCCGGCGCCTGCGTCTGCGTGCGTGCCCCGCCGGCCGGCGGGCGACGCGAATCTCTGCCGTGCGACGCGGTGCACGCACGTTGCATGCATGCGTGCAGGCGCAGCTGTTTGTCGCTGCTGGAAGTTTTAAATGGGCAAAATAGCTATGTTCGTCCCTGAACTTCTTGCCATGGGTCAACTTTGGTCCTCCAACTTTCAAAAAGGCCAATTCGGTCCTCTAACTCCTTTCTTCGGCTTCAACTTCGTCCCTCATCTTTGTTGGATAGCCACATAAGCGTTCCATGTCACCAACCTGGTCACACATTCCACGTCACCTGGTGTCAAATGTCATGTTTGCCCCTAATTTCTTCTGTCTTCTTCCCTCTTGATGGATCCCCTGCTTAAGCCGCAGCTGCCCAACTCCAATGGCAGGGGAACCTGCTGGCATTTGACACTCACGAGCGGGATTAGCACCAAGACGCCCACAATTGGAAGGCGCACAACCATTGCTGGACAGAATCTGCAGCAAGGGCAGGAAGGCAGCGACCACCACCAGTCCTAGGTCTCCGGGATGTATATTGATTGCGTTATGGTGGATGTTGGCTCCTGGATCCAAATTGGATTTTGTTTGTTTTGTGTTGAAATTAACATCAGAATTGCATAAAAGATCCAATTTGAACACGAATTGGATTCGCAAAATTCCAATTTACGGGAAATTGATGTCTACTCAACGGCAGGCCGCTCCTACCTGATAAGAAGCACGACTCGGAGTGCCGCTTGCAGCGCTGGCAGCGAGGACCACGCGCCCTCGCCATCGCTGCCCACCGCACCGACGTCCAGCTCGAGGCCGCTACGCATATGACAAAGTACGGTGGCTCTCCGCGCGCACACGCCTCACGCTGACGGACCGCACGACGCGGCCTAGCTGGAACACGAGTCTTTTACATGAGTAGGTAAACCCTAACATGCAAGCTGATGATGTGGAATGCTTACATGGCTGTCCAGCGAGGACCAAGGACGGAATTGAAGCGGAAAACGGAAGTTGAGGGACCGAATCGGTCTTTTTGGAAGTTGGAGGACCAAGTTGACCCATAGCAAGAAGTTCAGGGACACACTTGGCTATTTTGCCTTTTAAATGCGTGCCGTGCCGACGTGCCGTGTGCCTGGCGGCGCCATTAAGACCTGAGGCAGGGGTTAATGCTAAGCTAAAACTAATCAGGGAGGGCCGAGGGGTTACTTTACTTGGCCGCTCGCTCTCCACCGATCGACTGATTCTTTCCACTTGGCTTGGGGAAATCCAACGCTACGACTCAGCAAGCGTGCCGTGCAGAGACGCAGCGCATGAGCCAAAAGAGTGTCCACTGAAATGGTGTGGCGGGTCGGCCCTGCTACTGTTTATTTTTTAACTTGCAGCCGGACCCGTCCACAATAGATCTTTTTTTTGAAATAATCGTCCACAAGTATTTTTTGAAATAATCGTCCACAAGTATTACAAAGAGGAAAGAATGGGGCTGTCTAAAAGCGGGCATGGGACTCCATCATTGCTCTTCGTGAGAATCACGACAAGGGCCTTTGTCAGTCACTGCCTCACTGGGTTGCGCTTCATTCGCGTAGCTGCCAGCCCAGATCCCGCGACCACGCACGCGTGGATCTAAGCGCTAAGCTACTCCTAGATTACAACACCATATGCTCGTTGCTCGGCACACACACACACGGGACTACAGGAGTGAGATAGTACTCCGAATGTCATTTCGACCGGCAATTCGACATCCGGCGACGATGTGCTGCTACAGTGCTAGAGGCGGCCCGAGTGCACGCCGCGGGCAGCACGCGCGAGCCCGAGGACCAAGAGAACATTCCAGGTTGAAAAGGTCTGATGGGATTTAAACAATCCGCCAAAGAGTGGGCCTCTCCCGTCGTTTGGTAGTTGGTCCATGATCCATCATCCGTCGTCTCTCGTCGTCGTAAAGGCGCAGGCTGCTTAGCTTGTGCTTAGCTTGGTCTCCATAAATCCACAGGTTTACAGCAAGTGTAAGGCTGTTGCGGGGGCACCGAACCCATGCTTGGCCCAGCAGACGTCTGGAGATTACAGTAAGCAGCGATCTGACTGCGGCGTGTTCGCCGCCTCGCCTCGGGCTAGATTTTTCAGAGGTGGTAGCCCAACTAGATTTTTTAGAGGAGACCCGAACGAAAAGGAGGTTCTGCGTCCGCGAGCAGTCAGGCCCAGTAATGTTGCTCTATCACTCACTTGAGTCTTGGATGCCTCTAAAGAAAAAAAAAAAACTTGAGTCTTGATGGGATTGTTTGCTGTATATGCTTCTTTCACGCTTCTGCAGTATAAGATGTTTAAAGGATAAGAATGGAAGAGATTTAGTCACCTGCATGGCTGCATTCCAGTTGGCTTGTTTTCTACAATCCATTGCTGCCTCAAGAAGGTTCACATCCAGATGAATCCAGTTGCTTCACAATCTAAAAAAAGTTTAGTAAACCCATGAGAGCCAAAAAAAAAAAAAAACATACAAAGATGTAAGCAATTAATGGAATAGTTAGACAATTGCCAACACAAAGTGTAAAGAGAACTCAAAGGTCACCCAATGCAAACCTGCATCAAGCACTCAAGATCGCGTTAACTGGAGTCATATATTCACGAACTACTTTAGGCATCAGCCATTGCTTCTTTTGTGAATTCTTAGCTACTAATCTCACACTGCACATTCAGTAAATGCTATTTTAAATGAACAATAAAACACGAAAAGGGAATTGAACTCATACGTGACACATCATAACCATTTGATTGAATACTTGTCACAGTTGTCAAATTACAGCAAATGTACAACAGGCACCGTTTTTCTACAACAGGATGCCCCTATCAAAGGCAAATGTTTTGTACATCAAAGAGGGGCAACACAGCAGTTGACCCAAGGAATGACAAAGCCGGGGGCAGAGACCAGAGAGGGAGATGAAGGCACTGCTGCCCTAAAAGCAGAGATGGGCTCAATCCTTCACATCTGCAACGCCTTCAGAAGCTATCTGAAACCTTGCTTCGGCTTCAGCCAGGCAGGGAGAGCTTATTACTTTGCAGATTCGCTCTTCCCCTCGTCCCTTGCGAAGAGCAAGCCTAATAGAGACAGTAATGACATTTAAATAAAAGGTATGGGTAAGAATAGGACAGAAGTTGGGACTAGGTTATGGATAACTAGTTAGCACACCTTGTTGTTGAAGCATGAGCCATGATGTTCCCACCAATGGGCTTGATCTGTGGTCCGGCAAACATAGCAGAGCCATCCACTTGTGCTACTACTTGATTGGTGATAACCACAGCAACTCCAAACTGCAGTGATCAGTCAAACCAAATTAAGCAAAACAATCATGAGGGGGCATCCACACAGTGTACAACTGCAAACAACAGTTTCATTAAAACAAAAATCATAACCACAAAGTAAAAGACTTCAGCTTTCTCGATGATAAAAAAGAATGCTAACTTATAACTGACCTCATCAGCTAACTTCTGAAGGCTCCTCAAGAATTTAGCCATATGCATTTGCCTTGCTGATAGCTCCCCTCTTCCTGAGAAATCAGTTCTGTACAGAGCTGTGGCACTGTCTACCACCATGAGAGCAAACCTGCAATTATAGAGATCCATATCAGAAATTAGGAACAACATCTAGTTCTGCAATTTACTAACCTTGATAACCATCATATACTGAGAATCAATGGAAACAAGCACTGGCTATTCTGATACGTTCACAATTGCAGCATACAAGCATTAGTAAGCAGAGTTAATGAAATCCTTTGACAGAGCAACACTTGAAGCAACAATTTTTAGCTGGTTTCTATATATTTCCTGATGTGATAGGATCATGTAGTATCATTTACCAATTAGACTAAATAGCAAACATTTCAATGATATGTACAGTATAACATAGTATACTATTTGTACTGTACAATCTGGAATAAAAAAATATGCATCAGCTGCCTAACCACACATTTTAGTTAGTTTATTAGGACAAAAGGCTATGTTGTTGTTGTTGTTGCTTCAAATATCATACAGTAAATAGATAGACTCAAACCGAAGTAAAAGTTGGACTTTCAACTTGCCTGGTCTCTATCATCATGGAAGCTGCCTCCAGCAGAAGTCTGGATTGATGATCTGTGTTATAAGCTCTGGCATAAGCCACATTCTCTAACACATCAGCGCCATTCAGTCCAAACCTGGATTCAAGAATGTTCATGTTTAGAAGTCAAATTTATGTTTAAATTCAACTAATAGCTGCAAATAAGGTATCACCTGTCAGCGATCTGCAAGAGCCTTTGTGGCCTGAATGTACCCTCTGCATCAATGTATAGAGCCTTTCCTTCACCACCACCTTGGTCCAATGGAAGCTGTAATATAAATTATTAACATATCTGATACCAACCAAGCAATTCAGGCATGAAATGGAAAACAAAGTGGACAGATAAAAATTTCACCTGACATGTAACACAAAGGGTGTGACACAACTGAGTCTTTCCACAGCGGAACTCACCATATATCTCTGTGATAGATCCTGTTTCTATCCCCCCTGTTGAAAGAAGGTTATAGCAGAATGTTAAATTATTCCAACTCACCAGTACAAATTCTGAAGGAAAAGAAGGATCACGGAATCTACAAGTGCATTACCATCTAAGATCTTGTCCAGCTCTCTTGATCCAGTTGTAACCTGAATAATCTCCAGTCGCTGAGCATGCAGTTGGCTGGCACTAGTAAACCCCAGTGGGACTATCTTTGATGCTGCAAAAGGTTTGCAGACAGTTTAGGCATAAATAATGTGCAATACAATTTCAACAGAACTGAGCTTTAATACAATCATCATAATCGGCAGCCTCATATTACTTACCTGCTTCAACTATCTTGTCAACTTTAGCTTCACTGATTCCTTTGATTAGCAGAAGGTCCTTCCTTGGAGTGTAAGCCACAGCCTCCACAGTATGCAGACCAGAATCTTTGAGCTTTTTCACATCCAGTGCAGCTATTCCAGATGCCTAGACAATAAATTACGCACAAGTTCAATATCAACACAGTAATGTACTTCTAATTGTTTCTTACACAGAAACTTGATATTAACACAGCAATGTACTTTTAATTATTTTCAAGAAACAGGAACTAATTAGCCAGGCACCTCAGATGGCACTGAAACAAGCTAATAGAAACAAATTGCAAAATGACATCCTAAGAGCTCTGTTATTCTGCATTGAACTTGGAGAACATTATATCATTAAGCAAATTCCTCAACTTTCAGAACTGTTCAGATAGGGAAACACTGGCCCATCTAAAATGCTATAGGCACAGGAAAATCAACAGCCTGAAGAGCATTTCTCAGAAAAAACTGAATAGTGATCTCATGCCTTATTTCTCAAGCGAATCTCAGAAGCAAGTATCCCTGTATCATCTCGAGAGGCTAGTTATAATTCAACTGAAAGCACATCATCTCAGTTCAGCTAGAAATGTTCTAATCGTTGAAATTGAAACTATTTATTACTGAGGATTGAAGAATCTGCAATCTGGGGGAGAAACGACAACATACATGGACTGAATTGCAAGGCACCAGGAAGCTCGGCCTTGACAGCCTGAACCAAGGTCGAACCAAGAGCTAGGACCTAGAGTTACATAACAACTAAAAATTGGTTTCCGATTCAACTCCAAACAAAGAGGAATATCCAAGAACCACTAAATCTTGACGCCATTAAGCGGAAAATGCCAATCAATCAAGAAACCCGGCTTTCGCAACCAAGAATTTGGAGGACACAATCTCGATTCAACCACGCACAAACCGGAGATTCAAGAAACACCCCCAACCAAGAATCTTGACGCCATTCACGGGGAGAGGCGAATCAATCAACCAACCAAGAAGCCGTGGTAACAACTGGGGAAAACCCATGCCAGTTCATCCGCGCGCGGGCGGAGAAATCCAAGAAAGCCTCGGCCTTGACTCCACTAATTGGGGAAAACAAAAGATTCAAGAACCTCCGATTCCTCAGCCAAGGACCCCCAACGCGGAAACGCCCCCACCCAAAGAACCCGTGGCCGCGACGAAGCCCACCCCCCATTCCCCATTCGCGCGGACCCGGAACCCCAAGAGAAGCCTCGACTCCGGAGACGCCGCCCATTTGGGGACTCGATACGCAAGCATGCCAAGAAACCGGCAAGGGTTTCGGCGGGGGACGGGAAGAGCTCGGGTCCGTACCTGGAGCTGCTCGATGGGGAAGGGCCCGTGCTCCACCTCCTGCTGCTGCTCCGCCGCCGCCGCCGTCTGCTGCTGCTGCTGCGCCGCCGACATGACCCCTCTCTCCTCTCCCCTCTCTGGCTCTCTCTCTCTCTCTACTCGTGTTCGTTCAAAGGAAAATGGGAGGGCGCGCGGTGAGAGGCGGAGACCTAGGGCCACCGCATGAGACCGAAACGGCCCACGGTCGAGCCAGCAGCTAGGATAGGAGGTATGCGATGAGAAACCTAGGCCCACCGCATGAGCCCTAAACGGCCCACGTTCGAGCCCAGCAGCTATGAGGTATATGAGATGAGAAACCTAGGCCCCGTCGGCCCAAAACGGCCTGCCGTCCCAGACTCCCAGCTAATACTCTCTCTCTCCGTTCCTAACTTCGTTCGCAAGAAGGTGCCGAACCCTCCTAAGCTGCCAGGGTTCAGCTGATATTGTTCTCCCGATCCAAAAGCGAGCGCGAGGCGTTGGGGAGAGAAGCGCGAGGGGAAGAAGAGGGAGGCGCCGACGGGGAAGTTCCTGCTCGATCCAGCACCCGCCGCCGCCGACAGGACAGGATGTTTCTCACGAGGTAGCCGGTGCCTTCCTTCCACCCGCCCCCTGAAGTGTCAGATTTTGTTTCGTCTCTAAACCCTCGATTCGATCCTGCGGCGGCGACTGATGCGAGTGAGTTTTTTTTTTTTTGTTGGGGGGGTTTGTGCAGGACGGAGTACGACCGCGGGGTGAACACCTTCTCGCCAGAGGGGCGGCTGTTCCAGGTTGAGTACGCCATCGAGGCCATCAAGGTGAGATTTGCCCCCTCTCAACTCGTAGTAGCGGAAGGGCGAGGTGCCAGATCGAATCTGGGCAGTGGAGGCGACGAGAGGCGTAGTGGTTGCGTGGGCTGGTGGGGAATTTTGGAGGTTAGGGACTAGATTTGTGGGGTTTGGGCAGTTGATTGAGCGCAAATCTGGAAGGGTCAGTTGGATTTTCTAACTGAATTGCAGAGAGTTATTTATTGCTAAAGTCTGGTGCATGGATCACTCGATTTTACTAGTTCGTGTTTGGGGATTGTTGGAGGTTCTGGTGTGTTTCTTTATGTCTTGTTAGTTTGTTACCGTGACTGAGATGTGATGCCATGCTTTCTTCTAGTAGGAAATTGCTCGAGATTGCCACTTGAACAGTATACCCACACATAAAGCCCTACTGAATGTGATGACATGTGGTTCAGTATGTCTTGTTAGTTTGTTACTGTAACTTTGTCAATTTAATTTGAGATGTATGCCATGATATTTTAAGGAGAGCTGCATATTGCTGCATCAAGTAGAAAATTGCTCACACTTGCACCTAAATACATACACAAATCCCTACTGAATGTGATGCCATGCTCTTACTTGTGGGTTAATGTGTGCTAGTGATGCTTATGTTGCTGTTTCTTTTGCTTTTGCAGTTGGGATCGACTGCAATCGGGTTGAAGACAAAGGATGGCGTTGTCCTTGCTGTTGAGAAACGTGTCACCTCGCCATTGCTGGTACTTACCCAGTTGCTTATTCTTCCTTTTAGCTAGTGCTTATTCATAGTTATATGGCTAACAACACTGGGATGTTCAGCTGAGAACATTTGGTTGCTGACTGAGCTTATTTACTGTAAATTGAACTGTCATTTGATTCAAATGGCTTTCACTCAGTTGCTGCCTTGTTGGTGCAGCCCCTTATTCTACAACTTTTTCGCGGTTATGTCATGTTTAAACTGTTACTGAATTCTATGTTTATTTGCTCTTTGATGTTATAGGAACCAAGCAGTGTGGAGAAAATTATGGAAATCGATGAGCATATAGGCTGTGCCATGAGTGGACTTATTGCTGATGCTAGAACGCTAGTCGAACATGCTCGTGTGGAGACCCAGGTACTTTCTTGAGCTATACTTGCATGTCGGGGGAGCTTTTTTCCTGTTAATCTTTATCTGACTTGTCGTGTTTACAATCAGAATCATAGGTTCTCATATGGGGAGCCAATGACCGTAGAATCTTCTACACAAGCTATCTGTGACTTGGCTCTGCGCTTTGGGGAAGGTGACGAGGAGTCAATGGTGAGGCTCATTTATGTTATTGCACAACCTCCAGAATGCAAGAAACAAGATTAAATAGCTGCAGACTAGAGGGATTTACACTTATGCCTTCGTTTGCTGCACTCTAAAATGTGGTCTGATGGTTTTCTACTTATTTTTTGAAATGTTTTGACTGGAGGAAATTGAATCAAGTAAAGTGTAGGATATTTTATTTACGTAAGGAAAGTAGGAAAGAGTTTATTGAGTGACTAAACTACTATCTGTATAGATAGGATTTCCTATGCATAGATTTCTGAGTAGTACTTGAAGCTTAGCACTAGCATTGGAGAATAGAGAACAGATTCTACTGAACTTAATGAAACATTGATGAATTTTTTAATCCTGAATTGCTTTTTAAGGTTCAGTTACACAAAGTCCAAAAATATTCCCATTTGCCAACTGTTTTTATATGTCCAGCCCATTAGTTTTTACAGCATTTATACGCCTATATAGGAAACTACATCATCCATGTACTTTTATATTTCCATTCAAATAGAACTGGCTGTGCTTAAGTAGTTTGCGAAGTGGGGTTGATGTACTTATTTGTTGGTGCAGTCACGGCCATTTGGAGTCTCTCTCCTAATTGCTGGACATGATGAGAATGGACCTAGCTTGTAAGTTATCCATTTAGCTCACTGAACTGTGTTTTCTTTCACTGCTGTCTTTTGAATCCATGTGTTTTTTAACATTATTGTATTTCTTTTTTGTAATATATGAATAGTGGTATCAAACTGGGCAGTAGTACCTTTTGTTAGATAAAATCATTGTACTATCATGCATTTAACATAGCTAATATTGGCCATTTTAGCCTGCCCTGGTGGGCTTCTTTACTTATTTTATCTCATATACATTGTAATTGCTTTCTGTTGGCTCCTTTCCTGTCATGGTAGACACAATTTTATATTAAGTGGCCTATGTCTCTTTGCTGTAGACTTACCATTTGCTTGGCTGCCATGAACTATGGTTGTTTGCTAGGCAGTTTTGTTCTAGGTAAAATCTTTGGAAGGGGAAATATCTGAAAAGTAGAATTCCTGTAACGTAAGGAAAAACTGATGTCATTGAACTTGAACTGCCTAATTTTCTGTCGTGTATTGAATTCCTGCTTTCAAGTATAAAAGTTTTTTCTTTTCCTGCTTCCCAAATCCCAATAAGTATTATTTACCATTGGAGGCTTAGCCGAGTCCTGGGTATATTCTTTAGTTTATAGGGTATGCACATACAGACTGAGGTATATAGTTTGATTAATGGAAGATTGGCCATTTAGAACAGCCCTCTTTGTATGCTTTGTTCATTATGCATTCATATCCTAATGATTTCTTGTCATGATGCCATGGTCAATTTACACAGCTTGGGATTTCCAAGAATTCATTGAGGTTCACCTTCTGTGTGCTGCAGGTATTACACTGACCCATCTGGGACCTTTTGGCAATGCAACGCAAAGGCAATTGGATCAGGCTCTGAAGGAGCTGATAGCTCTTTGCAGGAGCAGTACAATAAGGTATAAATGCTAAGCCAATAAAAGAATCGCACAGTTCCAAGGAGATACACTGCATGACAACCTTAGTGATAGTCAATAAATCTTATAAACTAAATCCATTAAAACAGTGTCCGAGGGCATCAATTGCAATTCTGCTTAGAATCTTTAAACATGCTACTCACTAAGAATGACATCTCAAGATTTTGCTTCATTGTTCCACTAGGATGGACTATAAACTGTCAAATACTTGTATGAGTATGCATTGTTGGCATACTCATATGCATGATCTCAGTGCATCTTGGTGTTAAGAGCAGATCTGTAAAGAAAGTGTCGGCTGTTACTCCTATGAAAGAAAATCAAGAGTAATGCTTTGCTGACATCTCGGTGCAGGACCTGACCCTCCAGGAGGCGGAGACCATAGCCCTTTCTATCCTGAAGCAGGTTATGGAAGAGAAGGTAGGGTATCGCAAACCAATCAATTCACCATAGCTCAGCTCTGTAAGGGGAACATGTGATCTAATTGTCATTCTGAACAGGTGACCCCGAACAATGTTGATATCGCCAAGGTTGCCCCCAAGTACCACCTCTACACCCCTGCTGAGGTTGAAGCCGTCATTGCGAGGCTGTGAGACTTCCAGATTCTTGCTATTCCCATCATCGATGATCCATCAGTATAAACAGTCCTTGTACCAAGCATGGACATGTCGATGCGGACCTATCTGCGTTGTTTGTTTTTAAGTAGCATTGAGAACTTATGTACTGGCAGAAAGAAAGTACACTTATTTTTTACGTGAATTGGGCTTCAGTTTTATTGTTTTTGGAACAATGGGCTGATGCTCGTGACTTGTTACTGCCATTTGTTACTTGCACTGCACTTTCCTGTTGTGTGAATGGTACCGGTCAGCGTTTAATGTTCATATAGCATGATGCTTGGGATTTGCGAGCTTCGACCTGCATAGCTTTTTGGTCCTGAAAGAGGGGTCAGATTTAATTGTGCCACAATGGCAGAGTAAATCAAGTGCCTCACATTACAACATGATACCATGTGTTTTGGTTTCTGAATTCTGAACGATCAGCCGCAGCCAAAGAAGGCTGCCAAGTGCCCTTGGCCTTGGCGCGGACTGCACACGACCAGGCTTGGTGCGCGACACTGTGGGGTCGTAGCGGCGTCATTGAAGAGCACCTGCGCGAGCTCGCCGGCGGCGGCGTCCACCAGCTGTTGCTGCAGAGTTTAGTTTTTGGGTCTCAGGCACTTGCAGGATCACCACCTATGAACGATCCTAGGTGGCAAGAGAGCTCAAATGAGGCAGGCCAAGGGGTATATGTAGGCCAAAGCCAAGAAATAAGTTGTTGCCCCTCGGGCTGCAGAAATCGTGCACTCTGGACCTCACACCAGACAAGTCGGTGCGTCCTTCGATTCACATTCCATCGGTCACCGACACTGCAACCGACTCATCCGATGCTCCATTTGGTAGTCACCGTATCAATCAAGTGCTTGGATTTCTTTGCTGTGGATAAAAATTTCAAGGAGGCGGTGTTCACAGATGGTTTTGCGTTTTTGCTGCAGAAATGTCCATCCCTGGCTGCTGAGCTGAGGAGGGTTAACATGAAAGTAAATGAGAAGTAAATATTAACATTTAGAGTTAACTTTCAAAAAAAAATATTAACATTTAGAGTTGAAGTGTGCGACTATAGGTTTTGTGTGGTGTGCCTTTCAGGCATTTAGACTGCTAGGCATTAGAGTATGAAGTACTTGACTTGGTAATGAACAGAGTACCTGTTCATAAATTACACTACTCTTGCAGTACCTGTTGAAGTTGCTGCCAAGTGCATCTGTCACACGATCCAGATGTAAATGGATGTAGATTTATGGAGGTTATGCTAAATTAGTACTCTTATTGTCTATATTTATGGTGTGATGTAATCTATGTTGTATAAATTTCCTTTTGCTCCTGGATATGTTCAGTCCTGATTCCTGAATTTGGGGGGGGGGGGTGAATGCAGTTTTCAATTTTACCTTTTTGCCTTGTTGCTATGTTTTGAACTATAAGACAGTAGTACTAGCTCCATGAATTGTATCTGATATAATTATTCATGTTGGAACATCGAGTACTTGTATTGGCTAACCACAGTTGTGCACTGTTTGGATATTCACATCAAGTACTTGTATCTGATATAATTATTCATGTTAAGCTGTACTGCTTAATTCATTTGACGTTGAATTTTCAAATTAGTGGCACGTAGATGCAAATACAAATCTGCCTATTCTTTGTGCTATGCTGCAATGTGCCTCCACACATAATGGTGCAAGTGTGGCTTAAGCTTAGGATTTGATGAAATTGATGCCTCTTCGTGGTGGAAATGAACTTTAAATGAGCTGTGTAATCTGAGGCCTGAGGAGTTCTTGCAGCAGTGCACACCTTCCCATTAGTTCTTGATGCAATGTAGGAGAGCAGATTGAGAATTCATTATGTAACATAGTGGAAGGTGCTTTATTGGTACTCTGTCAACTATAGATCTATATCTCTGTCAACTGTGTTGGAAATTCTAGGATACAAGGGTATAGCTATTTATGAATTACTTTTTGAAATGTTCCTCTCTTTGCGCTTCTGTGTCTTGAAACCACTTCTAGAACGTTTCTTCGATGATATCTGATTTATGCACATTACAAAGTACAAATCTATTAAAAAGGACATGTCTTGGATGCCAAAGAGGCTATATAGTCTGCGGTTTCATAAAGGTCCTTCCTCCCCGGAGCAATTTTTGCTTCCATCAACTCTTTATGCTCAACAATGGAATCCAGAAGTTGCACGCGTTCGTTAGCAGCTGCCTGAATTTCTTCATCACTTTTTGTTATTGCATCTTGGAGTCTCTTCTCCGAATTCTATCAAATCAAATAAATTTCTTATCAATTGTCTGGTTGCAAATGCACGCGTTCGTTAGCAGCTGCCTGAATTTCTTCATCACTTTTTGTTATTGCATCTTGGAGTCTCTTCTCCGAATTCTATCAAATCAAATAAATTTCTTATCAATTGTCTGGTTGCAAATGTGTTGAGCCAATAATGAAACACATTTTAAGTATTTAACAAAACAAATATGACAAGTACCTTAAAAAATTCATCTACCTCCTTTTCAACCAAACTCAATCCATTATACTTTTTCTCCAGCTCATCTTTCATAAGCCGGCCTCAGCTGTGCATCTGGAGTCATCATTTGTGATTTGACGGTCCAGCGAATTCAAGCTAGCAACCATCTAGAAAACAACAAATACAAGGACAACTTCAGCTGTACGGTAAGACAGGGCCTCTTGGTCCAGGGATAAGGAATTCAAGAACACGTGAAAAGGGCTGCAAGCCAGAGTAACATAATTGATGGAATGTTCCTACATAGGGGCAAAAAAAAAAAAAAACCATTTTCAAATATTTGACAGCTGCTCCAAAACTTGATTGATTGGAATATTCATTGCTTTAGTCTGACTCTTTGAATTAGATAGTCTCCAAGATATCCAACCTTGCATATATGAAAGTCATAATACACAGACACTGCGACGACTCCTTTTATTTTGCTACTAGTACAAATTCAATTCAGACAAAGGGTGGAAGAACATCCACTTATAAGTTAACAAATAAATCATGTCCACTGCTTGAGTTCTATCCAACAATATAATGGCCAGTAACGCATTAACCCATATACACACAACTTTTTCTTGCAATGCAGCTCTTTCCAACAATGTCATGAGTTCTATCATTTGGCTAATAGCGAATCAAAGACTGGAAAGATGGACTTACCTTGTCATGTTTAGCCTGGAGACTAGACATATTACTCCTTTCCTCCTCCAGAATTTTAGCACCACCTTGCAGCTGCTTTTGTAAATCAGTTGACTTTGCGCGATTTGAGACAGTGGTCTTTTTGTTCTCTTCAGCATAAGCCAAAAGTGCAGGTTTCAGCACTGTTTTATAAGGACCAAGCATCTCAACAGGTGACGTTCCTTTTGAGTTTACCAGGTATTGAAAATCAATACCAGGTTTCAACCTGAAAAGTGGCCCAGCAGTGTAAAAATTATAACAGAGTACAAACAGACTCAACAAAAGTAGCTTGGTAAAGCAAATACTAGCAACAAACAACAGCAAAAATGATCACATCTCAAATTTTGTTTATTTCTACATTTAGTTAATCCAATGATAACAAACAAAACACATGATGTCACCTGACTATTCAGAAGCCCGAAATCTTACTAAAACATTTCCCATTTGTTTTGAAACAAATCATCCCCCCCCCCCCCCCCCCCAAATCACTGACTCAAAGTCCACCTAGTTCATTTCTTTTATATGCAGATAAACTATCTTATACTAATGTCCATGTGCAGTCACATTACTCAATTTGTTAATGACCAGATGATGTAGTTGTTTAAGAAAAAATAAAAAATAACGTACATACCTTACTACTCACATTGCACGTTGACTTTCTTTTACAATGATTTTTTTAAAAATAAATTGTTTGGGTTTTGTAACACCTCTATTGTGCTAATTAATATTCCATTCATTTGTTAGATCAGTATAAACATGATTAACAATAACTTAACTCAGGATCTCTAGTCTAGACCTAGATCACGCCTAAAAACTTAAACTGATGCGGAATTTGGTACTTACCAGTACTTTCTATGTTCATGGTGAAGGCTTGACGAAGCTGTAGATGCAGAAGAACGGGATTCCGTGCTTCCAAACCCTCCAGTGCCTTAATGACCGGTACGAGTAGATTAGGGTTTAACCCTGTGATTAACTCAAGATTAACTTCGTTAATCTGACCCAGGGGGTCTTCTCTCATTTATATAGCGTTGTGGACTTGGGGCCGGGCCTAATGGAGCTTAGGGTTGCCTCCCGATGGCAACTATCAGGGATTAGTGTAGGATTAGGATTTGGGCCTAACAAGGCCTGACCGAGGTCAAATCCAACATTCTCCTCATTGACCGATGGTCAATAACTTATTCTTATAATATTCAATTTTATTGATCACGTGAAGGTGGATATACACAGATCAATAATCTCCCGCTTAATCGAACAATCTTAATTTTAAACTTGCTTTTGTTCGTCTTATGTTCACACTCAATACAATAGCAAAACCTAGCGAATGAGTCATCGGCAGACATGACAGACATACCGGGACATCATTAACTAAAGTCCACTATAGTACCTTGATAGAACACTTACTAACTTATTTGGGAGTTTATTTATTTGGCCTCATCCAGAATCATATTTGAGATTTAATCATCAAATCCATACTAATCTCGCGAGAATAGGATAAGAGACCAAAACCCTTAATTAGTCATATGGCTATCAATTTACTTAGTGACTTGATCCTGGGACCCTTCTTTCATAACAATATATTTGTCAATGTGCTTGACACCATCAACTATATGTCATTACTTGAAAGGAATACTGTAATCAAATACAGCAGCATTGATTTGAAATCAATGTTAATACATTAATAATACCGGAATATATCTCATATGCCTGCCTAAAACATGCCATACAAAATTAGCCTTAATCATGCTAATCTTATTTTAGAGCTTTCTGCAGAACCACTCAGATCTGTAAGAGTGAAAGACGTAAACTTAATGTGCACAATTACATCCATACACTTTTACAAAACTTCATCTAAATAGTACTTAATTAAATAAACATGTTATTTTGGTGCATTAATCTTTTATACACCTTTTCCAGTGGACCTCCCCTGGACTAAGACTAACAAAATTTGTCAAGCATTCCGGCTTGTCATGCTAAGTCAATCACTTATAGATCTCAGCATATAGCTTCTAATTGAAGCATCAGGAACGTCTTCATATTTAATTAGACTTAACCTTTATACTTATTATAAACAGGCATAGCTGTGTATGCATTCACATTTTATCACTTCAGAGCTACTCTTAACATTTGCCCTGTGGGCCCCGCCACCCGACGGGCCCACCTAGCATGAAATAATGTCATTTCCTGGTAAAGGAAAACATTAATTGAATAAGAGTTGGCAGCGGCTAACCAGAATTGAAAAGTAAAGATCGGAACTAGGACCTGACCAAGACGACTTGCAGGGCCGGTGAAGGGAGGGAAAACCTTCCGATGGAGCTGCAAGATTAAGCAAGTATGAGTACCACCGCACTCAGCAAGTACAGAACAATTGAAGGTATAAACATGCATTATTAGTTGACAGGTGATTAATAAATAAGTGTTGGGTCCTGGAGGGGCAAGAACCTCCCTACCAGTCCCCCCTGGTGATTCTGGCCCGGATCCTTCTGTCGATCCCGCAATCACCTTCATCTCGTTATCATCACTCCTATAGGTTATTCTTGGCTAATCTGTGGGAGCTTTAACCAGACGGGCTCATAACCGAGAGCCACGGCTATCGATAGATTAGGTAACTCTGCAGAGGTTTGTACTCTTGAAACTATACGGTCAGGCGACCCTCCCGTGGCCAACGGTAGGGTCTCCCTACGGGACTCGTATCCACTGGCATCCATCTCTGGACAGCTTCCATCTGGGTCTACCCATGGATGCTACTGGGGTCTAAACAGGGATCGCATAAACGTCCACACAAGGACACTAACCCGGGTATGGATGCATCATATAAATTAGGGCATGCATCGCCCGTGGGCCCTACCAGCCCTGTCACATGCGACCCGTGCCGACCAGTCCCAGCCCTCTGTCTGGGGCTGTCTCCAGCATTTCCGTTGCCCACCGTGGCCCCTGGGGTAGCTTTGCCAGAGGTAGCTGGTGGAGTGTGAGTCGAGGCCTCACATTACAGGGCATTCTCGAAGGCTATGTCCTTTTTGGCCCGTATAGCCGTACATGGCGTTGGAAAGACTTTCCCAAGAACCGGTCCTTAAACGACCAAGGTAGGCCTCTAGACAGGAGCTCTTCCGAGACTATCCACCCTACCTCGCATCTTCTTCCCCCTGGGTGCCTCTCGCAACCAGGGTTTCTGGCACTGGGTAGTGTCTTAGTTGCTGTGGTATCTGAGTGGCTAACTCTCAATGCAACTACAGACATTTAGCTAAGAGGAGAGCATGTTAATGCAATTGATTATCATGAGCAAGGAAATTGCTAAGACTTGCCTGATACGGTGGTAGTCTCCGCTGGGCTATAATTCTTGAGGTTTCCTGGCGGAGTATCTATACAAATACAAATATATGACTAATCAATCATCACAGCGAATGAATTATTTGCGAGGGGAAAGGCTAGGGAGAATAGCTATAGGGGTGGTTCCTAAGTTAAGTAGTGGATTGCCGGGGTTTCACGGGGTGTCTCAGGGTCTTTGCGGGATTTGGCGGGGTTTGGAAATGTCAGTGGAAGGCAATAAATTATTTCTAAGTTTAGGAAAGGCTTCTAGGGAATCTAACCTTATGAAAAACCTTACAATATATTCTAATAATTTTAGGAATTTATTGGCTATTTATGGGGCTCTATTTTGAATTAGGCATAAACCGGGATACGCTAACGGAGGCTCCCTATAGGCTGAAAAAGAATCCTTCTAATTCTAAGCCCTAGAAATGGGTACAAATAATTTGGATGGTACTAAATAGCTTATTATTTTCCCTAGTATTTTTAGGTATTTTCTGAGAATTTTTGGGACTTTCTGAGGTGAAGAAATAACTCTTTGGGTGCACTAAGCCGGATGTACCTAGCATTTTTCCTAGGGTTGTGCGGCTGACGAGTGGGGCCAGCTGACGCCAGCACTGGCGCCAGCCCGCAGGCCACTGTGCTGTGGACCGGTGCCCGTGGGCGCGTGGACCACGCGGCCCATGAGCCTGCGGTCCACTGGACCGAGTGCACGCAGAGCGGGGAAGTGAGGGTGGCGGCTGACGCGGCGAGGTGGGTGGCTGGCAGGTGGGGCCCGCGCTTGCGTGGCTGCCACGCAGGCGCCAGCGCGGCTGCCGTGCTTCGCGGCGGCGCGGAGGGGCTGCAGGGGGAGTTCGCCGGAGAGCTCGCCGCCGGCGGCGACAGAGCGGCTCTCACGGCGGTGAAGGCACCTACGGCCTCAGGGGGACACGGCGGACATGGCCAGGATGTTCTCGTCGAGGTTAGAGAGCTGAGGCGGCGGTGCGGGCTCGCCGGAGCTCGAGCGGCGGCCGGCGGGAAGGGGGAAACGTGGGGAGGGGTTTCTGGGGCTTTGGCTAAGGGTCACTTGCACTCAGGGGTTCGCGTGGAGTGTACTGGTGCGCGAAGGTGCGGAGGAGGGGTGCCAGGGCCGGCCGGCGGCTCGCCGGGGCACTGCGGCGCTTACGGCCGCTGGCTGGGGCTCGGCTGGGCATCGCGGAGGGCGACGGAGAGATTGGGGAGGATGTAGAGGGCCGCGAGGTGCTTACCGCAGAGAGGCTGGGGCGGGAGATGGCCGGGGTGGCGGCGGCGGCGTGCGGCGGCGCTTGCGGATCACGGCGGCGCTCGGGCGGCGCTTGCTCAGGGCGCGGGCGTCCTCCAGAGCACGTCGCTACGCTCCTTGGGCTCCACGGGGTGCTCTAGGTGATGTCGCGGCGGCCGGAGGGGAAATTAGGGGCTTGGCGGCGGCGGGGGTGCCGGAGCAGCGCGGCGGCGCTTTTGTGCTCGCGGTGGTGGCAGTGGTGGCGGTGTGGTGTGGTGTGGTGAAGGTGAGCTCCATCCGGGGCGCGCGCAGGGCTATTTATAGCCTTGCGATGCTCCCTGGGGGCTCACCGGGGCAGCAGGGCGACGACACGCGGCGCGGCAAGCTCGCCGGCGTGCGACGCGTGCCGCCGCGGGCGTTCGTGCGGATGGCCGAGGAGGGGGTGTCGGCGCCGCACTTCTGGTGCGGTGGCCTCGCGTGATGCTGACACGTGCGCTGCGCGTCTTTGTCGGGGTTATCTGGGCCGGAGGAGGGGGATCGAGCGGCGACGGCGATGGCAGGGGCGCGGCGAGATGGAGGAGGAGGGGGCTCCCGTGCCGAAGCGGGCCCTCTGACGCAAGCAAGGGGTGGCAGGGGTAGCGTGGCGTTGGTTTTGGGGCGCCACGCGGGCTGAGGGCGTCGCGGTGGCGGGATGGGCGCGCGGCGGCGTCAGCGCCGGAGAAATGAGGGAGGGGGGAAGAACTAGAGGGAGGAGGGAGGAAGACGACGGCGGTGTGGGTCGGGCCGTATCGCGCGGAGATGAGCCGGAGAGAGAAGTTGAGGGGGTGTTTGTGAACTTCGCGGGGAAAGATTGAAGGGGAGGTGGGGAATGGGCTGGGCCGCGCGGGAGTGAGCCAGGGAGGAGAGTCAAGGGGGCTAAACTAGACTTTAGGAAGTCTGGGCCGCGGCTGGCCGGCCCATCAGGCTTGGAATTCTTTTTCTTATTTTTCTAATGGTTATACAACTTTATTTTTATTTTTCTATTATCATTTTATATTCTATTATTCCTAGAAATTCCTATTCTAACCTATAATAATCCTTATAAACCTAATAATTAATCTAATAATTAATTAAATAATCCTTATTAATTTTGAGGGTGTCACGTGCCCTTTAGTGACAATCCTAATACTCACTTTGGTCCCATCTCAGTGTCATACTCCCCCAGAACTTAGGAGAGCTTCACTAAGATACATCTTATAATATGATGAAAACTTTTCCCGGATGTTGGAATGCAAACTTAATTATGTTAGCTTTATGGAGAAAACATTCACCTTAGAGTATCAGGATAATAATTAATCCACCTTAACTTTACAAATGAATCATGGTTGCCCATGATATATATAAACTTATTGTGAGCTATGAACTTAGCATCTTAGCTTCTTCTGGAATCACTTTCAAAACTTGTAGACCCTTCATAGCCTACTGCTTTGACTCCATCAGAAAATTGCTACTGAAAAGAAGTATACTTATGTTAAAGTTCACAGACTCCTTTATTGCCTCTTTATTATAAACTTAAAATAATTGAGTCTCTCACTTTTGTGCCCAATACTTAACTTATCATTAAACATTACATATCTCTGTTGTGGTTAGACAACTAATGTACTACCTCAAAAGAGTTAGATAAAGAATGAAGAAAACACTTATGGCACGATATAAATATATATGAGAAAGTCATATATGTATATATATCTCATCTTAAATCAACAATATAGAGAAAACTTATCCTATATCTCATTAAGATTTTCTTCTCCCCCATTTCCTTCCTTCTTAGTGAGCTTCCATTGAACTCTGAACAATCAGAATATTAAATTTGTCGGACCATAAACTTAGCTGAAGTAATTTACAATGGATGCTCTTTAACTTATTTATCTTTGGCACGACATTTACTATATCTTTCTTAAATACCACTGATGAACTTCCCTTGCCAATCTAGCCCACATCAGCGGAGGCCAGAAAATGAACTAGAGTAGCAAAGCTATGATTAAATGTTCATAAAACAGTGTTGGCCAGAATTATTAACACAAATCATACTTCAACCGTCTCTGATCCAAATTGAACTAATCCACAACAGCGTTGGCCAGAAATGGATAGAACAACAGGACCTGTGAAAATTATCCCATACTCAGCGTTGGCCAGAATAAAGAATAAAATCACACTGATTTGAGACAATTGGTGTTTATGGAGTATCTCTCCCATCACAATGGTATTCAAATATTTATGTCTCGCATTATAAACTTATTCTTAATTGAAGCAATGAGATGTAGCGAGTACTATGAAACTTATTCTTCATTTTGCCCTTGAAACTTATGGACAATAAAATATTATAGAGAGAAAATCATAGCTCTACTAGATGAGAGCAATTATTAGCTAGTATTATTAGCAGGAGCATCTCTAATCTGATGAGACATTCCATTCTCCCCTTCGAATTTGTGGTCTAAACGTGAGTGTGCCACATATTCGACAAGGTCTCATCACTTCTTAACTTATTTAACTTAAATAACAGTCAAAGACAATTGCGATGAAAATAATCAATAAATGAACATAATGATGTATTATTACTTATTAAGGACTCAAATATCCAGAATTTCTCATGACAGGAAACAAATATGTTCTTTCTTAATCTAAAGTACATCACCAGCTTGAAAATAAAGGTAAACTAATGACTTAATTCTAATGCGAAGCTTTAGAGTCTTTGACTTTGATGAAGTCTTGTAGACTTTGCTCCCCTGAATCTCCCCTCCTTCAAGGTCCAAGAATACCTAGAGGAAGTTTAATATGTGCAGATGCACCTGAGTTATTCCACCTTAAATTTGTGGGAGCAAATAGACTTAATAAAACTTATGAGACAATTTAATTACCTCTCTTCTGAAGCCATGTAGCAAATCCAGGGCACCAACTTTGCATGTGTCCGGGTTCCTTACAAAAGTTACATATGCCTAGGGCATAATTCTCAGGGAGAGACGCAGTGATCAAATGTGAAAGCATTGTACTCGAGGTATGAATCCTAAGCACTTTTAGCTTTTCATCTATGTAGACCATGTTATTAGCATGCGCCCCTAATGCACCTTGACCACTGTAACGTGAGGTCACTAATTTCTTAATGAGGAAAGTGGCTAACTTACGCTTATACATTTTCTCAATTGAGTACATAAACTCCTTAACTGATAATTCCTTACCGTTTATCTCAGTAGGAAAAGAATCTCTCAAGGCCTCAATGACGGTATGCCTAATGACCATCTTTGCCAAGTCATTGGATCTCTCCCATTTATCTGAATTTGAGTTGTACTCACTTATCTTATCAACATAATTTTGATTTCCAACCGCCGGAGCAGTTGGCTTAACCTCACGTAACGCATAATCAAGACCCAAGGTCTTGAGAATGCCTAGCACATCCAACTTCCAACTGGAAAAGTTCGTGCCATCATAATGCTTAATGGTGCTTAGCAACTTTGAATAATCAACTGAAAATTCATAAATAAATATGTCTCAGTAATAGTACAATACGATGCACATAAAAGCATGAAATTCAACCCTACGTTGGTCTGATCAAAAATCACGCAATAAGCAACGACTTGCATCACCGTTGGGGAAAACAAGCGAAGCTTAACTTAAACTCATAATTAAAACAACGTTGGTCAGATTTAATTACAAGTGTACTCTAAATGAACTTCTCGTTGGTTCCATTCAAATAGAGGCATCTAAATGCACTTAGGTGGAAAAGAGAATTTTCAGCTTAGCTTATATGAAAACAATGCAGAGCTTAATCATAATGCATACGTATATAATATGCTAAAAGCATTCTTAAACACAAATAAACTTATCAATAAATTTGAACTTAAACTTAGAAAGAATACTTAATGGTAAGGCAAAAATAGTTAGATTGCACCATAAAGTTATCATGCTCATGAAAACTTAAAACTTATTTTATAAGTGCATGATAACTTAGCATTTCTTAATTGCATAAAAGTAACATGCAGAAGCATGACGTAAAACTCTACTTATACATACAACAGTGCATAATTAAATAAAACTTAATAGCTCAAAACTTAATTTGCAATTAAGAAATAAACTTGCACGGAAAACAATGAGCCACTGAAAACTCATATCTCAAAACTTAAAAAAACACAACTTAAATAAATAATATAACTTAATGTTTAAATTTCTTATGCAAGAAATAATTTATGCTTAATGCGGAAGTAATAAACTTAGAACTTAAATCTTAAAACTTAAACATAAAACTTAACTATTAAAATTTGAAGATGAAAGAGAACATCAAACACTTAAAATAAAGTTGACTAATGCAATAATTAACTTAACTTATTGCTGGAATAAAAGGGTGCTAAATAGAAAAGGGGACTGAAAAACTTAAATTAAAGAAAGACTTAATTTCAGCCCGTGACCAAAAAGGGCCCACGAGAAAACGCAGGCCTTTTATCGCGCGTGCACTCATGCGCGGCCCGCCAGCAGCCCAAACGCGCAGCACAGTCAGCCCAGCACACGCAGCAGTGCGGCCCAGACAAATCGCGCGCCTGGATCAGCGGCTCAGCTCGCGGCTCGGGCTAGGCGAGCGGCTCAGCGACGGCCCGGCTCGGCGAACGGTGCGGCCCGCTTAACCTGATGGGCCTTCGGCCCGGCAGCCGACGGGCGGGCCGCCGAAGCGGCCCAGCCAGCGTCGTCGCCCCCGCCCCGCGCTGATCGCAGCCGTCCGCTAGATCCGACGGCTGCCAGCGGCTGGGGCGGGTATAAAACCCCGAAAACGGCGGGGAGGGGAAAACCCTAAATCAATTCCCCCCTCCCCTCCCCGCCCGAGCCTCTGCTCAGCCGCCGCTGGCGGCGTGGCTTCTCTCCGCCCGCCGCCGCTTTCTCCCCCACTTCCGGCGAGAGTGAGAGCAAGATCCAGGGGACCTCGCGCTCCTCAAGGTCCGTCTTGGCCGGAGCTCCGCGGGCCCTCTCGGCGCGCCGCGTGCAACGCACGCGCGCGACCCGTTGAGGGGCTCCTGCACTGTTCTTAAATTAGACTATTCTTGCAGTGCCTGATGAGGTTTCTGCCGGTGCATCTGTCACGCAACTCATGTAAATTTAGGGAGGTTTGAGGTTATGTTGAGTAAGTATTATAAGCATCTTTTGTTATGGTGTAACATAGTCTAATTTGTATAAGTTTCCTTGTGGTCATGGATATCCAGTCCTGAAGTAGGGTGTGCGCGAAGGTAGCTTTCAAGTTTACCATTTTTGCAGTACTGAAATCACTTGTGCCCTGAGTTCGTGATGTGGAGTTTCATACACTGGAGTTTTTCTGGCCCTCCATCATTCAACACGTTTGAGTTATTGCAGAGCTGTAAAGAACAGAAGAAAGGAATAACGAAGAAATAAAAAAAAATCCTAAACAAGTAACTACAGACACCCTAGACTTCTTGAAACAAAAAAGAACACTGCTGTGAACTTTTGGTACCTTAGTGAAACTGAAACGGCGGTGTTCTTCTGTCATCTGCTACTGTAACTGGCTGCTTGGTTCTAACTGACGTTTATTATTCTGTCATCTGCTACTGTAACTGGATGCAACTAGAAATTTGGGATATCAACCATGTTCTAATGTACACTCGGTTTTGCTCAAGATTGAGATCACCTTTCAGGAACCATACAACACAGGGATGATGCTGGAGACACGAGACAACAAGCCTAATCAAGTTTTGGCAAGTTATAGTTATCGACGAGAATGGCCAGCGAGAATGCTGAAGCGGACCAGCTCCGGGCCGTGATCGTGCCGGCGCCGTAGAGGCTCGCGTCGCGACGCGGGGCTTAGAGCCAGCTCATGCGCGCGCTGCAGCCAAGGGATCGAGGCATCGAGATCGCGCAGTGAACCATAGCGGCTGCTTCGTCTTCCCGGAGACGACGATTCATGGCGTCATCGATCGAGCGTCCGCGACGCGGCCGGCCGGGGGCACAGCCGCAGACGCCATCGGCCAGTAGCGCGCCGACGAGCGAGCACACGAGCGCCTCATGCGGAGGAACGTCCGCCCATGGATTTGTGAGGTAGCGGCGGAGGTCAGGGCGCCGCGGTTGCCGTCGACGGTCAGCTAGGTGGGCGGCGGCGCGACGCCAGGGGTGGACGGTATTCAAAATGCCGTCCGGGGTGGACGGTAAATGAAATACCGTCCACCCCTGGGTCCGCTTTCAGCCGTCAGATCGGATATGTGCTGTCCTGATTAGCAGCAGACGCCCTTGAGAGAAAAAAAAAACAATCTCTTTCTTCTTCCCGTCGCGCTCGGCTGCTTGCGGTCGCAGCCTCGCAGGCTCCCTCGACGCTGCGCGGCGCTGAGCTCCGGTGAGCCGCGGCAGCGCCGAAAAGATGGCAGAGGCGCGCCGGAGAATCCGCCACGGCTCCGGCGACCGCGCTCGCCGTCCCCGATCGAACGGCATGAGCGCCAATCCTGTGTTATGGCCGCCCTGGCGGCGCGCGCGGATGAACGCCGATCGACGAACCGACGAAGTGCGGCATTGTTGAGGGTGAGGTCGCTACGTCAGGTCTCCGTTCCGTTCAGCATTTTTTGTCGCTGTGTTCGATGGCTTGTCGCCATGTTTTGTTGCAATCTCATGCGCCGATCGATGTGGAGAGAAACAGCAAAGGGCAGGCGTTCACAGTTTCCCTGTCCCGTGCTTGTGCAGATCAAGGCGTTCAGCTACAATTCCATGGCAATGAGATGATAATGAGAACATGGCAATGAAAAGAGTGCTATATTATACATATTTATACATGCTGCTTTGATTTGGTCAAGCTGTTTGGTGCAAGCTCAATCATTCTCTGAATATAGAGTGATCATCTTCATCTTCAGGCTTCAGTACGGTACTACAAGTCGAAACTACAATTCAGAGCTTGCCATAATTTTTGTTTTGTTTTGTTATTCTTATTATTTTTTAAATGGTCTCATGATGAGTCACGTGCGAGTGAACTTGGGAGTTCCATGGTCCCAATGTTTGTACTCGTGTGCTTCAGGTGCAGAGTTTGCTCAATAGGAGCTTCAATGACTTCACCTTCGTTGGGGCGTAAAACAGCCGATTTTATAGGTTAGAGGGTGACGTAAACCACCATCTATCGTTTGGGAGGTTATATAGACTTTTTACTTTATACAAATAGATCATCATGTAATAGGGTGGCTCATTTGTGTGCTAGACAGGTCCCACGCGGACTTGTAGCGGAGTAGTAGCATGTTAATCCCCCGCTCGATCGCCTTGTCTGAACTGCTAGAAAGTGATTGTAAGTTGTAACCAATCTTTGAACTAATTAATGAAGCTCCGGTGTTTTCAAGAGAGAGAGAGAGAGTTTGCTTAATACATGGTGCCCCAGAAATATTTAAATGTAAATATCCAAATCTTTTCAGAAGTCTTCCCTTCAAAGAATAGAGGCTACTTAATTATTTTCTAATACTGTTTTGAAACAGATTACTTGATAGCAAGAGCTGATGTCTACAAGTAAAGTTATGTTCAGCCACCTAGCCCACCCCAACACTCATTTGCACAACAAGGTATCCTTCATCTCACATCGTTTTGGTTTTGGTAGGCTTGGCAGAATAGTCGGATATCTTGTGTTAAGCATTAGATAATCCACGTTCAAGTATAGGATAATCCATATCCATTTGATTTTAGAAAAAAATTCAAATTACTCCCCTCAAGTATAAGCAAAGTCCGGATAACCCCATAAAGTATGTTTTGGTTCAGTTTACCCCCTAAATTATGACATTTGATTCAAATTACCCCTTAATGCGATTTGTCTTTTTTGTTTCTCCATACATAAGGGGAATCTTGAGTTCAAATTTTACAGGGTGGTAGTGAACACCGCAATGTATGTTAGAAAAATATATTATAAATGTTTTGTCATTATTTTTCACATAATTTTGTATCTCAATGATTAATTTGTTATTAAATATCCTACCATACGAAAATAACTATAAAAAATTTATGATGTATTTTTCTAACATGTCTTATGATGTCTATTATCATCTCGCAAAATTTAAACTCAAAATTTCACTTGTACATGGAGAAACAAAAAAGAAAAATTGTATTAAGGGGTAAATTAACCAAATGCCATAGTTTATGGGCTAAATTGACCCAAAACATACTTTAGGGGTTATGTGGACTTCACTTATACTTGAGGGGAGTAATTTAGAGTTTTTCCTTGATTTTAATAATGCCAGGTCCCACTCCAGATCTGCACCAAAATTGGATTCGGATGCGTAGATATAAAAAACCTCTTCCCCAAAGGCCGCCGCCGTTTTTACCGAGTCCTGTGAGGGCGGCTAGCCGCTCCGCTGGGGGCGCAACAGTGCGGTACATGGATGTGACTGACCGTGAATTGCAAATTAAGCTAACTAAAAACAGAGTGGAGTGTCACATCGCTGTATGTAAGCTCCCGATCGATCAGCTTCTTATTTTTTCTCTTTTCAATCTTTCCTAGCTAACTAGTACACCTGCCTGCTGTAAATTAAAGAATCACGCTTACTAATTATTTGCAGTTCCTTCCCACTAAAACTAGCTCTGCCTCTCAGCACCGCAACAACCAAAATGAAACATATATTCTGATGAAGATTCCTAGCTAATTCTTCCCGCCGGTGCCCTTGGTGGCGAGCCCGTACCCGAACGGGAACAGCGGGTCGTAACGCTTGTCTCCGTAGTTCATGGGCAGCTGGTCCACGGACTTGAACCACGTCCGCGGCAGCTTCCCCGTGAACCCGTAGTCCCCGAACAGCACGTCGGTGACGCCCTGCCCCTCCGTCCCGGGCAGCCACGCCGCCACCAGCGCGTCCATGTAGTCCACGTACGGCTCCACCACGAGCGGCCTGCCCGACACGAGGAGCACCACGCACTTGACGACCCCGCACACGTCCTTGATCACCTCGGCCCCCGGCGCCGGGATCGTCAGGTTCTGGTTGTCCCCGGCCGTCTCCGCGTACGGCGGCTCGCCCACCGCCACCACCGCGTACTCGTACTCGTTCTTGGAGATGTCCTCCTTGTCCGGGCGCTCCGCGTAGTCCACCGCCGTGCCCTTGCTCACCGCCTTCTTGATCGCCTCCAGGATCGTGGTGCCGACGCCGGTGAGGTTGTTGCCGGTCTCCCCCTGCCACTTGATCGTCCAGCCGCCGCACTGGTTGCCCAGGTCGTGCGCGTGGCTGCCGGCCACGAGGATCTTCTTGGCCTTCTTCGCCAGCGGCAGCATCGGCTCCTTGTCCCCCTTCTTGCCGTTCTTGAGCAGCACGAGGGATTTCCGGACGGCCTCGCGCGCGATGGCGCGGTGGTCCTGCGCGCCGAGCTCCTTGGTGAGGCGCGGGTCCGGGAGCGGGTCCTCGAAGAGGCCCATGGTGAACTTGACCCGGAGGATCCGGCTGACGGCGTCGTTGACGCGGTCCAGCTTGATCTGGCCCTTGTTCACCTGCTTGGCCACGTCGGCGACGAACTCCGGGTAGTCGTAGGGGATCATGACCATGTCGATGCCGGCGTGGATGGTCTCCTGGATGGAGTGGTAGTAGTGCCGGTGGGGAGGGTTGGTGATGCGGTCCACGGCCTGCCAGTCGGTGATGACGAAGCCCCTGAAGTTCATCTTGTTCTTGAGCGTGTCGGTGATGAGGAGCTTGTTCTCGTGCATCTTGACGCCGTTGAAGCTGGAGTAGGAGATCATGACGGTGGAGATGCCCTTGATGACGGCGTTGTCGTAGGGGGGCATGTGGATGCGCATCAGGTCGTGGAAGCTCAGCACCGTGTTGTTCTCGTTGATGCCGCGCTGCGTGCCGCCGTCGCCCACGAAGTGCTTGGCGCACCCGGCCACCTTCTTCGACCCGCCCACGTAGGGGACGCCCTTGGGGTGCTTCGCGGGCACGTCGCCCTGCAGGCCCGTCACCATGTTGGAGGTCATCAGCTGCACCAGCCGCGTGTCCTCGCTGTAGCTCTCGTAGCAACGGCCCCACCGAGGGTCACGGCACACCTGCAGATGACATTATTGACACGTACAGTACCCATCATCAGTGCTCTGACTAGCAGGAAATTCAGTTCAGTTCAGAAATGGATAAAGCATACCGCGACGCATGGCGCGAAGGTGTAGGGGATGCCGGTGGCCCTGGCCTCGTGCGCGGTGGCCTCCCCGATCCGCTTCACCAGGGTGGGGTCCCTGGTGGCGCCGAGGCCGATGTTGTGGGGGAAGATGGTGGCGTTGTACACGTTGTTGTTGCCGTGCACGGCGTCGATGCCGTAGATGATGGGGATGCCGAGACGGGTCTTGAGCGCCGCCTTCTGCATCGCCGTCACCATCTTCTGCCACACGGACGCCGTCGCCTTCTCCGACGGCACGCTGCCGCCGCCGCTCAGCACGCTACCTGTGCATGCACGCAGCCACCCCGTCATGCCAAGCCGATGACAATGCACACCAGATATATATGGAAAATGGCAGGGCGGCGGCGCTTACCGACGAAGTACTTCTCGATGACCTCGGTGGTGGCGTTGGCCCTCTCGATCTGCGACATCTGCCCGATCTTCTCCTCCAGCGTCATCCGGCTGAGCAGGTCCTGCACGCGCTCGTTGATCGGCTGCTTCGGGTCCTTGTACTTGACGTACTCCGCCGCCGCCGGCAGGAACACGGCGGCCACGAGGAGGCATGCCACCACGGTGGCCAGCGGCTGGCGCGTCATTGCCGAAGAAATTATGGCTGGAGTACTCGACCTCATTCCTGCACGGAGAACAAACGTCGGTGAATCACAAGTCAGAACACGAGTACTCGTACAGCACGAACAGACTAGTAGCGGGCGGCTATTGGACTGACCTATGAGAGCGAGTGGGGTGCAGCCGTGCAGGGAGACCGGTCAGGGAGGAGCCGAGCCGGCGCGCTGGATTTATAGTGAGGACGCGCGACGCGATCCGCCTCCGCGCGCTTATCCTTGGCTGGCGATCTCGCGAGGCGGTTGCAACGAACTCAGACCGATCCGCTCCCTGACGATCATCAGCTGAAAGACCGGGCCTCTCAAGAAGGGGTTGAAATTTGAATGGGTTTGAGTTGACTGCATGCGTACGCGATCAGCCACCGTGCGTTTTTTTTTTCCCTTCCGGAACTGGCCGATCGAGAGAATTGCGCGATCGATTTGCACGGGGCAGAGGCCGGGTGGATAGCTGTACTCCAAGCGTACGCATGCAGTCAGTTCATTAGCTGTACTCCGATCGAGAAAATATGCGCGATCGATTTGCATGGGAGAGTTTTTACTCCAAGCATATGCATGCGTACGCTTACAGACCACACAGCACTGGAGTACAAAAATCGGCTGGAGTTCATTAGCTGGGGCCCATCATGGAAGAGTTTTTACTAAAGTTTTCTGTTTTATTAGTTGTGTGACTGGTTTTTTGTGTCGTGCTACCTGTGCTCGGTCACTTACATACCCTGTGACAATGGGATTGTTGTAACCCTTGCCTCTCTTCTTTTGCCTTATTTTAGCTCTATTGTTGTTAGCGAAGCAGCCGATTTTTGTACTTCTGAACAACATTAAGGTAGTTTTTTTGTATGTTGCGGTACTGCTGGCTGGAGAGTAATAAAACAAGACTCCGCATCCAATAATCCAGATCTAGAGAGAGCTCGGCTTCCTGCTTCGAAGGGGGAGACGGTTAGGGCTCGATCGCGGGCGATGGAGGGCCGTCGCAGTAACAGCAAGAGGAACCAGGCGAGCGCGTCGGTGGGGGATGAGATCGTGATGAGGAAGAAGGGGAATCAGGCGAGCGCGTCGAAGGGGGAGGTCGTGAGGACGAAGGAGCGGGATCAGGCCAGCGCGTCGGAGGGGGGGGTGTGATACTGAAAAGGAAGAAGGAGATGGTAGCGGCGATGAAGACGACAGCGTCTGAGGGGATCTACGGCGTGAAGTTCACGGCGGAGGCGGCCCATCAGGCCGGGGCCGGGAAGATGAAGAGGACGAAGGTGGTCAAGACGAGGTTGCCGCAGGAGTTCATCGACTATATGATACGAACGCCCCACCCGACCGTCAATCCTCTCTCTGAAGACGAGCTAGCCAAGCGTACCAAGCAGTACCGCGAAGGCTACGCCAAACGTAAGTTTATGAGTGACAAGATCAAGGCCTACTACGATGCCCTCCTCGACCAGTACAGGGAGTTGGGCTATGCGGACGACGAAGCAGAGGTCGAGGTCACTGACGACGAGAACTAGGGCAGCAATCAGAGGGGGTTAATTTGCAAGGAGCCTGGGTATGTGAGATCCATCTACCTTAAGTTGGAGTAGTATCGTGTTGTGTGTCGGTGTGTGATCCACCTACCCTAAGTGTCTGCTCGTTACCATGGTGTAACCATGCATCTCTTGCTGTTTATTGTGTCGAACTGTATTTTGTTACTCGTGATTCCTATGCTATTTATCATCCTGTTGTTATTATCACACACCTTGCTATCTGTTGGTTATCATTGTTTTGAATTAAACAAGCTAGTTTGCAATTGCAATTGTTGCTGATTGGAAGAACAGGACCTAGTGCTTATGAATGCTGAGTTGCTGACCATTCTATTATGAAGCCTTAAACCCCAAGCAGTGATAAATTAGCAGATTCTTGGTGTAAGTCAACGGGAGACCATTCTATTCTGAAGCCTTAAACCCCAAGCAGTGACAGCAGATTAACCACTGGATACAGCCCTCTCCTGAAACCTTCACTTTTTTTTATAGTTATTATAGGTACAATTTTGCGAATAGTTGTAGATTCTGTAAGCAATTTAGGATGCGTATAATGTGGTCGATGTACTGCATTGAGCCCCTTGGGCGGTATATATGAGAGTACATGGCTTGGAGGGCAAGTAGCCTCTCCTAGAGATAAGGAAGGTTATCCCGGGATTACAATCAATCCTAAACTAACCATATCTAGAGTTGCCTTGTATATCTCTATACGCCAACATCCCCCCGCAGTCGTAGCGTTCGTAGCGTTAGCAACACGAATGGACAGACTGGAGAACAATGGAGAGATATCCCCCCGCAATCGGAACGCCGGTGCAAGCGCTTCGACTGGAGTAGCTCATGCAGATGATAGCCCCTTAATGCCGAAGTAGCCAAAGTCGAGGTGGTCGTGGTCGAAGCCGTGGAGGAGGGGCGAGGTGATCCTGACCCCAGCGTGGCCGCCCGGGTGGCGCCAAGTGGTTGACCGTAGACGCCGAGTGGTTGACCGAAGAGCCGAGTTGCCGCGGGTAGGCAGCAGCTTCAGGCGGCAGGTTAGCAGGACGGTGCGGCTGGATGGCGATGGTGACGGCGCAGCTGAAAAGCGCGACTTATAGTCCCTTCGACACATCGGCGGCGGTGTCCGCGAGTTTGCAGCGTGAAGCACTCGGAGTAGAGGCGCTGAGTCGCCGACCGGCGGCGCTAGGGAGCGCCGAGTGGCTGATCGGAGGCGCCTGGAGACGGTGCTGAGTCGCCGACCGGCGGCGCTGGGGGCGCTGAGTGGCCGATCGGAAGCGCCTGGAAGAGGTGCTGAGTCGTCGAGCGGCAGCGCGAGGAGCGCCGAGGGGCCAGTCGAAGGCACCAAGTGGTCAGCCGAGGGCGTCAGGTGGTCGTCCGGGGGCGGCGAGGTGGTGCGGGCGCCGCCGCTGGAAGGCGGCGAAACCGACAGTAGAGGCTCGATCACGAGCGTCGTCGCTACAGCCTGAGTAGGCGCAGCAACAACCTCGTCCTTCGGGGGTGTCGACGATGATCGGCGAGAAACGGCGATGATGACGACGAACTGCGGGGCGACGCAAACCCGGTCTCTGACCAGAAAAAAAATAAGCAGCAGTAGAGGACCGCGGGTACAATCTCTCGGGTGCACCTAGTGATGCCCCCCTCAAGTTATCCTCATCTCAACCACCGTCGGTCAAAGACTACGGGAAAGAGAGGAAAAGCAGAGGAGGAGGCGAGATCCGCCCGTGGTCAAAATCGACCGGGCGTGAGGTGCAGCCGGGAGCGGCGCCTTTGCTCCTGCTGCGCGCTGGGTCGGCAGTCCCGTGAGGAGCAGGCCCTGGCGAGCGCGGAGTAGAGGGCCGGCGGTGAGGGGCAGAGCCCCCATGGCGCTGCAGTTTGCCGGGGACGGCGGTGGAGCGACGCAGTGGGGGCATGGTGGCGGCCGGGGCGGAGCCCGTCCCGGCGGGTGATCTCGACGGAGGTGCGGCAGCCGACAGAAGCCGGCATGGCGGCCCGGCCCAACCTTGATGTCTCCACGGGCGCGGTGGCCTGGCGCCCCCCGAGTGTCCCCCGCAGCCGCGTGCTTGGTGGCGGCGACGCAGGAGGACAGGGGCAGTGCGTGGCCGATGCGCAGGAGGGGACGAAGAGGATGATGGAGGCAGCCGACGAGATCCGATCAGCCACGGGAGGTGAGTCCCTCTGCTGCTTGCTCGAAGACGACGCACAGCGCTGCAGATCGGAAGGATCTGCGCGCAGGTCCTACAGGGGCGCTGCCCCCGGCGGAGATCGATCTCCCCGGGGGCGGCGCAATGGCGGCAGCAGCGGAAGCCTAGTTAGGTCACAGGATCGTGACCCTCTGGTACCATGTAAGCAATGTAGGATGCGTATAATGTGGTCGATGTATTGCATTGAGCCCCTTGGGCGGTATATATGAGAGTACATGGCTTGGAGGGCAAGTAGCCTCTCCTAGAGATAAGGAAGGTTATCCCGGGATTATAATCAATCCTAAACTAACCATATCTAGAGTTGCCTTGTATATCTCTATACGCCAACAGATTCTTGTTTGTGCATACACATGTGCATCCTTCTGATGTCTTAAGTTTTGATTTTATTCTGTCTTATTCCTGTTTATCGAATTGGTTTTCCTTTCATATAGAAGATGCCTTGTTTCATTTTTATGATCTGACTGATGGCTGCCAGTGCCACATCTCTGTGCAATTGATCTGCAACAGGGATCTGGTTATGGTAGTTGGATTGGGGAATTGGTATCTGCTAGAGATGCTCAAGAATGTGGCTTTGCTAAACCTTCTGTGAATAGCTAAGCTCATTCGCTTCATTAGCTGTGGTAACTGCGACTTCAAGATTCTCATTCATTTTACTTTCTATAAAATCCACCAGTTTACTTGCTTGCTGAGTACGATATGTTTCTCCTTTGGCCCCACCCATGCCTTAGGTTTTATTGTATTAAGTTCAGGTGACTGTTATTATGTCAGACACAACTGAAAAGAGGCCTGCTAATTCCAGCTTTTGCATGGCTATTTGCCATTTGCCAATTAAGTTTCACAGAATTTCGCTGTTTGGTCCCTTTCTTGCATGCAGAATTGAGGAAAAAGAACTTAGGCTTGGTGTTGATACAAGTGTACATTGCTTCGAGATTACAGGAAGCAAAATAACATCATGTAAGCAAAAGAACTCCTAGATGCAGCGTTGCTGGAGCAGGAGGGAGCAGTGGCTGTTGTTGTGCAGCGGAATGGCATGCTGGCAGCGGAAGAGAAGCACACGGACACGGCCGCTGCGAATAATGCGCCCTTCCCCTGCTAACTGGTAATGATTCTACCACTTAATTGTACTACCATCATGCAATGCAACTGAACTGCTCTGAAGGATTAATACAGAAAGGCTTGTCTTGTGTGGCGATTTGCATATAATTTATAGTCAGAGTGTTAAGCTATACGGCCTACATCGACATATATAGTATGATGCTCTTGGAATGCATGAAGGTAAACTTGCCTAGCTTGCTGATGACTAACTACGTTGCACCGATACGGGACACGGATACGGCGATACGGATACGGCGATACGGCGATACAGAGTTTTGGCAAAAACCAGGATACGCCGATACGCCATATATATAAAATATATATTTATATATAATTATACTTGAAAAATCATGCTGACCAACTCAACATATAGATAATTAGAGATGAATAGCTAAGATACAATAGTACTTAACGAGGTTCCAAGTTCCAGTGCATAAGAAAGATTAAGTTCCAACAGTGCAATAATATAAAAGGATACAAGCCACATGGCCAAATTTTCAGCTACAGATAAGATTTGAAGTGATTTGTTATGGGCTGCCCAGTATCGAGGAGGTATCGATAAGAATCGAAAAAGTATCGGGATTAATTTTATTTATTTTTTTTTACTGCAGTCACCGATACTCGGCCGATACCGTATCGACGTCGTATCGGGGGGTATCGGTATCGGATACATATCCGATACCGGTACGTCACTCTGGTGAAGTATCGGTGTAACGTAGATGACTAATTTACACTCTGCCCATTAGGCACATGATCCGGACTCCGTTACATGCTTAGTCTCTAGAGTTCAGAAATAGTTGGATAAGGTATATGTGCTTCAATTTCTGTTTACAGTTGTTGAGAATACCTCAAGCAATACTTTTTCCACATGAAATCTGAAATTTCAAAAAAGTCAAACAATGATGGCTGATAGATAGAGCATGAACTGAAGTAGCTTGCTAAACATATGTTATTAGTTTGCTGCATAATTTGGCATGCTTGTGATCATCAAATTTGTACTGATACATGTTTCTAATTTGGTATGTGGTGCCAGACAGTAGTAGAGATTAATAGAAATAGATCAGAAAACAGTTCCTGGTTGACTTCTACTCTGAACTTTTACGGCTTGGACTAGCATCTGTTACTATGCATGGGATGATCCCTGGTCAAACTCTTGGTTAATGCGTGGTGGCATTTCTCTCTTCTCTTAATCAGTTGAACCTATAAGATGTTTTGAAAAAGGTTATTTATAAAAAATGGTTAAAGTTGTTTGTTAGCAAAATGTTGTTGCCAAAATGAACTTATATTGATTTTATTCTGATTTGGTATAGCAGTTAATATGTTGCTCAATTTCACTAAAGCCCTAGAAGTGTTGTTTTAAGTTTCACTAAATTATTGCTTCAGAAGTGGACGAGATAATTTTATTTTTACCAGTCTCAGCAGGACTATATTGACTTATCTGGGCAATTGTTTGGGAACTATAAATTTCTCATTCCTAGGATATAGTTTTTTTGTTCTATTCAACTGACAAACTGTGCTGGCATGGCATGAAAGCCTAGGAAAGCAGGCAGTACCTTTTTGGATTTTTTTTATTCTATTACTTATGGCATATGCACTGAATTACCCGTGGAAAATGTCAACATTTTTTGCTTTAGTTTACTACTGTTTTCTCTATCTGTACCCTTTAGTGAACTAATAGATCATGCGCATAAGAGTGAAGTTTCAGCTACAGAGTGAACTGGAGAGGTGAGTTGAGTTGAACTTGTTGAGTTCGAGTAAATTGTTGACGATAGCTGGCAACATGTGATGGCTGAGGCTGACCACTATGAGCTTAAATGCTTTTGCTCCATTCTTATTGCTGATAATAATTCATAAGCATGATTGCTTATTTGATGTGGCTGAGGGCTGGCCATTACAAGCTTTTGCTATTCAAGTCTATAATTTTTTTGTTCTGTGTGAAATTAGTTGTCAAATAAAATTAGCCAGAAAATAGCGACCCTAGAAATTTTAGTTTCATTTATTGTGTCAGACTACTTTGCAGTATCTTCATGCTAATTTGAAAAACTATCTAAATTACATTCATATTTGTGTTTTAGGATGAGGACGTGCCATGAAGATGTAGGCCTCCATAAAAGAACTTTGGGCAACAATGAGAGATGATGTTGAGAAGGTGACAGGAAAGCCTAGAGAAGCATCTAATGGGGAAGCCGGATAACAGTACAGTCCAGTATCTGGCGGCTTCTCCCGTGACTGTTCATACAACAGTTAATTCCCGTCGTGTTCAGACCTATACAATGTGCAACCTACTATATTAGTACATTCTATCCTGAATTCCTGATCTTCTGACAGCCGGTTTCACTCTACCATCACACACTAAGCAAGATCAATAAAAAAAGAGATGTGTGTTCCTGTTTACATTTAAATTCGATCACTGTTGCAGCCTTTCCTAGAGTAACAGAGCACTGCTGTAGTATTTGAGGCCGAAACCTCAAAACGGTTCCATGATTCATGCATACGTGCAGTGCAGTATTTCCGTGCATGTGCTTAATACTAATGCTAGAAATAGATGCAAGGCCGGGCAAGAAACTAGAAAGCTGCTGACTACTACTGCATTGGAACAATCCTCTCTAGTATCTCACCACCGTGAGAGCACCTAAGTTTAAGAAGCGAGCACCCATAATGAGGCCATATATAACTATACAAACACACTTGAACCGTGGAGCGACGATCATATCATCTCCTCGGCTTTGGACGACATGGGATTGGACGTCATAGGGTACCCCTGGTTCCCATGCACCGACTGCTCGTACGTCTCACCATCACCCCACACCGCGTACGCGTCCTCCCCGTGGATCGCGTCGTCGCCGGCCGCCAGCTGCTCCTCACCGAGCCGGAGCGGCACGACCATCCTGACAACGAGGCACACCGCGCTGGTCACGACGACGTTGAGCGCCGCCACGAACGCGATCCCGGCCACCTGCACGCCCACCTGCCGGAGCCCCGCGGCGGCACGCCCGTCCTTGACCGCGTAGGCCAGCCCCACGTACCGCGGGTCGTCGCCGAAGAAGAGCCTGCACAGCCGGGGCTCCGCGAGCACCCCCGTCAGCACGCCGCCGAGGCTTCCCGCGACGCCGTGCGTGTGGAGCACGGCCAGCGTGTCGTCGACGCGCTTCAGGAGGCGGCTCCGCCTGTGCAGCACCATCATGGTGAACCACGGCACGCTCCCGGAGGCCACGCCCATCAGCAACGCCGCCCAGCCCTGCACGAGCCCCGCCGCGGGCGTGATGCAGACGAGCCCCGTGATCATGCCCTGCACGGCGCCGATCACCGAGGGCCGCCCGAATACGAGGATGTCGAGGAAGAGCCACACCAGGAGGCTCGTCGCCGTGCAGAGGTGCGTGTTCACGACGGCGACGGAGGCGTCGATGCTGGCGGCGTACGGCGCGCCGCCGTTGAACCCCGTCCACCCCATCCACAGCAGGCCCGCGCCGGCCAGCGTCAGCAGGATGTTGTTCGGTGGGAACGCCTCCCTGTCCTTCGCCGTCCTCGGACCCACCTGTCAGTCGATGACTATTGTAAGCTGCCAAGCAACTCGTGCATATCCATGGCATTGCAAGGTACGTACCCAGTAGGCGGCGGTGAAGCCGGCGATGCCGGAGGAGAGGTGGATGACGTAGCCGCCGGCGAAGTCCATGACGCCGGCCTTGAAGAGGAACCCGTTGGGGCTCCAGAGGCTGAACGCGCCGACGGTGTAGGAGAAGGTGAGCCAGAGGGGCACGAAGAGCATCCAAGCCTGGAAGTTGACGCGGCCGAGGAGGGAGCCGGCGACGAGGATGAGCGTGATGGCGGCGAAGACGAACTGGAAGAAGAGGAGCGTGGCGGCCGGGTAGGCGCCGGCGAAGCCCTGCTGGGTGAGGAAGTCCTGTCCCAGCGCGGCGAGGTCGGGCCGGCCGACGAAGGGGAGGAGGCGGTCGCCGAAGGACATGCGGAAGGCCCACAGGCACCAGCACACCAAGGTGGCGGCGAAGGCGTAGAGCGCCATGAAGGCCGAGTTCACGGCCCACTTCTTCTTCACGATGCTGCCGTAGAGGATCACCAGACCCGGCACGCTCTGCAGGCCCACCAGCGTCGCCGCCGCAAGCTGCCACGCGTTGTCGCCCTTGTCAAGCCACTCCGGCGCCGCCTCAGTGGCCATCGAGACACGGCAGCCGGCGATCGAGACTACGTGAGTCTCGCGAGTGAAGTGATCGATCGGCTGCTCGCGCGCGTCGCGTCCACGGGGGAGGAGGAGAGGCGCCAAGTGGAAAGGGGCGAGAGCTATATGGGGGATGGGAGGGGCGGCGAAAAGGTCTGAGAGGGAGGAGCGGGAGATGTGCAGCTTCTTCAGGTACTTTTCCACGAGATTCTGCTGTGTGGCTGGCTGGATGCTGAAACTGTCCGCGTTTTTGGGTGGTTTTATTTTCACTGCTGCAGTGACACTATTTCGCCACAATTGGCGCCTGATCTCTTGTTCATGTTCAAGACCGCCATTTTTGCATCCCCGCTGGGTGTGTTTTATACAACGATCTGGCGCTGCAATTGTATGACCGCGTGTAGGACACATAATGCAGTCTGGCTCAACCAAGGAACAAAATGCTTGAAGTCATCTTACTCTGAAGAAGTTAAGCCTGACTGAAGGACTGAAGGTTGTACACTTGTCCTGTATGTATGCAAACGTCGGAGTTTCTTATGGAGATCGTGTGTGAAAATGTTGCCATTCCTTCCATTGTACCAAGATGCCAGTTTGGCCTCACTGATGCCACCCAATTAGTCGATTATGCTCATTCGGATTGGGTCAACAACATATCAGTACATGCCATATGCAGACCAAATACAAGCTTCCATTACAAAAGTCATCAGGGTCGAACCTATAACTTCTCTATTTACAGCTTGAGAGTTCGACAGAGATCTCATGTAAATGCATAATTCAACCATATGGTACGTCCAGAACCGAAGAGAACATCAGAACCGAGATAAGCATCACAATTTCAGTAGTTGAGTTTCAAATTTCTCAGTTGGGAGAAACAGTTTTGTGAGAACCACAGAAGAATAGAAATCATTGACGATCAAGAATCCACAAATGAGTCAATAGCATTGTCACTGTCACCCTATAATCAATTTAACATCGACACTAAAAAGAATGGGATTCTAAAATACCAAAATCTGAGCTCCTCTATATACCAAGCCTCAGAAGACTCAATAGCCTGCACCCAAGGAAAAAAGAACAAGACAACAGTGAAATACACAGTTACTTTCCACACTGCCCACACAATCAAAGGGAGATGCTTGCTCAAGGACTTCCAATAGTTTTTCCTCAGGAAGAAGAGCTTCCATAACCAGCACAACAAGCTCAAGCAACAACAGCAGGGCCCTATTTCATGAAAACAAAAACTGTTTTAGAAGTATGTCAAAATATATAAAACTGTAACTCAGTAAGCTTCGTAATTTGAGAGCACTAGGATCAAAATATTTCCAAGGGCTTTAGATGGGCTATACAAAAACTGTTTTTTCGAGTTACATGATTTTCCTTGATCTGTTGCCCCATGGGATTAGCCAAAGGCAACATCTTGCAACTTCAGAATTTGCAAATCTTTCTAACATGATATGACATGCGAGGGCATGGGTCTCCGAAACTCCTGAGCCAAACTGACAATATGTTCCAGCACTCTAAATCTGGTTACTTCTACTTTATATTGTTTGTTCTGAAGGTTACAATTTTATTTAGCTTATTAAGAGGCAGTGTCCTGACAATGTCTCGTGATCAATAATCAGGACTGGGTCTACTACATATGTGCAAATATGTTATTCGGTTGATCAGGCAAAGTGAATGTCCACTAACGGAATGATTGTGCGACACCAGCCATGGTTGTGAAACAACGACGCATAGCTACCAAAATTACATATCTCTGCAGTCTGAAGCTATTTGGCATACTTTATATAATATATATTTACTTAGTAAGCAACAGTCTTAATTGTCAGTAGCCACTTACTTTGGCTGTTAGATTTGACACAGCTATTTGGAATTTTTCTCTGGTTCTTGAGCCAGCAACATGACCAGCCTTGGCAACCTTGCTAAAAGCACCATTCAGCCAGCTTGTTCCAGCGGACACATACCTGCAAGATGGAGAAAACAATAGAAGAAATTAGCATTAAAACTTAAGAAACCCATGAACTTGGGTGCAGGTAATAATAATTAAGGTTCAATAGAAAATTGAGCATTAACAAAAGCATGGATGAGAACAGACCTATTGGTTTTCACAGCAGAGCCTGTATCATTAAGCTTACGCTCTGCAGCCAGCAAAGCAGCCATTGTTTTGTCAGAAACTTGTAGCCTTTGGTCTACTGATTTCACCTTTTCATTGACAACTGATATCCCATTGTTTATCTTCTGAGAAAGGCCAACACGCTTATCAAAGGAATTGATCCTCGCTGATGCATTAGCTCTCAACTGATGTTTCTCGTCAAATGCTTTAGCCTTGTTCACAGCATCTTGTCTCATTGCTGAACCCCTTGCAATCACATTTGTCATGACATCATGGGCCTTGCTCACATAGACACGACTACTGGGGCTGGCATTGGCCTATGTGGTAAGACAGGATCACATTTTAAATTTTAATTAATAACTTCCAGACAGGATGATAATACACTTTGCATAAAAAAATGGTAATAATCAACAGCTGGTATTTTTTAACAGTGGTACCCCTTGGGTACCTTGCAAGCACCATAAAACATCTCAAATCACATATATGCATATAGGCTCCAGTTAATTTATTATGTTGGTTGATATCTAGTCACTATTCTGTAAAAAAGTGCAAGATATTTGCACTTGGTCCCTTACAACCATTTCTTAAAAGCTTTTGTTGGCATTTTTTCACTCTGCCCTGACCCCCTATGCTCATGATCGTTACCAGGGATGAAAAAAAAAAAAAAAACTAAGAACAGCATCAGGTATTAAAGGCACCTCTGGGGAGTACTCCAATTCTGCATTAGGAGCTGAACTTGTACTTGTCACCTCACTGACCAAAAGTTGCTGCATAATTTTAAAAATGAATCTCTGTGAAAAATGACCACTAGAGTTTACATTTGTGTAACATAAATTAGCTCAATAGTGTACCTGTTCAGTAACTGGGATGTAGATGTAATCTTCAGCAGGGGTTATGTTCACAACCTGGTCCACAATTGTTGCTCCCTGGAAAAGACAAGTTACAGGATATTAATATTGTTCCATGGAGAAAGGGGGAAAATGTAACCAGTGTTTCTTTGTTTTACAATGCTGCAGATCCATCTATGTAGCATGGTGAGATGCAAAATAGAGAGTACGCTGTGACGTATTTCACTTAGAAAACACACAAACATGAAGAGACTTTCCCCACTGCAGCAAGGGCTATTTGAAGTTTAGATTGTCATTTTGCAATTGATGCACAAATGCAGTCTTGTAGGCATGCTGGAAATAAATAACTAAGGCATGCTTATTTCTTACATGGAACAAAGTCAATGAATCATATTGTAAATCTATAATTTATGTTGCTCACATGCCACGTCAATTAAAGCAGGCATTAAAAATACTCAATATCTTAGTTCTCTTAGCTTATTCATCAATCTTTGATGGCCTCCTAAGGCTTCTACAGACAACCTGAGGATCCCCATCCATCATCTGATTGCCGGCGCACGAAGCACATGGCTTATGGTCAAAGAAATTTAAATAATCAAATTGCCATTTGTTTTATTGTAAAGAAGACTGTTCAAGAATTCAGCATGTGCATTGATCCTCACTCCTCAGATTCTGTGACACACTCCAATTCAAACAAGGCCAGACACCAGAGTGAATGATATAACTATATATGGGAAATTGGGAAATTGTCTATTTATTCCTAATTGATACGTAAACCAGAACAGGTCGTGCATGCTTCACCTTTAACTTTTTTTTTCCTATATCCCTAGATGCTATGATATTGATGATATTGATCGCAACCGACACAAAAGTTTGGCTTATTGCGGCACCTGTATAACACTATAACCCCAAAAGTAACAGGCTAACAGACACACACCTACTTCACTATTTATAATGGCATTCCTCCCACACTACATCATTCAGAATACGAATTCTAAAGGCACCACAACCAAAATAACCAGAAAAAAAAAATCTCGTAGACATGTCAGGGAGATAGATGCTCAAGGCAATCTCCATACCGATAGGAGAAGGGCAATCTCGAGGGCTTTGGGATCTTTGAATGTGACGTAGGCCGTCCTCCCCGTCGCCACTCCGTCACTGCAACCACAAGCATAGGCTAAAATTGGTAATGCAGTTCAAATTACAAGCCGAAAAAGGAAAACCCGCTAGTAAAACATCAACGAATCGGTGGCAGAAGGAAGAAGAAAGAAAGAAATCACGAGGCGCTCACAATCTGATGTCGACGTGTTCGATTTCGCCGGAAAAGGAGAAGAACTCGCGCACCTCCCGCTCCGTCGCCAGATCTGAGATGTTCCGCACCCGCACGGTCCTCACCGCCTTCTTCCCCACCTCCTGCAAGCGAAACCGACCGCGCAAAACCATCACAACCCATCACCGACACAACCCCTCCAAATCCCCAGCACAACAGAATACGCCGCCTACGCCGCCCAGCAAGAAAACGAATAGAAACTCACCTCCATGGCGCGGCGCCGAGAGAGAACTCAGAAGAAGCGGTCAATGGAACCACCCGCGAATCCGGGCTGCGCGAGAGAACCCCGCAGCAGGAGCCGAGAGGAGAGGAAACCGCGGTGGCCGGGCAAGGGCGTGAGGCCGGGGCTCGTGGCGATTGGCAATGGCGTGGCCCGGTTGGTTACTCGTCGCCGCCGCGGGTTGCTGCTGCTACTTTTCTTGAGCTGTTCGCTGCCTCGGTGGCCGAGGAAAATTAATACGAAAACGAAACCATCTCCTCCTTCCTAATCATCCAACACAAATACCTCTTCTACCCTCCCCAGCCCCGCCAGGCGCGGATCGCCTCGCAGAGGGTCCAGGGGCAGAACGATAATCTCGCGATGGGGTCTTACTTGGGCGACATGCTGGCTGGCTGAGTTTGCTTCGCGACGGCGCCATCTCTCCTGACCTGTAAAACAATTTTTTTATTCCGAAAGCATTCAAAATAATTAAAATATGGACAAATACCTGTGCTAAGTAATGACTCGGCAGCGACTGGTCCAGCCAATCAGTGGGTAAACCCAGGCCCATCTCTTCTGGGTTGTGGGGCCGGGCTACTACTAATCTCGCGCGCGCGCGGGGCCGTTGATTTGATTTCAGTGCCGCGTCACGGACGATGGCGATTAGGTGCATTCAGTGGTGATTAGGCCCGCTGGGCCGGCTCGGGGTCATGTGGCACACCGATCGCTTTCTGACGGAATGGTGCCAAAAGTTTTGCACATTTGCATGATGCATTTGTGGTGGCCGGTGTCCCCCTCGCTAGCTGTTGGTGGTCCCAACCACCGAGCTTCTAGTCTACGGACTACGGAGTACTCTACTGCGTGTCGTTTTGACCATTGCAATGAGCCCATGACCACCATTGTTTCCTCTACTTCTCTCCTGATGTGAATTGACTGTCATTGTTTCAGCTCCTAGTAATTTACTAAGCTAGAGGCACGCTTCCTAAGACCATGGGTGACAGATGGCAACTATAGACAACACTGAGTTGTTTTTGAGCGGCTATGTTGAGTATTTATAGCATAAAACAAATTTAGCCTGATTGAATAGGGCATGTATTGTACGTATTAGAACATGAACACGTATAACGAGACGTGTAGACAAAGGTGCTAACGCAGAAAAAAAAAACAGTTTTATGTTTGCAACGTTATGCAAGTGTTGCTTAACTTTGTTAACACGTGCAACAAGATGATTGGTTTAAGCACATACATGTGACCTATTTGCATTTTGGAGAAGAGTTTTTATGTACACGCTTATGATTATGTCAACACTATTTCTTTAAACACTTATGCTAAACCACTTTACATTGCATATACACATGCCTTTGTAGTTTGTAGCTGTCGTATTAGAGTACATTAGTAGTAGTTGTCAAACTTTTGTTCAAAAAAAAGTTGTCAAACGCGCGAGAAGAAGAGTCGCCCGATGAGTTTATACGAGAGGCCCATCCGTCCGTGGAGAGCCTAATAGCCCATTTGGACATGCTAACGCCCCAGAGCCCACGATAGAGCACAAATCTTGCAGCCCAAAACTCAAGAGGTTGGACGAGCCCACCGCCGCGTGTTGCTCCTCCTCCCGTCTTTCCCCAACAACGCCGGCGTCGCCTCCCTGAGCTCCTTACCCTGCCATGCCGCCGCCGCAATAGAGCTAGCAAGCCAAGGGTAGCATGCGCGGCGGCCTGCGCCGCGGGCTGGGCATCCTCCTCGTCCCACTTCGCAACGCACCCAGCCGTCCGCCACCAACCTCTCTCGCGGCTCTCTTCCTCCTCCCCCACTGCCTCAATGGCTCCTCCCGCCGCTCCCTCTGCAGCTTCCCCGGCGGAGGCCGCGCCGTCGAGCAGTTCTCCGACGACGAGTACGACCACGAGTACGAGGACCTCCGGGTTCGTGCAGCATCCACCGCCGCAGGCGCACGGATGATACCTTTGTGTGACGGTTTTCCTTGTTTGCTCGCTGGCTCGCAATGACTTCTGAATTCTGATCGCCACGTGCAGCCGTCGTCGTCGGTGGCAAACATAGACGAGTGGAGATGGAAGCTGAGCATGCTGCAGCGCAACGCGGAGGAGCAGGAGATCATCTCCAGGGACCGGAGGGATCGCCGGGACTATGACCAGATCGCCAACCTCGCCAAGAGGATGGGACTCTACAGGTTTTGTTCTGTCATTTCTCAGCTTCTGGCTATCAATTCTGTACGCACTAGTTGGAAAAAGAGTTGAAACTTCATGATGTGAATGCTATTTCTTGGTGGGGGGTGTGAAATGGCAGTGAGATGTACGGGAGGGTCATCGTCGCCAGCAAGGTCCCGCTGCCAAACTACAGGCCGGACCTGGATGACAAGCGGCCGCAAAGAGAGGTTTGTCTATGCAATTCAGTGGCAAGATAGTTTACGATTTCAAATTGCTAGTGCTTAAGGAGTGTTATGATTTACTCTCTGTGGAAACAAACAGGTGGTGATCCCACTGAGCTTGCAGAGGAGAGTTGAAGGACTTGTTCAGGAGCACCTAGACCGTATGCTCTTATCACTGGATAAAAGCGGTGGCAACATGGAAAGTGGTTCTGAGGTGGCTAAGAATGCTAACAATGTGAATCTGGACGAGCAGCACGATTCTCTGCTTGATAGATCAGTCATGGAGAAGATACTTCAGAGGAAGAGCATTCGGATGCGCAATTTTCAGAGAAGTTGGCAGGTGTGACATGTTTCATATGCATCATAATTCTGTATTCCTGTTAGGGAGAGACGGGGATAATTTACGAAAGCCTTCTGCAGCATTCATAGCTCTGTGCTTGCCGATTAAAATTTCATGGTGTGCTTGTGAACAGGAATCACCAGAAGGTGTTAAGATGCTAGAGCTTCGGAAATCACTTCCTGCATACAAGGAAAAAGAAAGGCTTCTAGCAGCCATTGCACGCAATCAGGTATACAAACTTGAAAATGTCCTGGAGAGACATCTGTGACTATGAGCCCCCATGGACCCTTTGAAACCATCATTAGTAACCATTTTTCCTATTATTTCTCTGGCACCTTTGTGCCACGGCAGGTTATAGTAATTTCTGGAGAGACAGGATGTGGTAAAACAACACAGCTGCCTCAATTTGTGTTGGAGTCGGAAATAGAGTCTGGTCGTGGGGCCTTTTGTAACATAATCTGTACACAGCCACGAAGAATATCTGCAATGGCAGTTGCAGAAAGAGTATCCACTGAGAGAGGAGAGGGCCTTGGTGAATCGGTAAGTTCCAAGTTTACTTTTGTCAACTTTGCTACTGCATATCATCTGTAACCTGTCTAAGGAAGAAGGACAACAGTCCTTACTAGATTCTCTCCATTGTATTCGCATACGATACTAGCTTTTTTAATAGGTCGGCTATAAAGTTCGATTGGAAGGAATTAAGGGAAAAGACACACATTTGCTTTTCTGCACCAGTGGCATTTTACTAAGACGATTGCTAAGTGACCGAAACTTGACTGGTGTGACTCATGTATTTGTTGATGAAATACATGAAAGGGGCATGAATGAAGGTTAGATACCATATTGGGATTGCCCCCTTCCCCCCTTATTGTGGTTCTATCTATGTTCAGTTCATAACATTGTTCTGTTACTGCACTGATTTTGTAGATTTCCTGTTGATTGTACTAAAAGATCTATTATCACGGCGCCGTGATTTGAGGTTGATATTGATGAGTGCTACTTTAAATGCGGAACTGTTCTCAAGTTATTTTGGAGGAGCACCAACTATCCATATTCCTGTGAGTTACTGTGTTTTTGTACCAAAATCACTCATTTACTGTATAAATAGTTCCTTTTCCTCCTTCAGTAACTCTGATGAAGCTGCACTGATTTTTCACTATGTTCTCTCAAATGCTAATTCAGGGATTCACACATCCAGTGAGAGCACATTTTCTGGAAGATATATTGGATAGGTCAGGCTACAGGTTGACCTCAAGCAATCAGCTTGATGATTATGGCCAAGATAAAGTCTGGAAAACTCAAAGACAGCTATTGCCTAGAAAAAGGAAAAACCAAATTACTACACTTGTTGAGGTACTTATTCAAAACAAAGGTCGATGATTGTTATTCCTGCTCAACACTATTAAGATATTATTAATGCACTATGCAGGATGCCCTTAAGAACTCAAACTTTGAGACATATGGTTCCAGAACACGAGATTCTCTAGCAAATTGGAATCCTGATTGCATTGGGTTCAACCTCATAGAGGCTGTTCTGTGCCACATATGTCGCAAAGAGCGATCTGGTGCTGTTTTAGTGTTCATGACTGGATGGGACGATATTAGTTGCTTGAAGGATCAACTGAAAGCACATCCATTGTTAGGTGATCCAAATAGGGTTTTGTTGCTTGCATGCCATGGTTCTATGGCTACTGCTGAGCAGGTAATTGTTATAATCTTGCATACCATGGTGATGTTCTTTATGCTAAAACAAATATGTCAGTAAATCTGATGCATATTGCCTAAATGCATCGCATACTCAACAGAGTTGTGTTGTCTATTAGTTGCTTGATCTGTGTTTTCCTAAGCATCCCTGTTTCACAAGCTTAACTTTTGTGTATGTTTCTATCATGTCGATCACAGAGGCTAATTTTTGAGAAGCCACCTCCTAATGTCCGGAAGGTAGTCCTAGCCACAAACATGGCAGAAGCAAGTATTACAATAAATGATATCGTTTTTGTTGTGGACTGTGGTAAAGCAAAGGAAACCACATATGATGCTCTAAACAATACCCCCTGCTTACTCCCCTCATGGATTTCAAAAGCTTCTGCTCGTCAGGTGAATGCTTAGCTTCTGTTTTCTTGTCTCATCTTTCACTAGTAGATCCTGTCTTTAATGCAAATCTGAGGCTTCTGTTCAAGTAAAATCCCAACTTAAAGAACTGTGCTCCATTTGTAACATCCAGGCCGTAAGACTTATTTATTCAGCTTTGACATTTGGGATTATCTTAGTCTGTTTAATTACAACGATCCTTAATTCCTTATCAGCCATCTGTATGCATCTCTTTCTCTCACAAACCTGTCTTGAGTCAAGGTGTCATTTTGTTCTGTTTCAGTTGTCATGGTAATAATTAAAAGGATCAACAAAGTAAACCTCTTGATATGTATATGATCACACACGGTACACATATTTACAGTACCAACCATTCATATTTGTGAATCACAACTATTCTCATAGTTTCTCCATTATCTTAATGCAGAGGAGGGGCAGAGCTGGTCGTGTGCAACCTGGAGAATGCTACCATCTCTATCCTAGATGTGTGTATGATGCATTTGCAGAATATCAGCTTCCGGAGCTTCTTAGAACTCCTTTGAATTCATTATGTTTGCAGATAAAAAGTTTGCAAGTTGGCAGCATTGGGGAGTTCCTATCAGCTGCTTTACAGCCTCCTGAACCACTAGCTGTATGTGTTTAAATCGTACTTTGACATTTTATTTTTCTCTTTGGTTTTGTGTCTATTGGATTAGTTGCACATCAACTGACTCTTTAAGTATGTAGTTAAGGATCCTTCTTTTGGTTTTCAACCCTTTCCGCTTACATTTGATAAATATGCAGGTCCAAAATGCAGTGGAATTCCTGAAGATGATTGGTGCATTAGATGGAAATGAGAGCCTCACAGATCTTGGTATGCCTTATCTGTTGCTTCCCTGGAAGAACTGAAGTATGCAGCAACATTAGCACTGAAAGTTAATATTTCCTTATAAAACTTTGTAGGGCGATACCTTTCCATGCTTCCTGTTGATCCAAAACTAGGAAAGATGCTTATAATGGGTGCAGTTTTTCGCTGCATCGATCCTGTACTTACTGTAGTCGCTGGACTGAGTGTTCGGGACCCTTTCCTGTTGCCACAGGACAAGAAGGATGTAAGCCTTTGATTTCAATATTGGACTTAATATCAGTGACTGATATTCGTTATGAATTGATTCTTTATTTTTTTATTTTAAAAAAAAGTTTTATGAGGAAGGGTAAGGAAAATTCGATACTGAAAAATGCATTGTGGTGTTTTCTGTTGAGCAAGAGTCTTATTTTCATGCAAATAAGAGTTTTTAATCATACTTCTTTCCAAAGACCTTGATATCATACTTTATTTATCAGTTGGCAGGAACTGCGAAATCAAGATTCTCAGCAAAGGATTATAGTGATCATATGGCCCTTGTTCGGGCTTATGAAGGATGGAAAGATGCAGAGAGAGAAGGGTCTGCTTATGAATACTGTTGGAGAAATTTCCTTTCTGCTCAAACACTACAGGCTATTCACTCACTTCGGAAGCAATTCAGCTATATTTTAAAGGATTCTGGTTTGATAGACTCTGACGCAAATGTAAACAACAGTTTGAGCCATAATCAATCATTGGTTCGTGGCATCATATGTTCTGGACTTTTTCCTGGGATAGCATCTGTTGTGGTAAATAGCTATTGACAATTATACTGTGGATTCCTATTTTGATAGAGGCTATTGACAGTAAAATTCTTTGTTTTTTATCTTGCCATTGCAGCATCGAGAAAGCTCAATGTCATTTAAGACCATGGATGATGGGCAAGTTCTTCTTTATGCTGTAAGTGCACACCAGAAGGTCTCCAAAATCCAAATACTTATCTGTACTGCCCTGTTTGAAAGCTAATTATGAAATTGCCCCCGTTATCTTATGCTATTGTACCTTTGAAGGAGGCCCGTGCAGTTTAGACACTTATTAGAGATACCCAACCATTTCTATGATTATGATACTGAATTTTGGGCATTCTTCTTGATTCAGAATTCAGTGAATGCAAAGTACCAGACCATCCCATATCCATGGTTGGTCTTTGGTGAGAAGGTGAAGGTGAATGCTGTCTTCATCCGCGATTCAACTGGAGTATCAGACTCCATACTGATCTTATTTGGTGGAGCTGTCACAAAAGGAAGCATGGTACATTGTCTTGTATTAACTGATTGTTTTCTCATGTTATGGATCTTCTTCTAACTCGCGATGTTATAGGCTGGGCACTTGAAGATGCTCGAGGGCTATGTTGATTTCTTTATGGACCCCAGCCTGTCTGAATGCTACTTGCAACTGAAAGAAGAACTTGACAAGCTGATACAACAGAAGGTGAGTCATACACTCAGTGAGGTTTACATTGTTGGGTTTGCAAGTTATAACTCCAGTAGAGAACTTGACAGTACGTGCCAAAAAGCCCAAAATAGACAGTAGTTTGAAGTTTGAACACTGATCTGTGCTTGGTTTCTGTGAACATTTTCTAGCTGTGTATGTTATGTGCCGTGTGATCTGACAATGTATTCAACTCCAGCTTGAAGACCCGAACTTCGACATCCACAAGGAAGGCAAGTACATCCTGTACGCGGCACAAGAGCTCGCCGCGGGCGACCTATGCGAGGGTCGGTTCGTGTTCGGGCGCGAGACGAGCCGCGCCAGGCTGCGGAGCCCCGAGGAGGAGGAGAGCAAGAGCAGCCTGATCAAGGACGGGATGAACCCCAAGAGCCTGCTGCAGACGCTGTTGATGCGAGCCGGACACACCCCACCCAAGTACAAGACGAAGCACCTCAAGACGAACGAGTTCCGGGCCATGGTGGAGTTCAAGGGGATGCAGTTCGTGGGGAAGCCAAAGCGGAACAAGCAGCTGGCGGAGCGGGACGCCGCCATCGAGGCGCTTGGGTGGCTGACGCAGACCTCCGGCGTGAAGCTGCAGGACGAGGGCGACGATGACTCGCCGCTCGACCTGACCGACAGCATGCTGAAGCTGCTCACCAGGCCGAGGCGGCACTCGAAGAATAATTCTAGGAGACGGTGATCTGTTGGGAAAAGATGTTTGTGTAGGTTCGTCGCTTGCCCATTTCGGGTGAAAAAGAAAAAGAGAAGGATTCGTTACAACTTGCACGATTGACTGATAGCTTAGTTGATGATAGTGTGATGGAAGAAATGCCTGTACTTGGCTCGACACGGCTTTACAAACGATGAACCGATCTGCCAGGCCATGTCTAGTTTCATTTTGCAAAAAAAAATGTGAAGCGAAAAACATCATTTAGAAGCAGTAAACATAGACTAATAATAAAACTAATTAATAAACATGGACTAATAATAAAATTAATTATAGATCTGGTTTGTAGATCGCGAGACGAATCTAACGAGAGTAATCAGGATAATTAAACCATGTAATAGGTCCTTTTTTTCTTTTATATTTAGTACTTCATGATAAATCTCATTGTACAAGAATTTTCATTTTGGCGGTGTTTGCCCTGTAAAATTTTTTCCACCCATCACATCAAAGAGAATCTTACATGGATGAAGTACTAAATGTAGACGAAAAAAATAATCCATTACATGGATGGAGTGTATGTCGCGAGACGAGTCTAACGAGCCTACTTAATCCATGATTTGCAACAGTAATGCTACAGTAACCGTCCGCTAATTCTTAATTAATTACCCGTCATTAGATTTGTCTCGCGATTTGCTCGCTAGATCTGTAATTAGTTTTATCAATAGTTTATGTTTACTACTCTGAATGGTAAATTTTCTTTGATGTGACATCCCAAAAAATTTTCACTCTCCCATCTAAACACGCCTTTGCCACGCCGAAAAAAGAGTCAATTCCTTATATGCCATTGAAAAATACAACCCATCTCTTATGTGCTATTGGAAAATAGCTCATCCCTTCTATGTCATTGGTTATAATTTTGGATCCCTTGTGTGCCATTGCCGTTAAAAGGGGCTAACGAAACCGTTAAATGTAAGGGCAAAAAGACCATAATACCCTAGTTAGAATGCAACATGTCTATGACCTTTTATCCTTGTCATGACATTACAATCAACAACAATAATGAGCACTGGAAGTATGTAAAATTGGTCACGCAAATATCTATGCAAAGATGTCCGGGCGGCCCTGCGGCGCCGCGACCGGCCGGCCATCTCTCGTGGTGCCGGCGCGCTGCGAGGGTTTCGCCGTGCGGCGAATGCTCGCCGCAACTCTCGGGCTAGCTGGACTCCGGCGTGGTCGGCCGAGTTCCGGAGGACCGCAGCCAGGCCTCGGTGCCGCCGAGCACCCTGTGCTGCTGATGAGCCGGCTCGCCATGTCTCCGGCCGGGAGCCTCGCCGGCGCCGCCATGACGGCCCGTACAGTTTGCCCGCCCCTGCACGGCCGCCGCGCACGGTGGGCGACCCTGCGATGTCCGCTCGCCAGCCTTTCGCAGAGCAACCTTGCCGGCCCGGCTGCAGTACTAGTGCGGGATCGGGCCTCGCGTGCTGCTCTTCGCGCCGCCTCCCGTTCCGGCCAGGGCGCCGTCCGTTCGAACGTTCCGCCGCCCGCCGGCGTGCCGCGGGCGAGCGTTTCGCGCAGTGCCGGAGCGCGGCGAGGGTTCCGCCGTGCCGTGCGCCAATGCTGGCCGCCGCCGACCGGCTGGGCGGTTGGCTCCGGCCGGGCGTGCCCCGACCGCCACCGCGCCAAGGACGCACGCCTCGCAAGCGTCGTCGGGCGCTTCGACCAAGCTGCTGCTGCTACCCGTCCGCCCGCACCATGGCGTCGGCGGGGGCGGGGGCGGCGCCGAGCCCCTGCGCCGCGTGCTGTGCGACGCCCACGCCGCCGAGCTGTTGCTCCTCGGCTACTGCAGCGCGCACCGCCGGCTCGCGGACGCCGGGGACATGTGCGAGGACTTCGCGACGACGCCCCGTGCAGCACCGTCCGGTCGTGCGCGGCCGTCCAGCTGGCGACGCCAATACTGGGACGCTCCCCGCGGTGGGCGGCACGCTCGCCGCGGCGCGCGCCGAGTGCCAGCCTGACGCTCGTGTGCGGTGAGCAGAGCTGCGTGGCGCGGTCGCCGCGTGCGTTCCGCACGCCTGAGAAACCAGGTACTACTCATCCAGTCATCCGTCCTCCCACACAACATAAATCGCTCCAAGAGATATTCGAATATCGCGTCAATTTTGAGAGGAGATTTCGAATTCTGAGAGGAGTTTGCAATCGATAGGTGGATATGGTGCAGATATTTTCCCCCCGGTGTAATGTCTCGGTCAAAAAGCTGGGCACCGGCGCAGGCTACTGCGAGAGACGAGTAGCGTGCCTCCATTCTCTGCGTCATGTGCCAATTTGCGATACTGCCCTCATGGTGTGCCAACTGCCAAGACGCGGGCAACCACCGCGCCCGCGGCAACTGAGCCGCAAGCTTCAGCCGACCGAAGTGAGCCGATCCCTTCGGAGCGTGGCGCCGTGGCCACCTTGTTGTGCGAAATATAATTCGAGCTGCGCGTGGGGGGCTAGCGGCTAGGGGAGCGCGCCCCGAGCCCGCGAGCTGGAGCCGCGAGCCGATAATTCCGTGGGGGCTAGGGGAGAGACGGAAAGGCTAGCGGCCGCATATGCGGCAGGACTGCCGTCACCGCACAACCAACAGCCACAGCAGCCTACCGTCACTTTTCTTACTGGGCCGGCCCACCAAATGATGGCCGACGCATGCAGGCAGGTAAGAAGCTTCCGTGAGTTTTTGTTCTTTCTTTTTTTTTTCCTCTAGCTGCATCATTTATGATATGAAATTCATATTTTCTTTATTTATTTTTTATCTTTTTGTTGCTTCTATTTATTTTTTTCTACGATATTTTGTTCCTCATGTATAATATTTTGTTTCAATTTAACTTATTTATTAAACAATGTAGATAATTTGTTCCACGTGTTAGTGTTCCTTTCATACGATATTTGATATTTTTGTTCCACAAATTTGATATTTTTTTCACTTTAATTTACTTCTATATGATAATGTTACGTCCACCAGATAATTTGTTCCACATATTAAGATTTATGTTCCTCCTATATGATTTTTTTGTTCCGTAAGATTAGATTATTTGTTCTTATAGTTATAATCGGATGAATTGTTCCTTCTTATTTAAAAAATGTTCCATATTTTTTAAATTTCAAACATATACAAGTGTGATTTAGTTTTGAAGATCTCGTTAAAAGAATACACTGGTGCAGTCAAAATTTGATTTGAATACACGTTTTGTGATATATGATTTTTTTTCGAAGAGCCTTCCCGTGAGACCCACACATTGGGAGGCGGGGGGAAGTGGAATCGGGGGTATGCGTTGATGGCTCGGCTGACGCATGTGCGCCAGCGAGTTACGCCCGGGGAGAGAGGCTATCAAGAGGAAGCACCCGATGAAACGAGAGAGGCTGGGTTGGTAGCTCCGTACCACCTATAAAGCATGCCTTTGTGCATGCTGGGCGTCGCATCCTGTCTCCCGGGGCGGGCTCCCTGCGCGAAGATTTCAGAGGTGAGATCCCTTGTTCCTCCATTCTTCCTCTCTCTTGCTACCCAAGCCTGTGAAGCCTCTCCTCCTCCTTCCTGTGTGCACGCCGTTGTTTTCAGTTCGGCTGCTTTTTGGATCGGTTTGCGACGTCTTGGGTGTTGCTGTGTGTTTGGTACCCGTGGAGGATGCTAGCCTGCGCTAGTTATTCTGAAACCTCGCTGCCGTGCGGTAATTTCTGGGTGTTCGAGTGATGTGGAAATTTGGTTCGCGAGTTCAATTTGGAATGTGGAAACTGTGCCTGTGCGGTTGATCCCTGACTCGCTTCGTTTCGTGTTGCTCTCCGGTGTGCTATTTTTCCATTGGTTTTGCGAAGATTGGTTCGTCTCGCCGTTGTCTCGGCTCTGCGTAGGAGCACATAGTCATGCATTTCTGAATAATTTCGCCCCTCACTCTCGAGATCGTGTCCTTTTTTTAAATTTAATTTCGGTTCCTGCCTGTGATCAAGATATTTTAGTGTTCGCTGCTGTGCTAGTTCTTCGGAGGGCCCTGTTTAGATGTTTCGCGAAATTTTTTTCGAGTACGTTTCCTTACCTGCATGGCATATTAAATGTAGTCGAAAAAAACAACCCATTATATGGATGGAGTGTACTTCGCGAGACGAATCTAATGAGCCTAGTTAGGTCGTGATTAGACAATAAATTGCTACAGTAAACATGTGCTAATGACGGATTAATTAGACTCATTAGGTTCGTCTTGCGATTTACTGACAGAATCTGTAATTAGTTTTGTAATTAGTCTATATTTAATACTTCAAATGTGTGCCCGACATACTCGAAAAAAATTTCACGAAACATCTCAACAGGGCCTGAATCTCCGCCGTCTCTGGCGTGTGGTTGTTTTGAGGGTTTCGAACGATGTGGAAAATCGTGTCAGTGCTCGGATCGTGTTCTCTCTCGAGGAGTGCCTCAACCTTTTCCTGTTCATCTCGGTGGAGGCTCGGCTCTGCGTGAGATTTATGCGTCTGTTTTTGTTCACGTTTTTGTTTTTGGGAGAGTCGGCTAGAGATGCCATCTCTGTTCGCCCTTCACTGAAGTTGTGCTGCTGTTAACACCTTCCTGAATTTTAGAACTCGCTATTGTATAAATTGAATTTTGCTTTGCGAGATTTTGAACCGGGGGTTTTCTCTTGTCATTTAGGCCCCGTTCGGTTATCCAGACTTGGAATCCGGCCAGGATTATAAGCAGGCCCGGTTTGAGTTATTCCAGCTGTGTCACTCTAATCCGGCCAGGTTTAATTTTTACCGATCCTGCCAAACCGAACAGGCAAATTGATCCAGGCCAATCTCATACGGCGTCGAACGGCTAGCTTGTCATTGACGTATCACTTGCAGTAAAGTATCACTTGTCATTGACGTAGATACATAATATAGGCAACAATTTAAAACCAAGGAAAAACCAACAACGCAATACTTGTATCACTTGGTCCAGGTGATTTACCACAAGCAATCTAGAACCCAGGTTATGATCAAACAACATCCTAATTTAAAATTTCTTCTGGTCCTTGGCAGCAAATTCACTTGCCAACACATACACGCCACATATCATGTTCCATTCTGTAGCTTGTCCCATTCTGTAGCAAATTCACCTTTTTGGAGCTTCAAAGCACCAAACATTATGCCACACATCAGGATCCTGTGAACAAGAGAGTAGATCAGTTTTACCATTTGCTCCAAACATTTGTTTTATAGTTTGAACAGCAGTAACATAACTAGACAGGCTGCAAAACTACCAAGATGTCTAAAACTACAGTCTAGTAGAACACTTTGCTGCCATTATGCCTATCTTGAGGTACCAACTCTGTATCCTTATTGATCTTTATGTAATTCTCAGTCAGATGACAGCTAATATAAGTATTAGGGAAAATTATATAGTTACTGACAGAATATAATAGACAATGAAATCAAGTCACTGCTAACAGAATATAACACCAACACTTGCATTTCGGCTTCCAGCACCTACACCTTTAACAGAAGCTATCCCTTTCTTGGTATCTAAAATGCCGTAAACTAGAATTAATCAATGTGCTGCAACAGTTGTGAATCATTAAGAAAGATGACATACTGCTGCCCAATAGCTCTATAACAATCCATCCTCTTTCAAAACTGAAAGGATAGGAGTTCACAATCATGGCAATTTTGGGTATAAGATTAGAACCACTGGCCAGCAAATCTAATGTGACAGAATTGAACATACAAATAACTGAACACCTATAATATCCATATCAGAAAATTATATAGTTGCTGACAGAATATAATAGAAGCATTTACTGTTGCACTACAGAAATCATGTTAAATAATTTATCTCTGACACCTCAAATCTGTTGTGAGGAAAATAAGCCCAAGTGAGGTTGTTATGCACCATTTGCCAGATGACACCTCTTCGATTTGTTGGAATTCTGCCATTTGCCAGATGACAGATTTGTTGGAAGCACAGATGGTAGGTTGTTATGCACCATTCTAGCAAAGTTTTAAGGACATATGAAGGCTGCAAACATACCTGCTAAGCCATCTCACTTCTGAGCCAAATCAAGGCTGCTTCTTCATCTAATTCACAGGCACATATGAAGGCTTCTCTATTATCTTTGTTCTTGGTGAAGAATGAGTATGCTTTTGCCTTTTCTTCTTTCGTCATTTCCATTGTGTTCAAAACTGAGAAGCACCTTCTGATGGAGAAATCAGACACTTGAGCATTCTCCCTTTCCCTTGCCTCCCTTTCCTCCCTTTCCCTTGCCTCCCTTTCCCTTGCCTCCATTTCTCTCGCCCAAAGTGCAGTTTCATCTTCTGATTGTTTCTGTCGCATTTCAATGTATCTCTCCATCACTCCTTCTATTTTTTCAGACTTCCTAGGCCTCTTATCTCCCTTTTCATGCTTCTTTCTTGCTGGTGCAGCAGCAGACCTTCGCTGGCCACTTCTTTCAACAGGTAGAGCATCACTTTCTTCATCTCGTGACGGAATAACATCCCTTCCTTGTGGCTCATCTTCAGCATCCTCAGCAGCTACATTGGTTCTTCGTTGTCCACCACTTCTTTCACAGAATTCATCCTCTACCTCATGAACCAAATTGCCATCCCATCCTTGTGGCTCATCTTCAGCATGCCCATGTTGCTCAGAGGCTTCTTCCACATGTCCTTCCTCAAGAGAAGTGTAATTGTAGGTTCCTTCAGCCAAATGTCCTACACAATAACAAGGAAATATGAGGTCATCACAGCCAAATTTCCTGCACAATAACAAGAAAATATGGGCACCACAACGTACCATCATAAAGCTCTCCCAAGTCATCAAAGAGCGGAAAGCTTGCCTTGGCGTTGTTAAACTTCTTGATCTTAGGGAATGTCTGCACTTGAAGAAAAAATTGATCAAATACGAGGTTATCCACATAATTAATTCAAGAAATCAACTTCAAGAAATCAACTCACCACCATTAGATTTTCCCACATAGCAGGTGGTCCTTCAACCATATCCCTTTTCTCGTTCCACCTTGATCCGCTCTGTTGCCTTGCAGCTTTGAGCATCTTGTAGTCTCTCTTCAATTGACCTTCTTTCTCCTGAATTTGAGCCTTTGTGTAGGAAACAGACTTGTTTCTCACATGAAACTCCTTCACCATCTGGTTCCAACCTTCGGAGTTCCAACCATTGTCACCTCTATAGCCACTATCTTTAAAATCATGAAGAATCTCGACAAGGGACCTCTCAAGGGCTGGATTCCAATCTGCCCTTTGTTTCACTACATAAAACAATGGTCAGCCATCAAGAACATAAATTTCGCAGCATCAATAATAGAAAACTTAAAAGAAAGCATAAAGAAATATTAAACACCACACCTCTTGGAGAACTTCCACTCTTTTTTGCTCCATTGCATTTAGGGGAAGGCTTCTTTTTAGTTTTACTTGTTGTAGGCATGTACCTACGCACTTTTGGCGACGCACTCGTGTTGAACCTTGAGGGTCCTTTTCCAACCATAGCTTTTCAAACAAAAAAAACTTATTCATCAACTTATTCATGACACATGACTAATTTACAAGACCATTAACTTATTACATGATACGAGACTAATTTACAAGACTATTAACTTATTACATGATACGAGACTAATTTACAAGACTATTAACTTATTACATGATACGAGACTAATTTAAATGTGCTGGTACTGAGCCCACATTTCTTGGGCGATAGCATCTCTCAAAGCATTGCCTTCTGTAGTCCCTGGGTCACTGGTTTGATCATCATTTGGTAGAGCCACAAAATTTGTTGGATCAATATTATCTGGCTGATGATCTAACCATTCATCGTCTCCATGAAGTATCCGAATTAGATTGTGAAAGATAGCAGCAGCTACAGGTATTTTTACTTGATTTTCCAATGTGTGAAATGTGGCAACTTTGAGAATGGGGAAGCGTTTCTTAAGAACCCCGAAAGTCCTCTCCACATGGTTCCTAAGTATTGCATGGCGGTGGTTGAAGAGCTCCTTAGGGTTCTGTGGTCTTCGATGTCTAGGCCCAAATTCTTTCAAATGGTACCGAACTCCTCGGTAAGGAGCAAGGAAAGATGCAGAATTTGCATACCCTCCATCAACCAAGTAGAATTTTTCTGGTGGTACTTTGAAGCCCTTGCTCATAGCTGACCTTAGAACGGCGGAATCTGTAGCTGAGCCCTCCCATCCACTAGAAACAAAAGTTATGTTAAGATCAAAATCGCATGCGACCATCACGTTTATGCTTAGTGATCCTTTCCGATTTCTAAAAGGAGAATGCTTCTCAGGAGATATGGAAACAGGAATGTGAGTTCCATCAATCGCACCAAGACAATTCTTGAAGAAAGGATAGAATTCAGGATTGTCTTCGATTTTTGGGTGCACTTGATTAGGATCAGGAGGCCTAAGAAAACGAGGAGCGAGTGTGGGAATGACCACCTTAAAGAAGTGGTTGATGTGATGGTGGAAGGTGTCATTGCTATGCCCAAAGAATAGTTGAAGATCCTCATACGAAGCGTTACGACTGAGCATGTATAGGAAAAATCCCAACTTCTCCTCCACCGTGATCCTTGTATCAACGACAAGTCTTCTTCTTCTCAAATAAGTTGCCACCTCTCTGAATATGTGAGGTTCCATCCGAAATGCAACTTGACAATTCTTGACATGCCCTTCAAGGAGTCGGCGGACCTTAACCTCGCCTGTCTCTGATGATGTATGACGACGCTGCTTCTTTTCTCCCCCACCTCTACTTGAACCCATGAGATATAAGGCAGGGAACATAAACATCATCATGTCATCATCTTCTTGCTCCCTCCTCTTTCTAATACGATCTTGCAAGGAGATACTCATTGCAAAACTAAATATATAACTTAATATCAGATAGAAGTTGACAAGAATAGTTTTGAAAAGTAACTTCCAGTACAATAACAAAATCCATCCTGCCTTATAGTTTATCTGTTAAATTTGTTTAACTTGCAGTACAATAACTTCCAGTTACTACATAGATTAAAAGATGTAGATCAAAGATCTTCAACCACTGCTCCAAGTTCTAACTTTTATCAATACATTATAATTCAGAAACCGGGCTGGCAGTCTTACAGTTGTGATACTACCAACAACATGTTAGTCCATCCTTGATCATTTTTCTGGGTAGCTATGAAACAAACCAACAGCAGCAGATCAAAGATGATGGAATCGTTCAGTACCTCTTGGAGTTGGAACCGGATCCCAAGAAGGGGGAGCTTCACCTTCTCCAACCCGAACCGGCGCTGGAGAGATCTACAAGTAACAACATGAGAGAGTTAGGCTACCAAAGTAACAGCCAATTCAGAATACAAAAGGACCCTAGTTCACAGCTACCTATTAGCTAATTGTCCTACAGGCCTTGTTGACACAAAAGAAAAAAACACTCAAAATAAAATTAGTGTCCCCTGTTGGCTTTAGCTGATGGAATCCAGGAAACAATGCAGCAAGTGCCCAGTTCCCCAGCCCTGGGAACTGAAAAGAATATACCAGCCCAGGAAACAATGCATATATTGTGCATATAGCACAATAATAAAACAGTACTATGCTCTTTTTCCAGTAGCTAATAGCACAACTATCAAGAAGACACATGCAGAAATATGCTCTATATAAAAAGAAACAGAGAGAGTGCATATACCTATATAAGGTTGAACAAAGTGAACAAAATTGACAGGGACAAGACTACATGCAGAACAAAGTAAGCAAAATTAACTGTGCATATTACACTGATCGTGCCATCTTTCAACAGGTACATGGCAGACTGCCTAAATGATCAGATAAGAGGTGAAGTGGCACATGGTATGAGTGAAACTGCTTTGTTTGGTTCATGCACTACAATGGGATTACAACCTAATGATGGTGAGGTTACAGAATTCAAAGAAAGGTTTGAGACATTAAGAAAAAATCACTAAATTTGAGCTGGAAAAACATATCTACAAGTACAACAATAATGACTCCTTTCACCAATTTGTGCTAATTAAAGATTCAGGCACTCAAGCAAAGAGTTAAAGGCAGAGAAATAAACATCCAGGCACATAAAGATCCATGTGGGATTCTAATCCACCTGGTAAGAATCATCATCCCAACAAACCCCCAAGGCTACATCTCTAACAGCTAACCCAAATTACATATATAGTCAGGCTAAAGTGCAGGCATCATCATCTAGCAGTACTACTCGGCTGTTCTTCCCTCCCTTTCAGCGAACCGTTTCGTACGGGCTCTTGAAAACGGCAAACGCAGTGCCTGCTGCATCTCTATCTTGTGCTGCTCGAGATAGACTGACGACGTCTCGAGTCTCGACCATGCGGGGGGACAATGCCCATGTTACCATGTCACGCACCAAAAGCTCAATTGAACGAAACAGAGCATGATGCATGGGAGGACCCCAAAAAAGAAAATTGAAAGGCGAAGATGGTTCAAAGTTTAACTACCCTCAATAATCTTACACTTTGGTGGGAAAGTAATAATCAACTCTATTGATCCAACAATAGAGACAAATGTAATCAGCCAGATAATATTGATGTGGAGAAATACTTCATAATAAGTAATAATTTATTCTGCACAGGTTCGATCGGAATGGGGGAAATAAATAACAAGACAAGAAGAAGAAAAACCAAGAACATTCAACTGCTACAAGGCGGACACCCACGCCACGCCACGCGCATATCCATCCACTGCTCTGCTCTAGTGCTCTGCTGCTGCAAGGAGCAGAGGAGAGCACACCAGGGATGATGGGGGACAACGCGCCGCCGCCGCCGCCTCCGAGCGGCAACGGCAAGGCCGAGAAGAGCTACTTCGACGTGCTGGGGATCTGCTGCCCCTCCGAGGTCCCGCTCGTCGAGAAGCTCCTCGCCCCGCTCCCGGGGGTCCGCAAGGTCACCGTAATCGTCCCCTCCCGCACCGTCATCGTCGTCCACGACGCCGCCGCCACTTCCCCGGCGCAGATAGGTACGTACGGATTACCAATTCGGCCGTACCCCCATCCTCCACCCTCCTCCCGCTGTCGCATCGCAATTCCTCACCGGCCCCGTTGCTTATTATCTCGAATTCGTCCTCTTATTGCTGGGGTCACGCATCTCCTTCCGCCGGCATGCCGCGCCGCATCTCCTTCCGCCGGCATGCCGCGCCGCATCCAAGAAACGGAGGACGGGAGAGGGGAGGAAGAGAGGGCGGTGCTTACCGGTGAGAAGGCGGCGGAGAGGGGCGCAGCCGGGGTTGAGTCGCGCCGCCACGCCTCCAGCTCGCTCCGCCACGCCGCCAGGTCGCGCCGCCGCCTTGACGCCGCCAGGTCGCGCCGCCGTCGCCTCCTCGCCCTAGCGTCGCGTCGGTCTCGGTCGGGAGAGGAACGAGCGGAGAGGAACGAGATCCAGACGTGGTGAGGTGTGGATCGTATTCCGGGCGGAGAGAGGTGGAATGGGCCGTTCCAGACCTGTTTTCTTTCCGAGCCGGGCCAAACCGAACAGCAAAATTTTGTTGGACCTGGTTTTAAAACGGGCCGAAGTGATCCGCCTGGAATACGACCCGTTCCGGCCCGTTCCGGCCTAACCGAACGAGGCCTTAGGAGATTTATTGGTGATGGGATCCTCTCGTGCTCCGTGCTATCTACTACTACGGACTACGCGTGGTGTGTGTGCGCTAGTGCTGTTTTTTTTTTTTTTTTTTGCTGGAATGAATTTCAATTTTTACGTGATCCGGTGCTTCTCGGATTACGAAACCTTGCGAGTTTTTGGTCCTGGACTTTTGCTGTTTCGGGTGGATGTGAAGATATGTTTATTTGATTTTGCGAATAAACATAGTACCTTCGCGAGTTTTTTAGCTGCGTTTGTGATTTTGTGATGCCATTCTCTCGTGCTCCGTGCCATGTACGCGACTACGCGTGGCGTGTGTTACTGCTGTTCTTTTGGAGCGAAATTCATTTTTACGTGCTCTTGTGAGATTGCTGGCGAGTAATTTGGTTCGCGAGTTCCAAAATTCTGCGTGCGTGGGTGTTCTCTGGCCGTGTTTAGTTGGCATGTGAAATTTTTTTCAAAAGAGAATCTTACATGTATGAAGCACTAAATGTAGACGAAAAAACAATTCATTAAATGGATGGAGTGTATGTCGCGAGACGAACCTAACGAGCCTACTTAATCCAAGATTTGCAACAGTAATGCTACAGTAATTGTCTGCTAATTGTTAATTCATTACCCTCTAATTACCCGTCATTAGATTTGTCTCGCGATTTGCTGGCTAGATCTGTAATTAGTTTTACCAATAGCTTACATTTACTACTCTTAAATGATAAATTTTCTTTGACGTGACATCTCGAAAACTTTTCACCCTCCCATCTAAACACGCCCAGAATGCGTCTGCTTTTGGTTCACGCAGCGTTTCGGGTTGAGGAGCCAACTATAGATGGCGATCTCGGTTCGGCCCTCAGTCTCGAAATGTGCTGTTTCTTGCGAGGTTTGGTCCATAAATATGAGCTATGTGCCGTCTCTGATTAAGGTATTTTTTTATCCATCAATGAGGTGACGACAAGAGTCGACAAGATGGTGCGTATCCATTCGGCGGGGGGTCGCTCCGTGAAGGCGAAGAAGGCCGGCGTCCAGGCGACCAAGGGGTACAAGAAGATGAAGAACGACGCTCCCCGTGCTGCCGCCCGTCGCCACTCCGGCAGTGCCCGTCGCCGCTGCCGGCGCTGTGGGCGATGCGCCAGTGGCCCTGCTGGAAGCCTTCCCGGCGGACCCGTTATTTCCAGTTGGTGGACAGAACTAGTGGGGTCCCAGCTCCCCCGACCTGGCTTTCATTTCATCGCGTTCTATCTGTGTGACGTTTTATGGTAGATTGTAGCGTATGATGTCTTGACCTTTTTGTCAGTGATGTTAATGCATATCAGTGGGTCGTTTGAGATGATAATCTGTTAGTCCTATATTGCATCGTTGATTGTCCCTTTTTTTTCTTTTGCGGTCTGATGGGGTGAGATGCGAGCAAGTACTCCGTCCGTCTCAAAAAGAAGGTCGTTTTAAGTGTTGGGCACGGAGATTAAGAAAGGGCAAAAAAAGTAGAGAGCGCACAAGAATCGAGAAGGAACAGATGAGAAGAGAGATAGAGATAGAGGTGTATTGGAAAGCGAGAACGACACTCTTTTTGGGACAAATTTTGAAGGCTAAAACGACCTTCTTTTTGGGACGGAGGGAGCATTCAGTAGCCATGGGTCAATGTCTCACAAGTGGCATTGCAAACCAATGGAGCGGCAGGTTGCACGGACAAGAATGGCAAGCGTGCTGGTGTGCCGAGCCATGACTCGCAGTCGCAGAGGCGCCTCCTCGATGCCCATCGCATCGGATGCGTGCTTGATCGTGTTCAACTGCCGTGGCGATTCGCGTGCCTCTCTGTCCGGCTGCTGTCAAGGCGCCGTGAGTTCGTCCGTCCGACACCACCACGCACAGTTGGCTGCTCAGAATGAGGGCCGCGTTTAGATGTTTCGCGAAAAAAATTTATAGTATGTCGGGCACACATTTGAAGTATTAAATATAGACTAATTACAAAACTAATTACAGATTATGTCAGTTCATCGCAAGACGAACCTAATGAGTCTAATTAATCCGTCATTAGCACATGTTACTGTAGCAATTTATTGTCTAATCACGACCTAACTAGGCTCATTAGATTCGTCTCGCGAAGTACACTCCATTCATATAATGGGTTATTTTTTTCGACTACATTTAATATGTCATGTATGTGAGGGAACATGCTCGAAAAAAAATTCGCGAAACATCTAAACAGGCCCGAGGTTGAAAAGTCCAGGATTTTGTTTGGACTATAGGAGGTGTATAAAGTCCATTTCACCCTTTCTTTTGAAAAAAAAAGTGGAGAATAGTGAGGGTATTTTCGACTTTACATAATTCGTTGGTTGGTATTTTCGACTTTACATAATTCGTTGGTTGCTTTGCCCTGCTTAACACCGAATTAGATGGGTTTTGTAGACAGTTGGGGTGCAACTGAAAATTAGTTCACCTTTTAGTCCACTCCTTTGGAGCTCCTAGAGCTAATTTTTACCCAACTAAAGATTAGTTGCCTACCAAGCATGCTCTCTACGAGCGGCTCCTGACGAGGGTTGCTGAGGACAGGCACGCTCCGCACTGACGCGCAGCTCTCAAGTCTCTCCTGGTGCTGGACGAGTGGGCAGCTTCTCGGATGCCACGGGACAACGGATGAACTACTCCAAAAGGCCAAAAGCACGTACTCCTACGGCAGTGCCTCCCTATGGGAGTAAACGCGAGTTCATCCATGCCTTGCAAGTGTTGGCTGGGTGCCAGCGCTTGGCCGGCTTTGCATTAACCCAACCCCATTGATCGGCAAATCTGATTGCTCAACCCATAAAGGAGGACGGTGCTGGTGACCGGCGAGTTTTGTCTTGGATAGCCTCGTCTACGCCACGTAAAGAACCATTGACACCATCGACGGCAAGCGCCGGGCTTTTTCGTCTGGTTGGCCGAGGAGCACGTGAGGTCGTCAGTGTCTCACAGGGCGGTTCATCAGACCCTGAGAATTGACACGTACAGAATCTCGCTTTCTGCTGCTGAGGTTGGTGGGCCACCGGTTATAGACAACCCAACCGGCTCGTCGTGGGCGTTCACCGCGCGCATATCTATCTCAAGGAGACGAGATGGAGTGATGGACCATGGAGCTTCTGCCCATCCATCTACCCGACGGTGACCATCAGCAACAGAGTGTCACTTTCTAGACCATAACCAGCGATGCATTCGAATTGGAAGAAGCAAAATTGTATCATCATCAGTGGATAGTTTGCTATTAAAAGCCACGGAATTGCATGATGTACACAATACACATCTAAGAAGCTGCAAGCTTACTAGCCAGTGGACACTGATTGACATCATCTGCGTAAAAGGGTAGAAAAGGATTGGTTAGCTCTAAATACTTCTGGAAATCCAAGAAGTACTGGACTTAAATACGAGACTAAATTCTTTTATAAAAAGTAAAATCTTATTGGAAATCGCTATCACTTTAACTGATGGTAAATCCACTGAATTATAAAACCACTTTCAGCTACACTTTTATTGGTGTAGTAATAACTATCAATCTATCATAAAACTACACTTTTAAAGTTGAATTCCAAAAAAAATCTATTTTCATCATTACTCGACTAATTTCTATCTCAACCCAGTTCCCAGTTAGTGTTTTGGGCCAGGTTGAATTTTCCGGCCTGCAAATTGCTTCCGTGAAGCCCATCCAAGCCTCCTCAGCGGGCCTTTTTCTTTTCGGGTACTTTTAGACTGGGCCAAAAATAATCGGGGTCCTATTTTTGGATCGTATTACGTGAAACAGCGGCCGGCCTTTCTGGGCACGCACGCAAGCGACGAGAGATACACAGCGCCTCGCACACGAGCCACAATGCTACTGTTACTAAAGTTCCAAAAAAAAAAAACTAAAGTTCCAAAAGGATTTCTAGTTTCAAGTTCCTAATTGTTTGTATATCGGTATCCTATTTGTTCCCGTGCGCATGTCCGTTCAATAATAAAACCCTAAGCCTTTGGTCAAAATCCTCTCTCTACACATCGAGATCTCGATCTCCAGTCTCTACTGTTCGATCGATTGTGAACTTCTGTTACGGCGACTCGGTGCACGCAATGGAGTCCTTCAGCTACAGGTGCGTAGGGACTTCCCTTCTCTTTCTGTCTGCACGTGCGGCACCTATCTGCCACTGCCGTCGACTCCTGACCTTCACGCCCACGGCTCACCGCAATCCGTACGGCCTAGTAGTATCTCTCTTGAACAAGAGAGATTACATCTTCTCTTGTAATTAGTTGAATGCTACTTTGGTTTACGAATTCTAGCCCGTGCTTGTTGAAATAATATGATATATACTCTTTACATGTATTGAAAAATTATTTTGATTTGTTTTTCTTTTAGTATCTATATATGTTTGTTCCAATTTTCTTTTGAAGGCACATGTTGTATTTTTTCCTTGATTGTGCATGTTTAGATTTGAATTTTAGAAATATAACTCATGCACCAATGCATCTGCTAAATGTTTAGAATTGTCTTTCTTAAAAATTCAACATTTGATCTTTATGGCCATTGCACTATTTTAAATTATACTGGACAGACCCCCTGAGGCCCTGACGTCAGAGAATTACTATTTCAGAATTAGTTGCTCCATGTGACCATGCCATTATATTTCCTATCCTTATGCTAAAATATACCAATTAAGAAAGACAATGATTTGTGTAGTCCGTATGAACAGAACAGTCGAAATCCATTTCGCCATTGTTGAGCACATATCCTCACTCCATGGTGCATGCTCACTCAGATCTCAAGCACGTGTACAGTTTGCGCCTCTTGCAGTCTTACCCAACCATTTTAGTTAGTCCATGCCTGATTGCAGTTCAGCTCATGAACGTATCACTTGTAGTACGCACGAATAAAATCTAGTAGTACATTGTTCTTTCAGTTGTATGGTGAAGTTTACGCATTGCGGCACTCGAAGGACAACTCCCATTTTGTTATGCAGAGTACGTATCATCATCGAGGTTACCCGCGGCAAAGGGCGCGCATTCTCGCGGTCATCCATGACGCGGCGCAACGGCGGCCGGGGGTTTCCACCGGGATGCGACATGAGGCGCTGCCGCGTCGTCGATCACGGAGCCATAGTCGCTTCTGCTTTGTTTATGCGTCGCTGGAGCTGAGAGGACCTGAGGCTCTCACGGGTCGCTTTCTCCTCTCCAATTTGTAGGGAGCCCTGGAGGATATCATAATGATGCAGTTGGTGACTTGGTTCGCTCTATTTGGTTCTGCTTATTTTTTTCTCTTGGTAAACGTCTCAACTCACATGACTGCGGGACCATCGTGCTCATCAGCGAAGAGGAGGAATCGATATCTGTCTTGCTTTCCACATCTTATCTTATCGGAACCACATCATATGTTTATTCAAAGAGAACACACCTACGTACTTGTTCTTCGCCCAACACAGATAACGCTTGCAAGCCGTGATTCTCCCGACAAATTTCTGTTTCGAATTACATTTTTCTCCTTCCTACTTGGCGATTATCCCTTTTGCTGCTTGCCATTTTTCTGAGTCGCGCAGGCTCTTTGACCAAAACCAGCTCGAACCAGAAACCCGAAACAACACGACGCCTCCTCTGCACTCTGCCCGCAAGGCCTAACCGTGCCGCTGAAAGCAATACACCGCCGCTCCTCGCCGCCACGCCGGCACCCACCTGCGCGGCTGCGCCGCCCTCCAGGTACCGCACCTTCGCCTCGCCTTGCGTCTCCCGTGCTCTCAGCGAGGCAACCGCCGCCTCGTCCCGCCGTGTCGCCGAGCTGTACGGCGAGGCCGGCAGCCCCGCCGGTCGTCCCCAATCTACGCAGGGCGGATTGTTCTCCCCCGTCCCGGAGGCGGAGAAGACCGCCCCGAACGCTCCGGGAGCCGTTTGCCGGCCGCCCGGCCCGGGATGTCGTCGAGCAGGTTCTCGCCGGCGCTGCAGGCGTCGGATCTCAACGACTTCATCGCCCCCTCGCAGGACTGCATCATCTCCCTCAACAAGAGCTCATCCTCCCGCCGCCTCCCGGTACTGACACCGCCCTCTCCGCCTGGTCTCGTTGTTTACCCTAGTATCTCCGTGTCCTGATATATGCACCAGCTGAGGTCTGAGTGCAGTTTGAGTTCACCCACCATACTTGTTCTAAAATCTAGACGGTGGTGTGTGTGATCGATATTCCCGATATAATATGTAGTGATGTTGAGCAGTAGGCAGTAGCCTGTGCTCGGCAGGCAAAGACATGGCAAATAACAAAAAAATGAGAAGTAAGGATGAAGGAACATGAAATGAAAGTAATTGGTCTTCTCATGTTTGCTTCTGCATGATAAAATACGAAGGACGAAAATTGTGTTATCTACAATTAAACTCTTAATAAGTGTCTTTTTCTTCAAAATTTATACATTATAGATTAATAGCATAGTGCCCGTACGTTGCTATGGTAAAATATTAATTTTATTATATTCACTAATAAGAATATCTCATATTTTTTAAGTTTACTCAAGATGTTATAAAATTAAACACACTGCAATCTAGAGTTATTTACAAAAGTTCAAAGTACCATACAAAGTTTGTATCTTCCATAATGCAGTCATGATCAATGGACTCCTTCAGAGTTTGCATCATCCAAAATGCTCACTGTAATAAGTTGACACCTTGAGTTGGCAATCTCATTGTGTGGTTGTGCGCCAGCACTTGTTCTGAAATAACATTATAGTGCCAACAGTTCAATACATATGACTATATGAGATAGTAAAACATGCAGTATTATAGTGCCAACAGCTAAACTTATCTGACAGCAAAACAAAGCCCTCAAAGGGAACACTTATTAGACAGCATAACTGAGCAATTCAGAATAAAAAGACTCCACTTAAATTATGTTGATCCTCACAAGTGTTACAATAATACAAGCATTCAGTAGAGGTATGTGCAAAATTTCAACTTCACAATACCACATCTCGGAGGGGATCTCTACGCTTAGCTCCACATGCTGAAGCTGAACAGACTTCTCTGCTGCAATGATTAAACAAACCTTCTCCAACTGAAATTCATTTTACTCAATTGTGGCATTGTGTTATTACTTTACGATGTATTAGGAAATTCCTTGTAGTGAACTTGACGCCAGTCAAATATAAATTGAAAGGTTGCGAGAGAAACAACAAAACAAGATGCTAGTAATCTCATTTGCGATTTCATATAGGAACCAAAATTCAAATAATGGTGTATAGCAGTGGTCAGGACTGAGTGTAGCTGTCTTTGTAGCTACAAAAAGTAATAGAGTTTCTTTTCCTTCCTCTGATTTTTTTAAATAATGCTAGCTGGAATTCTTCCTGCACGGTAAAATGATGGGAAAGAGATTAAGCACTCTATAGGTTTTATGTCCACAAATTTAGTTTCCAAAGTCATCAAGCTCTTCTTTTCTTTTCATTTTCTTTTGAAAAGATGCCATCAAATTTTATATGTAGTTTTGTGTCTGTTGACCACGTTCATAAACTTTATATAACATGATGTGCAAAGGAAATCTGGAATATTAATGCATTTCCTAGCACAAAGTTGGCTTAGCTGAAATATGAACCACTGTGCATGCAAGTCCTATATATTATCCTTGTCATAAGTTCATAACTTGGGTGACCTGGCATCTCACTTCAGGCTAAACCGATAACTTAGAAATAACATTACTCTATCACATGTTCAATTGCAAAATGTAATAAAAAGTGAATACTACTTTGATATGTCAGTGTAATATCGCTATAATTGCTCCCAATCTGACATCATTAAGAATATTGTTAGCATGACACTAAAACACCAGGAGTCCTAAATGTTTTAAGAGTATTGAGGAGTGCAGCTAGACCCTCTTGTTCCCTATCCTGAATTAGTTATCTAACACTGATGGCTTCCTAAAAAAAAATTAATAAACTGGTGACTGATCAAACACAAATAAACCATTGGTGAATCTTTTACATGCTGCAAAAATAAATCACGAGTTATTAATATAAGCTCACAGGTGCAAGAGCTCCAGATTTGCAACAGAATCTCAGTTTACAAGCCATGGGCACTCCTGTAAACAAAACCAATAAATTGCTGGTTATTTTGAACATTTTTTTCATAACTAAGTAGCTAATGCAATTTCAGCAATGGGTGCTTCCAGAATTCACTATTAGCCAATTTACAAATTGCAAGCATCAAAATTATATGATATCATACAATCAGGCAATCTCTTTTGCTATTATTTACTATGAGCTTTCTTGTTCACCAAAAGGAAGACCTGAGAAGCAATAAGTATACTGCTACCTGAATCAAATAAATGGACATACGAAACCAACCAATGCGAGATTCCTACCTGATTCAAAAGGACAACCTTCCTGATTGTGCCACATGACGCCCCGGTCCTTTGCCGATGGTGCGACGTGATCCAGAGGGAGCCTTGCCCCAGGCCATGACAATCGAGCCACACGTCCATGACGCGGAGGAGGACGCAACTGATCATGCCGACGAGGACGAGGTCGCGTGCCCTGCCCTCCGCTTCTTACCATTGTTGCTGGCCTGCTGCTCTCGCTCCGGTCACCTCTCCGGCTTTCTGTGCCAGCGTAGCCCGCGCAGCCACCTCTCCAGGCCTTGTCGAGCAGCTCCTTATCCACGGCGTCAGATCAGCTTTGCCATTGCCGCCGTCTGCTAGCTCAAAGCGGAAGACGGGCACACGCACGGTCGGGATCGTGACCACGGCGAGCGCTGCTATGGCAACAGGAGATGAAGACGTGGTCGCCGCCGCCGAGGTCCACCGTCCATGAAGACGTGGTCGACCTTCTTGAATCCGCGGAACTTGCTCCGGCCGCAGAAAGTGATCGAAGGTTGTGGGAGGAGTGCTCCGGCGTGTGGGGTTTGAGGCCGCGAGTGGGGGCAGAGGCGGTGGCGTTGAGGCCATGTATCGGCGTCGTTCCTGGAGGCGTGTACACGTCCTTCGCCGGCGCCGCGAAGTACCTTTTGATCTTGGCGCAGGCGCTCCCGAAACAACCACCGTCCATCAGCAACGTGTGCTCCACCACCTGGCTGTGCAGTCGACGACGTTGAACCAGCGCTGCGGCACATGCATTCTGTGGCGCATGTGAATCACGCGGCGGCCATGACGCAGACAGTGCGACAGCAACGTGCGTCACTTGCCGGCGTAAAAAACGGAGATCGTGGGGTGGCCGGACGGTTTGATTTCTTTCCATCATCGCAGCGGCAAAAACGGCGAGCGGGCGGGGGCGATGGCGCAGAGGCCCACCTGCCGGCGCTAGGATAGCAGAGATAGCGTGACGCTAATTGCGACACCACGGTTTGACGGGACCTTTATCCTAATCCTTCTTTTTAGGTGTAGAGATAATAATAGCATCAAGTGTTATTTTCTCCAACTATGTCTTAAATGTGCTTCAGTGCGTCAGAAGAAAATTATGGCCTGTAATGAGAGGACATTTTGTCTTCAGATAATCAGATGTACTCATGTTCATTCTGTATGCTATGGTAATTCTCCATAGGCATTGATGTTACCAAATACCTTGATCCTATAGTTTTGCACTGAAGGACTAACCCGGTATGTTTGCTACCCTTTCGCACTAGAACCCATGTAGCACCAAGCTGGAAGATCAATATCTGCTATTTAGATGCAAACAAGAAAGCTAGGCAAAGTTGTACCATGCTCAAGAAGCCCTGATCACCATACTTTCACCTACTTGCTGTATAATATGGTAGCACAGCTTATCCACAATTTGTAGGACATTTACAACATAATTCCTAGCTTCATTCTACTTTTATCAGATCAGTTAGGAAAAGTGTCATAGCCTGCCAAATGAAAATTTCCACATTTTTGCCAGCAACCTAGCTGTGTTCATTTCTTCTTATAATTAGCTTAACATCTGCGCCAGTGGAACTTCATAAAGCAATTCTTCGTCTACTGCCTGTCAACCATTCCCCATATTTCTGACACTGAAATTTTACAGATCAAACAAAAGGAAAATACAGTGAGCACAAAGCCTCTAGAGGAAGCAGTCAAGATTTCACTAAAAGACTGTCTGGCATGCAGGTCTTTTTCTTTTTGTTTTTTCACTCTGCAAACCAGTTCTAAAATAAATAACATGCTCAAATTCAATGAATTCTGATTGTTACTTTTTTTTAATCTTAGTGGTTGTATAACATCAGCAGAGACGGTTATGCTGGAGAAGCAAAGCTTGGGTGACTTCATTGCCCGCATAAACTCTGGCAAAACTGTTATTGTATCTGTGTCTCCCCAATCAAGAGCATCACTAGCTGCTTTCTTTGGTCTTTCTCAATCACAGGTAATTTCATGGGCTTCCCATATCCATTCCCCTGTCAGAAGCAGCACCCCGGCTCATGTGCTCTTATAAATGTTTGAAACATCACCTTGGATCATGTGCAATAAATGTTTCCCACAAGTCTTTTTTTTTTGGTAAAAAAAGTACTGTAAAGTTGCACTCTAATTATGATATCTGAAGCATAATGTAACTCCTTTAATTTCAGGTCCTCAGAAAACTTACTGCTTTGTTCAAATCGATGGGCGTAAAGGCCGTTTACGACACAAGCTCAAGTCGAGATCTATCCCTTATTGAAGCATGCAATGAATTTGTATCACGTTATCAGAAAAACCAATCATCTAGTGGCCAAGAAGCTGGAGCCAATCTGCCAATGATTTCATCTGCATGCCCAGGTAAATTTTTTGTTGGAAGTTGGATAGATGACATGAATACTTATATAATGTAGTTATACTAATGGTCTGATACTATCCTTTTCTGCATTTTCTTTAGAAATAAGTACAGGATTTGTTCGCAGAATATGTATGTAACCGCTCTGCCTCTTGCAGGTTGGATATGCTATGCTGAAAAGACTCTTGGTTCATACATTCTACCTTATATCTCATCAGTAAAGAGCCCTCAACAGGCAATTGGTGCAGCTATTAAGCACCATGTGGTTGAAAAACTAGGTCTCAAGTAAGTATTTGCCTCTGCTCTAGATAGATCTTGAAATCATTTGTTACTACAATCACAAAAATTCTCTTACTTGTAAGGTGTCTGCGACACAACTTGGCAGTACTATGTTTGCAAAAGTCATAACACCATATTTGATGTATTTGTTGTTTTTAAGGTTAGTTATTAGTACATGATCTATTGTGTTGGTAATCCAAATTTTCACAAAAGGAATGTTGATACAAGTTAAAGAGAGCTGACTGCCTGCTTCCCACTGACCATTTTGATTTTTGTTTTAAGAAACCCACTCTAAAATATGTGTTGTAAAAAATAGCAGAGGTGCACGGGTGTGGTTCCGCATTCCCTTTCATAAACTTAGATCCACTGACCAATTCCACTTTATAATCTTATTGTGTTCAGTTGAGTAGGCGAATGTCCTTCATTTTCACTAATTATTTTGAAATAATTGCTGTTCTTTATATACTGTTATCCTTTCTGGTTTTTACTTCTTCAAACTTTTCTGGGTATGTAGGCCGTATGATGTCTATCATGTTACTGTGATGCCATGCTATGATAAGAAGCTAGAAGCTGTCAGGGATGATTTCATTTTCTCAGTAGATGGTAAAGAAGTCACAGAGGTGGATTCAGTACTGACAACTGGTGAAGTGTTAGACCTGATACAGGTTGCTGACTTGTTTCTTTTGTCAATATGATGAATATGAAAAACTAGGGAGACACTCCTTATGATTTATGTGTTTGTGCAGTCCAAATCTATCGATTTCAAGACACTAGAGGAATCTTCCTTGGACAGATTGTAAGTCCATGTGCTTGGTGTTTGTTCTGTACCTGACACATCAAATATCTTTTCAAGTGCCAGTATTAATTAATCATAATATGTTTGGATGCTACTTCTTTCTATAAATTTAAGGCAACTTTATTTAACCACTTGTTGTGAGAAAAAATCAATGGAATTGTCATGTATTACCATAATATACACGGTTCTTTTATCCCTAATTATAATTTGTCTCAGAATTGACAGATATTTTTGCCTAATTATAACACAGGCTAACAAATGTTGATGAGGAAGGCCATCTCTATGGGGTTTCTGGAGGTTCTGGGGGCTATGCAGAAATAGTCTTTCGCCATGCTGCACGTGCAATCTACAAAAGAGAAATAGAGGGTCCTCTTCATTTCAGAACCTTGCGAAATTCTGATTTTCGTGAAATTACATTGGAGGTAAACTCATTTCCATATGGAGAAAACCATGGAGTCTTTTGCAAAACTAGAGTGAGCTTGTGTTATATGTGTGTAACAATTACTAAATGCTGCTTGTGCTATCAGGTGGAGGGCAAACCTGTTTTGAAGTTTGCACTTTGCTATGGATTCAGGAACCTGCAGAATATTGTTAGGAAAATTAAGATGGGAAAATGTGAATACCACTTTATTGAAGTTATGGCATGTCCTTCAGGTACTTCATTATGATAACCTTTGCATTTTACTTGCAGGAAGTTCTGAAGTGTAGGATCTGATATCCTCTATGATGCATTTACTCTATTACTTTTCTGCAGGTTGCCTGAATGGGGGAGGTCAGATAAAGCCTGTTCAGGGCCAATCTGCCAAGGAACTTATCCAGCAATTGGAGAGTGTGTACACACAAGATGTATGCTACTAACTGATCTCCTATATTTCACGTATAGTTTACAAGTCAACTTGCTTATCTGTGTGCATGTTTGTCTTGACTAGCTTAAAGTAATCGACATTCATGTAGGAGACATGTAGATTTTGTAGTTGATATACCCCTACTCGCTGCTCAAACTTTTTCACATGCAGATGATCTACCTGTTGTTCTGTTATATTCTCTCCTACATTTGTATCTAAGAATACTTTATCTTTGGGTTGCTTCTTTGTCTAACGTTTGGCCCTAGTTGTTTGATTTTTTTCCCATGTTAGAATAGATGATCTACATTTATTATGCTATATTCTCCCCTACACTACACGTGTGTTTTAGCTTTGGGTTTCTTCTTTGTCTAATGTCACTAGCTTGCTACCCAGCGTGCTACTCAATACTGCGATTCTGCCTCTGTCAATAGAGGGAAAGTAAAACTGTCTGTTCAACTGTCAGAGCTGCTATTCCTTCTCTAGTAGCTTCGTTGAGCTGAACAATTCTGAACTTACAGACCATTTATTCCATGTTATTTATCCTTCTGTTTTCTTTTAGATAGGAATTTAGGATGCTATTTATGCTTGAATTTGTTACCATAATCTTATCCTCAAGTAGGAATATGTTACAACTGATGAGTGTTTTTCCTAGCTGTCATTTGGCAAGAATCCCACACGAATTTTTTACTTTTTGCTTGAGTTATTAATTATTATGCACTTCCACTAATTGCGTATCTTGTGTGCCAGGTATCAATTTCTGATCCTTTCGATAACCCTATCACAAAAAGATTATACGATGAATGGCTGGGGCAACCTGGTTCAGAGAATGCAAAGAAGTACTTGCACACAGATTATCACCCTGTGGTGAAGAGTGTGGCCTCCCAGTTACAGAATTGGTGATAGTGTGGCTTGTTTTTGCACTGAGAATTCCTATGTACTTGAAGAGCCACGGGGGACTTTGGACTTGCACGCAGTGCAATCATGGCGTCTTCATGCTCAAGGGAATATTGATCACACAGCAATATAAACGTCATCAAAGATTTTTTTTAATCTTATAGAGCAAAGAATTTTTTGGTAGGCGGTAGGTTTTCAGCTGCTTTCTGGCCTTCTGGGTAATGTTGTACACTGCCAAAGGGAAAGAGTAGATGAATTGTAATATGTCAAAACGAACAAGAAAGGTCTCGATGACCTTTCCTATATGTAAAAAGAGAGCTTTTGGTTACCCAGTGTTTGCTTTACATTCTTTAAGCAAATTTGAATGCAGTTCTATCAAACACCTTTTAGCTTCTTGACTCTGAGGTAAAAAAAAAAAAAGAAGGCGCCACCATTAGAATTTGGGATGAATCAATTGTTCTCAGGAAACACTCCCATCAAGCATGGTGTGTACGGAAAAGACATGTCTATATGTTCAGTGCTGCAATGTAAGTCTAAGGTGCCCATGTCTTGAATCTTTGAGCAACCTAAATGATAGGCGATCCCTCTTTCTCCTCTTGCGAATGACTGATGCAAGAAGACAACCTCCTTGAAAGGATGGAATCCGAGGAAATGAATGTACAAGGTCTGGCTCTCGTAGTAGAATTCTGTGTCATCGTCATCCCCGCTGCAGCCGCCAGCCCCGTCAGCAGACTCAGGAACATCCTCCATGTCAGAGCTCCAATCCGCCAATTGTCCTTGGTCTTCGTCGTCGCAGCCTGCTGCGTCCTCTTCGTCGAGGTACCGTAGGAGCCATGGCCCGTCGCCACGATGGCGGTAGCTCGTGCTTGGTGGCAGCAGGGGCTTCAGGTTCTCCTCACACCTCAGCACCCACTCCGGCTGGCCGTACGACGACTCGTCGAGGCGCCAAACATGAAGCCGGCATTTGTAGGGGTCAACTGATGCATAGTACACCCCGTCCTTCGATTTCCCCAGGTAAAGCCGATGATGATATTCTGAACGGTGATAAAGCCGATACTTGCTCGTGTTTATTCTAGGTAGAAAAAGAAGAATTAATTAGCAAGAATGCTGCACAATTAGTATATATAAATAATGTGTATGATGTAAGGAATTTGGTTACAGTGGTTAATTACCTCATTACAAAGCCGTTGCGGAACTGCACGTACAGCCTTCCCCGCCAGAAGGCGCTGTAATTGAAATAGTCATATTCGTTGGATGGATGCTGCGCTTCATCCCATTCGAATGTCCTCTCCTCCCACTGTCCCGTCTCCGACGAGAAGACGAGCAGGAGTAATGGCGAGGGCAGTGGCTTGTCGCAAGGAAGCTTATTAGGGACCGAGAACACCTCGTAGTGCGGCGACACGGCCGGATCGAACGCGAGGAACGTGTCGCGGTAGTAGAGCTCCGGCAGGGGGCGGGGCAGGCGCGCCCACCGCGCCGTGGCGGGGTTGACCACGGCGTCGTAGAGCAGGAGCAGGCCGTTGCAGTGGTCGCACAGGGCGGCGCCGGCGGCGTCGAAGAAGCCGTCGAAGCCGCCGCCTGTAAGGTTACCTGATCTGACGCCGCCGCAGGCCGCGGTGCCCGTCGAGGAGGGCCGGGAGAAGAAGGGCGGGAACCAGAGGTCGCTGGCCCCGAGGAAGATGCCCCCGAGCGAGAGCGGCAGGAGGTCCGCGCGCAGCAGGCGGCGGCCGTCGATGGCGGCGCGCCAGGACCTGCAGACGCAGCGGGACGTGGCGAGCCAGCGCGGCGCCAGGCGGGCCAGCACGTCCGCCAGGAGGTCGTCGGGAAGCAGGTCGGCGGCCATCCCGGCGTCGACCTCGGCCTGATCGATGGAGGAGAACGCGGCTGGCTTTGGTTGTTCTCGTGTTTAGAGAGGCCCGGATGGATTGGGTCGGGTTCGGTTTGGACACGGCGCAAGTCCGGGACAAGCATGATTCGGCACGAATTCAGATCAGCCAGGACATGAATGATGAATCTAACAAAGATGATGAACTTTACTTTGATGCGGTACTGCATATTGCTGCGAGTTCCAATCGCAGAATATTTTTTTTTTGGAAAAATTCCAATCGCAGAGTCGACCATGTGGTAAGGCTGCACAAGATCTTCTATGCAAAAAGGGGAAAAGTGTAGCTGGAATGATACATCTGTGATCACATCTGCAGGCAGGCAGCGGGTTGGTTCTACATAAATTCAGGCGCCGGTTCAGTCTGGAGCATGTCGGGGAGCACCTCGAGCATGTACGTGAACAATCCGCCGAGCAAGAAGATGAACACGAACGCCAGCACGATCTTGGCGATGTAGACAGAAGTGCCCCTCGTCGTCTCCCTGGCAACTGAATCCTTGGCAGCCCGCGGGTCACCCCGTTTCTGCAACAATCGACGCGAACAGAATTAATATGTCCAACCATGCTGAATCAGCTCATGATTCATCAGCAAATCAAACCAAACTTTATTTTGTTCATCAGGCCAGCAGGATGCAGCTCGGTACAAGACTAAAAAGTCGTCGCGTACCGTGTCAGCGAGTGGTGCCGCGTGGTGGATCCCGGGCGCGTCCTGCGCGGTGACGGTCTGCAGGCGCCAGCCGCGGCCGTAGTCGGCGAGGGCGGCGCTGGGCCCGAAGCTGACGGGCTCCTCGCCGTCGTCCCTGACGGCCTCGACGTGAAGCGCCGGCGGGGCCCCGGGCTCGAGCTTGCGGTTGATGGCGTGCAGCGCGTACCGGGCCGTCGTCCCCGCCGCGAACCGCCGGACCTTGCCGGAGCTCCGGCACGTCACCTCCAGGAACTGCCGACAGGCACAGAAACGCGCGCGCGCACGAGCGCTGTCAAGGTTTGCCTGCTCGGCGAAAGAGAATTCCGGGGGACAAGCTTGGCGGGGGGTTTGAGCGGTAGGAACTAGGAAGGAGAGCTGATTTACCGGCGGCGGAGGGGTCGGAAGGCCGCCAGCGCCGTCCTTACTCGGCGGCTCCGCGTCTTCAGGCTGCTGCCCCCGCCGCTCCATCGCCGCGCGCGCGCGCTCTGTCTCGTCCCGTCGCGGTGGCCGCCGCCGCTAGCGCCCTTCCCCCTAGGATTCGTGACGGGGGGAGGAGGTGGGTGGTGTCGCGTGGCTCTGGTTGACTTCCCTTTCGGTTTGGGTGGGGGACTGGGGGTGTCGTCGTGCGGGGCGGCCAGCTGACTCCCCCGCCACGCGCGTGTGATTTGGCATTTTGGCTCCTTTGGTGGCCCGGCCGTGGCGGAGCAAAACCGGTTGCAACTTGGAAGGATGGAATCAGGAAATCAATGTGCTTGCTGTTCTGGTAGAATTCTTTAGCCCAGTCATCCCCATTGCAGCCGCCTGCTGCGTCCTCTTCGTCGAGGTACTGTAGGAGCCATGCCGGAGTTCCGGTCACTGCCTGGATGTTGGATCGCTAGGGAGCATCGGCTACTAGAACTATAGTTTTTTTTATTCTATTTTGTTTGTTTCTTGTTCTTTTTATGAAGGAAGTTCTTCATAGTTCATACACCACACAACATACCTACACAGAGTATGTGCTTTTCTTTTTACAAGACGAGATGGTGGTGAAAGCTATAGACAAGTAGCCGCAGGAAGAAGAGTCGACATGACAATCATGATATGAAACAGAGATCGTGAGGTAAGCAAATATTTACTTCTGTTTCCCGTTTCCATTTACAGAGACTGCATTTCTCTGACGTCAAATATACTTCAGCGCTGAATATTCACAGCAAAGAACCCGTGGCACCTGATGACATGCATCAAGTTTTCATTCATGCCCTTGAGCAACTTAAACATGGATGTGTCACCAGTCTCACAGGCACCTGCTTTCAGATGGTTGCCGGACATAACTACCAGAAAGCCTCAGGCTTCCACAGAAAGTAATATGTAAAAGTGATTTTTGTTCAGTCCTTCAATTCACTCCTAAATGACTTAAAAAATTGCAGGTTCTAATTGTACAAAAGAATACGGAGTATGTTCTCAGGAAAAAAAAAAAAGAAAAAAACAGGGCAAAGGCCTCTGCCGCCCCCAACAAATCTAACCTTGTCCATCCAACCCCATACAACGAAGTCTTTTGCCTACTCTTTTCCCCGGGTAACTATCCCTAACATATTTCAAACCAAAAGAAACACCCGTTTCCCACACAAAGAACTGAGATTGTAAAATCAACAGCACCTCACTTCTTAGAAGGAGCAGCAGTTGCTTTATTTGTGCCTGCTTGAGGATCGTTCGCTGTCCTGGATGATGAAGCACCGTCTATGGCAATGTTCCCCAGCTCTACTGCCATTGCATCTCTTTCTTCATTCTCCTTCCTCTGCTTCTCTGAAACACCATCGGCTGAATTCTGTGTAGAGTCTGGCAGGGTTGTAGGTTGCTTTTGGAGCGGACCAGCATCAAGCCATGGATGCTGAAGCAATTGAGCAGCTGTAGGACGCTTCTCAGGGACAAAATCAAGTATCGGTACAAGAAAATCTGCCATGTCACTTGCATTTCTTTCAGTGAATTCATACTTCTCCATCAGCACCTTGCTGAGAGGCCAGAACCGCAAGCGTCGGATGTGCCTCAGATCCCCATACCGATTGAAGAACTCGCGCGAGTAACGACCACCCAAGGCAATCTAGGAAACAAACAGCATTTTTGTCAGATAATTAAGAACACCAACATTTTCTTGGAAAACTATGGGAACTGAAGGTTGAAACATCCTTCACCTTACGAGGCATCATTCCTAGTAGCTCCATCATCAGTGCAAGGTGATCCTGCATAAGGTAGAATTGCTCAGAATATAACTCCAATGAAAGGGAATAAAGTCAAATCATTGCCTCAGAAAAAATGTGATACTGCTGTCTTGCACGCAAAATACTGTTCAAAATGAAGAATCTTAACGTAGTTTTTTATTCGAGAAAACAATAAGCAGTTGATCCCCACCAAAATCAGAGAGGCCAATTAACTACAATAAACCACATGCTATGATGATAAATGCTTTTACTTTTAGCTTAATCCAAACAAATTAAATTTTCATTTTGTACCATTCTATGAGGCTCAAGGCTGCATACCACAAAAATATAAAACGATTTTGGTATTCATACATCAATTCATGTTAGCAGGACACAAGAAATAGCGAACAAAATTCTCATTCAGCCCAGTCAGGGTGCAGCAAAAACACAAGAGTCAAGAGGGAGTGATAGCAAACTGCACTGTCAGCAAGTAGCCACAAGGAAACAACAGTTTTTAGCTCTATCGCTTTAGTATAAATTAGTTTTCTAACTATTCTTTGTAGTCTGTTTTTTAGACATCAACTTTACTATTCTTGCACAAAAATAATAAGGATATGATAAAAGTCTTGACTCTCAAAACTATCTATCGCAAATCATCCTTCGCAATGGATAGGTGATATATATGTTACGTCAGATTACTTCATGATTAAAAATTTAAAATCGTAGCATCAGAATTGGACAAACAAAAACTTTAAAGTGGTTAAACCCAAAACCAACAGAGGTGCTACACTGCTACAGTAACTGTAGTTCCAGTGAGAAAAAATCACTGAAGGTACACATCAGTGGTTCAAAACTGTAGAAGAACACTCCCTTCTTTCATTTTTTTCAGGTGAGTAGTCTGACCATGCAGAATCGATCTTTGAACATAAACTTTTCCTATAATACTTTATTACTACTTACAAAATCATAATCATTAGCTAACATTTCAAATATAAATCCAGTAGTATCAATGTTGCAGCATATAAGTGTATATCTCACACATTATTGGGCTAACTGTTAGTCAAAGCATGAACTTGGACGGTCAAACTCTTCTAAAAGTGAAGAATATCATGTAAAAGAACTGTGTAAAAAATTATGTGGTTGTGTGTGCCATCCAAATATTGACAAGCATAGATTTCACAGTTATTGTCACTCTCCAGTAAACAAATATTTCTATTCATTCCCGTTATATTAGATATGGAATTTTAGGTTTGAGCACACATAGAATGGAAAAGCAAAAGGTGAATATATATCACCACTAAAGTTGTATCTTTCACAAACTCGTTAAATTTATTGTCTCATTTTGTTAATTTGTTACCAACTAAAACGAGATGATAATGTGCTGGGTAATCCACAAACTGATTTGGTGGCGGCGATGCAAAGCTACAATAATCTAGTAGTTACAGATATAACCACAGGTATGTATGTGAAAGATAATTATCTAGATGTATGCATGTAACCAGGGAAATACAGGACAAAATTGGGAAACCCATAATAGTAAAAAGACTTTAGAACCAGGTTGCATAATTAAAAGACAACACAAAAAGGATATCACATATCTTCTCCAGATTCAAATTTGATTATCACAGTTTAAATGGGATATGTATTTAAGGTTCCCACTGAAGTAAAAGAGAGCTACTCCCTCCATCCCTTCCAAAATACTATTTGTTTTGGCTTTTCTAGATACATAGCTTGCTATCAAAAGCTATGTACCTAGAAAAGCCAAAACGAATAGTAATTTGGGACAGAGGGAGTAACTAAAACCAAAGCAAATCATGTAATAATGATAAAAGAGTACTTCAGACCATATGTTAGTTACTTCTATTTCGATGATTGACTATGAGATTTCAGCATAACTACAGGTCAAGCAATTAGAGTAGGGATGACTATATTGCGCTCAGTTCAAGACTCAGTATAGAAGGCTTTTCTAGACCTATTGAGAACCACCATTTGTTTAAGTTAGAGCAGGGTACTATTTACTGGATGATTTTAATTTTATTTAGACATGACACTATGAGAAGTATGTAAAATAGTTGAACTCAGGGTAATGAAAACAAAATAACAAATAGATATACCTCATCTCTGTCGAAATTGTCACCACTGTGTGGATCAAACAGCACATCCCCTGTGGCAAGCTCGAAGCAGATGCACGCAAAGGACCATAGATCAGCAGATGTTGAATACTTGGAACCAAGTATAACCTCAGGACATCTGTACTGCCTTGTTTGAATGTCGCTTGTAAACTGCTTGTATGTCCAACATGCATTTCCAAAGTCTACCAGTTTGCACTTTAGATCAGCCTCCATTGCCATCTTCTTCTTAGCCCCTTTGCTACCTTGTCTATCTCCTTTTGTCCGCTTCTTAGCTCCATCCTGGCTAGGACTGCCCTCATTTGCTGTGCCCATATCTCCTCTGTCGTCTGACCCATCTGTGTCAGCAGATGCCACAGCACTACCGCCTTCTGAAGTTGCAGCAGCTGCACGTTTAGCTTTTCTCCGGATCTTCTTCTTCTGGTTCTTGGAGAGGCCACCATTTCCTGATGGTGCAGGCACCTTTGGAGTTGGCTCGTCTGTCTTGGCAGAAGGCAGAACCAAGGGCACACCTGACTTCCGAGGGTCCTTTGAGGGGTCAATGGTAGACACGAGCAATATATTCTCAGGCTTAAGGTCAGTATGAATAATAGAAAGTGTGCGGTGGAGGTAGTCGAGGCCAATGAGCACATGACGGCATATCTCCTTGACCATCGGAAGGGGAATTCCACGATAGCCCGTGTACTTTATGAGGGTCAGCAAGTTGTCGCCGAGAAACTCAAATACCATGCACACATGGTTACCATTAGGGCCTGAGTGCTTGAAGTGATCAAGGAGCTTAACAACGCATTTGGAGTCATCAGGATCACCATCTGCAATCTGCTTCAAGATCTTGATCTCATCCATGGCCGCCTCTGTGTAGTGCTGAGCACTCTTTTGCACCTTCAGCGCCACATATCTCTGCAAATAGAATCGACAAATCCAGAAACGTTACACATTGCTGCCTGAATCTCCAAACAGCAGGGAATAAACGAATCAAAAATTTTGTCTGCAATAGAGGAAATTGAGAATGAAACAGTGGTTATCATTTATGAGTAGTCCATTCAGTATCTCTACGGCAAAAGAACGAGCAGTTAGTGGGCACAGGCAAACTGCCGCAGGAAAATAGATAACCGCATCCAGATCGACACCCTTGTTGCATACTACCGACAGCACGAGTCATTTGAATTGAAAACGAAGAAATCTCGAGAAAGGGTTAGGGCACGCACGGAGTGGGCGGTGTCCCAGGCGAGCCAGACGGTGGAGAAGTGGCCCCATCCGAGCTTGGACTGCACGACGTAGGCTCCCTGCTTGAAGGAGTCCCCTACGCGCACGGCGTGGTACCCGCCGCGGCGGTAGTCCTCGGTGCCCTCGTCCTCCGACGTGTAGTCGCTGCTCTCGCCCTCCTCGCCCTCGTCATCCTCCTCCTCCCCCCTCCGCCTGGCTCCCGCCCCCGCGTGCACCTCCGCCTCCATCGCCGCCGCCCCCTCCTCGTCCTCCATCCGTCGCCTCGACGACGACCCCGTTGCCTCCGCCTCCGCCATCGCGCGGGAGCCCCGGATCTGCGCGGTGGCGAGCGGGAGCTAGGGTTTTGGGCGCTGGCTTTTTCTAGTGGCGGTGGCGCTCGGCTCGTCCGTCTGGCGCTCCCTCCCCGCTGCGCTTCCTTCCTTTTGCCTCCTCTGCGCCCAGAGCGCCGCTTTATTATTGGCGGGTGGATATGTAAAAAGACGAGATGGACGAGGACACTGCTGCAAAAAAAAAGTAATTATTGTTAATCTTTTTTAATTATATAAGCAACTGTTCTTTATTTTTTGAGGGGACAGACTACCTAATGCATTCCGTCATTCCGTGAATGTGCAATGATTCTGAACATTGTGCAACTACCTGTCATATTATCCAAAGAACGATTGGCTTTGACAAATAGGGAAAAAATTGTGCTTTAGAATTTAGTATGATTTGTGAAACACTAGTGACAACGGTCGGCGTCCAGCAGGTATTTTATTTTCTTGTAGTTATTATGAAGGTTACATATATAAAAATTCATAGTAGAGTTCATAGGATTTTTCCCTTCCCCAATTTTATTTTTCAATAAAATCAATATGTAAAAACAAATGAGGTTTTAGTTTTTTTATCTTTTTCCAGACCCCATCCTATGTCGGAGCATTTACCATTGTATAAGTCTTTTTAACCTCTTTTTTTTTTTTTTTTGCAATGGAGCTAGCTTAGTTTCACGCTCATTTCGTAGCATCAACCAAATATTTTTTTAACAAACTTGTCTAAACTTACTTTTTCCCAAATACCGGACACTTCATTAAAATCCAAACAAACATTTAAAACTGCCAATATTTTCCAAGACACTTAGTTAAGAACTACGGGAATATTAATTGCTCAAAAAATTTGTTATTATTTGGCTAGCACAAGAGTATCTTGACCCACTTTTTTTAGATCGCGGAGCATGAGTCTAGAGCTTTGCCACACTGTAGCTATATATAGGCAAAATTATTGTAGTGTGTGGTATGAATGAAATAGGGTTGCATAGTTTTCCCTTTTCATTTTCTTTGAAAGGAAGGTTTGGCAATTTTTCGGAAAAACAAAACAGATTGTTGCCATAGAATGTTCTGAGAAGGGAGCAGCCGAGCAGGTGGAACAAAACTACAAAAGCCTAGCAAGCCTGGAGCTTTGGGGCCACTCTGTACAGCTCGAACGAGTACAACATTTTTGTCATCGACTCTGAATCTGACATAGACTTTGCAGTAGTTGTTAAACAGTACGGCAAGAAATATAACTAAATATACTGCAGATAAATACTCCTGCCTTTTGTTTTCGATCACAAATAACCAATGTACTTAGGCAGCCTTTGATACACGGACTAAAATTTAGATACGTCACATCGAATATTAGAATGTTAATTAGAAGAGCTAAATATGAGATAATAATAGGAATGGAGACTAATTCGCGAGACGAACCTATTAAGTCAAGTTGTATCGTAGCAAATATTCACTGTAGCACCACATTTTCAAATCATATCTCAATTAGTTTTAATAGGTTCGTGTCGCAAATTAGTCTCCATCTATGCAATTAATTTTGTAATTACTCTTAATTAATAATTAAATATTTGATGTCATGTGACTGAACTTTAGTCCGCAAAAATCAAACAATTCAGGTTAAGGAACTTATATATATGGTCTCTGCTAGATTACTAACTCTGGACAGGAAGGCGAGCTGGACCACCAGGACTGATGTCAAATTAGTACCGGCTCAAATGGTGGTGGGTGTACCATCTGCACTGCACGTATGAATCATTATCATCGCTGTTTTAGGAAATAAATTGGGTGCGCACCGCTACCGCCGTGCGCACCCTGCCCCTGTGTCCATGCGACGTGGGCCTGAACGAGAGAGAAATGAAATGCACTTGTTTTTTTGGACAGTGATTTCTCCTCCAATACTACTGAGGACTACTCAGGCCCACGTCGCAGAGACACAGGGGCGGGGGTGCGCATGGTGGCCGCATCCAATTTATTTCTGCTGTTTTAAGCGGTAGAGAAATCAATCAGAGTGCGGTTGCTACAACTCCATCATGTGCTGATTAACTCACTTAAAAAACTCTGATGGTCTCTGACGATATTACCTCGTTGAGGAGCGCAGGGCACATCAGCTGGCCTAAACACGCCACCAAAAATCTAAGATAAGCTAACTGCCAAACTGATGAAAACGCCCTCGTGACCTGTTTTGGTATAAGGTTTCGAGAAAGAAAAACCATGACATTGGAAAACTAGATATCAAAGGCACTATAAATCTCCGTTTTTAAGAGATTTGAAGTGAAGCTTCTGCCATGGTTTTGCCCCATAAGTCTATTACCTCCAGCCTCTTGCAATACTTTAAAAAATTAGCAAAATTTAGTGTCTTCAAAACTCAATGAAACTTTATACCCCAACATGCACTGAACTTTTATACATTCCTTCTTAAACCTTGCATTTTGTTCATGTGAAATTGTATTCCAAACAAGCTCAGCATGAAACTTTCGCAGTCGGCGAAGAATTTTGCCACAGAAAACGATTGGCATGCTGCAAAATTACTTCAAAATATCTCACTGAAAAGTACATACAGAAGGCAATAAAGAGATATTTCCCAACCCTTTCCCTGGCCTGTCAAGCTGACTGACACTGGCAGATAAGGCTACACTGCCGCTCACCACTCACCAGTTCCTGCCAGTACCAGAGCTAGCCATGGCGCCCTTCTGCACTCCTGCTGCCACCGCAGCCCCTCATGCCAGTCCCACCCCTCTCACCAGCTCACGGAAGCACATCGCCATGTGCCTCTCCCCCAAGCTCGGCGGGAGCCAGAGGGCGCGGATTGCGAGTTCAGCAGCTCCCCAGGTGCGCGCGCTGTCGCCGGCGCCGACGGCGGAGGAAGCGGCGGCGGCTCCCCTTCCTTCGCCCGCCTCAGCCGTCAACGTAGAGTACCTGGCTGCCGAGTTCGCCGGCCACGGCGTGGGCTTCGAGCCCGTGGGCCGCAGCAGCTGCGCCGTCAAGATGGCGCTGAGCAACGGCAGCGTGGCCCACCTGCTCCTCCCCAGCGGCCTCGTCACCTCCTACAAGCCCGCCATGTGGCACGGCACCGTCACCGAGGTTCTCCACACCAACGTCGCCGAGGGCCCCGGCGGCCGCCCCGTCGTCCGCGGCGGCGTCTCCGTCGACCTCCGCTGCGCCGCCGCTTCCGCCGCCGGCGGGTGGTCGCCGAACGGGGCGTGGTCGCTCCGCGACGTCCGCGGCAGCCCCAACACCTCCATCGAGGTACGCGCACAGATTCTGATAATCTGATCGCTGCCATGAGCGCATGATGCGTCGAGGAGCGACCGAGCGAGAGATCACTGACACGGTGGCGGTTTCCCTCTATTTATTTGCAGATCGAGCTCGCGGCGGCAGCGCCGGGGAACGCGGCGGCGGCGGCGAGGTGCGTGGTGACGCTGCACCCGGAGGCGCTGTCGACGGAGGTGGCGGTGACGAACACCGCGCCGGCGTCGTCGATGGCGCTGTCGTGCGGCGTGTCGAACCACCTGCGGGTGAGCACCCCGGACGCCACCTATGCGCTGGGGCTGCAGGGCTCCGACTACCGCAGCGTCGACCCGGCGCTGTCGGAGTTCAGCATCATCCCCCCGGACTACGGCGCCGCCGCGCGGGAGCCCGTGGCGGGGGCGGCGCGGCGGCGGTGGGCGAGCAGGGGCTTCGACATGATCCTCTCCGGCGCCGGGCGGGATCGCGGCGCCGAGGAGGATCGGCCCGACGGCGAGGAGGACGACGACTACAAGCACATGACGGACGCCATGTGCCGCGTCTACAGCCACGCGCCCAGGGAGTTCACCATCATCGACAGGGTACGAAACCTTGAGGAATTGATCGTTTTTTCAGGCTGGCTACAAATAAATGCATGGCCGGGAGACTGATGCGAGTTCTTGTGCATGCAGGGCAGGAGAAACTCCGTGTGCTTGCACAGGAGGGGGTTCGAGGAGCTGTACGTGTTCAGCCCAGGGTCCCAGTACCAGTGGTACGGCAAGTACGCCTACGTGGTCGTGGGGCCTGCCATGCTGGAGCCCGTCGTGCTGGGGCCCGGTGAGACGTGGCAGGGGGCGCAATACCTGCGCAACCCCAACCTCTAGGCAGAGTGCAGACGAGGCCCCAAAAGACGCGGATGTTGCGCGTATGTAGCAAGTTAGCAACCACAGTGGCCTACAGAAAATACTGGAAATGAAACGCTGTCCGTATCGAAATGCTCATAACAATGTTAGTGGTAGACTTAATGACTTATCGCTTGATGCTGTTGCTGTGATGCTGAAGTTGCAATGCGGCCAGTGCAAACAGCACAGCGTTCCGTATCACCACCACAAAACATTTCTAAATCTGGCCACGCGAGATTCCATACCAGAAAAATTTTGTGTTCATGCCTATGCCGAGCATATTGCGGGATGAACAAAAGACGTGTTCACAGCTTACACTAAGCCACAGGGCATTTCTATTTTGTGCGGGTGCGCAAAGCGCTTGCTGTCCTAATTCAGCATCATCCGTCCGTTTTCCATGACCGAATTCATTCACAAGTCACAACTTATTAACATGACCTGCATAAACACACAAGACCAAGATACTAATACAGTCCCCTGTATAACTTCAGCATCCCTGATGCTATCGACTTGAACGACACATTTGGCAGGGCACTACGCATTTCTAACATGAAAAAAAAAACCTAGGGCCTGTTTGTTTGGTCAAAATTTGAAAGAATTGGAATCTAGTAATAAATTATACTATGTGGCTTGAAATTTGACATTTCACAACTTCCCTAAGCTCACAAATAAATCTGAATTCCATAGGGTGAGAGATAAAAAAATAGACTTATTTATCGGGTGAGAGATAAAAAGATAGAATTACTTTATTATATTCATAGGGTGGGTGATAAAAAGATAGACTTATTCATAGGATGGTAGATAATATGATCGTATGAATTCCAATTCCTCCAAATTCGGACCAAACAAACGGGCCCTTAGGGAATTATCCAAGCACAGAAACCACAGATGTCTATGGTGTTCAAGAACAGAAAATGGATCAAGCACGAGATATAATTTTACAATGCATGAGAATAAAAAGGCTTCAACCCAGAGTCTTGTTTTATTACTCTCTCCAGCAGTACCGCAGCACACAAAAAACTACCGTAATGTTGTTCAGAAGTATAGCAATCGGCTGCTTTGCTAACAATAATAGAGCTAAAATAAGGCAAAAAAAAGGCAAGGGTTACAACAATCCCATTGTCACAGGGTATGTAAGAGACCTAGCACAGGTAGCACGACACGAAAAACCAGTCACACAACTAAAACAGAAAACTGAAGTAAAAGCTCTCCCATGATAAGTCCCAGCTAATGAACTCCAGCACCAAACCAGGTCTATAATTCAGGCAGTAATTAATATATCTTAATTTGCAGATACCACAAAACCTGCAGCATTTGCAAGATCGTTTGCCAGCCAAGGCAACGGGTAGGTGACATATGATGCTTAGTTGCCATTTGAGACGCCACTTTCAGCTACGGGTTTGGAGGCATTCGCCGCTTCCTCAGCAAGAGTGCCTTCCTTGACCAATGCATGTTTCTGTCCCCCTGGATTGCCATCAGTTGCATCCTTGTCCTTCTCTTGAGAAGCATCAGGCCCCTGGCCAATGCGAACAATAAGGCGGTGTCAGAACCTATCATTTCAATCCATACAGCCACAGAAGACTATAGCAACAACAGTATCAGTACTTGCCTGGCCTTGCAGTGATTGCTGCTTTGCTCTCTTTTCCTGCATCAACCTTTGGCGATTCTCGTAAAAACCAAAATCGTCCAAAATTGAGGTTTTGCTAACATGTTCTTTGAAAATCTTCAACATCTCAAGACCTTGCTCAAGCTTAACCTGAAGCATTATGGACAACACAGGGCACTATCGTAAGTAGGCTGCTAAAAAATAAATTATACAGTTCTATATAATTTGTCGACCACCCTCTTCAATCTAATGGTCTTGAGAGGCAATTAACTGTGAATTGCCAAACAACATATGGGCTGTCGTGCAGCCTAGCTTATAATTATAGATAAATAAGATCGTGTTCATGAAGATTTTCAAGGAACATGACTGTAAACACGGCATAGTCATACTCATACATGACTGTAAACCAGATCAAGAAATAAACATTCCATGTTTTTTAGTTCCCATTAGCATTTGAAGCACACCCCTGATAAACCTGTATTTTTCTATATATCCTGAAAATAAACTAACTAAAACATTATCTTTACAGTAACCCCAGCCCATTGCACCATGATGTAATTTATCACTATTAAGCCAGGAATATACCTCTTGTGTGTCACGGCTGTTTGTAACAGGCTTGTTATCATTGTTATCCAGTGTAATATGCTTCAAGATGTTGTTTGGCACATCCTTGACTATGTGCCACTTGAGTGGAAAACAACCATTCCATTTGTCTTGTTGCCAATACTCCACAGTCTTGTCAAAGTCAACAGGACCAACCATTTCAGCAACACCAACAAACTGGCCACTTGTGTTCACCTAAGGGCCAAGCTCAAGGTCAAACAGGGAATGTCAAAGAACAGGTAATAATAGGAGAACATGCAACAGACTTACAGAGAAAAACAAGAACACTGGACAGTCATTGGATTTCTCCTGAGCCTCTCGGTATCCAGCATCCAGTTTCTTATTTCCATTAGGAGTGCTAGCCCACACATTGTATTTTATACTCTTGTGCACATCATCTTCACTATATGATTTGATAACAAAGAATTTTGCATCCTTGTAGGCTACAGGAAATCCTTCCTGGTTAAATTGGCTTTTGTCTGGAAGAGCAATGTTCTGTTTCCCCACTGAAGGGAGGGCCTGGCCCTTCACAGCAATAGTCACAGTAGGCCCAAACTGTTTTTGGTGCTTGAAACCACCAGACCTTGGTCCTCTGTTCAGCTCGGTAAAGCCATCTTGATTCTCACCACCAAAACCAAAAGGCGCACGCCCTCTAGGCTTGTACTTGGTATCCACGACTCCCCACCGCCCATTGTTTCTTGAGTTATACACATTTGATCCGAAACCAAGCCCACCTTTCAGTGTGTTCCCATACTGACCATACTGTCCAAATAATCTGTTGTCAGGGTAAATCCTAGAAGGGTAGCTAGGTGAGGTCAAACCCATCCCAGACGAAGGCATCTGTGTATGTATACCCTGGAAATAATGAAACTAACAGCTAAGCTTTTATTCAAGGACACTGCATACTTTTCATAATAATCCAAACATGCAAAAGCATCACATTGTTATGTGCATTCTTAAGAAAGGTTGTATGTCATTATCAAGGATATGTGAGAGTAAGCTTTAGGAATCATTGATTGGCAGACATAATTACTTAAAAACAAATTCTGCAAAACGATTACGAAAATGATTTGTTCAGAGAACACACCATGAGGTTTGTTGTTGAACGCTGGCTCTGATTTTTCGCAGAAGATGAATTGGAACGGTAAGATGTGGAGCTAGCAGTTGGTCTCTGATGCCCATTTGAGTAAACTGGCACATCATACCATTGAGCTGGAGAACGAAGACTATTGTGACTATAATTGCTTGCAGAAGGTCCGCCACCTTGCATAGGTCCTCTTCCATATGAAGCATTGTTTGCTAGTGATACATTCAGGCTGGTCTGCTTACGTGGCAGCGAACTGTTGTTAGCAGTTGGCATATCATTAGCACTACCGTTTGCACTTGGCTTTGTTGCATCTACCAAAATGCGTGTCTGGTGATTGACAACAGAAGGCATCTCAGATTGAGAACTGGCGCCATTTGCACCATGTGTTGCATTTGCCGGGGTTGGTGGCTGATAATATTGATGAGTCGGGTACTGATATTGCTGAGATCCATATGATTGGCCATCATGCCCAGCATTTGGTACAGGAGAACCCGAAGGATATGGGCCATAAGGAGCATAGCCATATCCATGGTACATGTCGCCATATACACTCTGCTACATTGGTTCAACAGAAAAAGAAAAAGGAATCAGCCCATCTCTTAGTCTTATGTTGTCCGCAGAGTAAATAAGTTATTCACCAAAATTCAGAATTAACAGCCCTGAAGCGAAAGCACATAATCTAGTGTGTCTTAAACCCCAAAAATACACCTAGTTGAGATAATGGCACGGTCAACAGGCACAAACGTTAACTTACAGGGGCCATCTCCATTCCTTCAAGACCACCAGCATACCTTGAATCCCACTCATTGGTTGAGCCATCATAACCTGGCAAACCAGGATACAAGAATCAAACATTGCAATTATTGATCTTAGCCACCTACGAAGGTTTGTGGCGACAGGGAGAACAGGTTTATATACCACTAGGATAGTAATAGGCAGGAGAGGCATATGCATTGGGCTGGTAGAAGAAGTTAGGATCCATGGCTTCTTGCAGTAGAGGTGTTATCGACCTGTCCACCGGCGAAGCAGCACTCTGTGCATCTCCAGCGTTGGCAGATCCGTATGGCAACCCAGAAGGCTGCAATTGTACAATTAGGAAAGCATGATTTTTTTGTATTATTAGTGAATCCCCTCCTTCCACTAAGAAGCATTTCACAAAACAAAAACCACCCAAGACTGACTAAAACGGTACCTTTTTGGCAGCGTTGGAGCCATCCTTCTTGCTCTCCAGAGACAGCTTCTGCAGTAGATTGGTGGCCTCTGCAACTCACGAATTAAGGAAGAAGATCGAATTCAAGCAAGCACCCCCACAGTTCAATCATACAATTTTCACAAGGATTTGAAGGAAGGTTTAATTTTTCGAATATAAACATGACTAAAAAAGACCATATATTACTCCGAGACCACACATATCAAACGAAGAAAGGATACGGTCAGCAACGGTCGGGGCAGGAGCAACAGTCGTCATGGCAGATCCTTCGGAGAGGCGAGCTCGGGGCGGTAGCAGCGGGAGAGGAATCCGGGGCAGCGGCGGCCGTTGAGAGAAGAGACCTCGTGGCGGCGACGGCGGGAGCAGAGCTCGGCGCCGGCCCGTCTAGGAGGTGCAACCGCGGATCCGCACGCCGGAGCGATGGCGGCGGCTGTCGGGGTAGGGGCGGCGGCGATCGGCGCGGGTACTGATGGTGAGGGCGGCGATGGGAGGAGCGGCGCGAGGGCGGGCGGCGGGATAGGAAGCGCAATTCAACAACAAAATTGTTTATGGTGGGGAGAGGCGGTGGTAGAGGATAAACCCTAGCAAAGTGGGGAGAAGAGGAAGACGGGAGGGAGGGGATAGCCGCCACAGACGGGAAAGAGGAGAGGAGGCGGCCCTCAGCTCAGCAGCAGAGGTTTTAGCGATTCCGGAGGCGGCGGTTTGCCGTCTTCCGCGTCTTCCGCTCCGGGTACACCGAACACACACACCCCTTCTGGATGTGATATATAAAATTATAAATAGGGCGCATATGCTTCCGTATTGATCATAATGTAGTGGTAAAGCGAGCCTCCAATAATGTTGATTGACTATAAATGCTTGCACCTATGGTTACATCTTGAGTAGTTATATTTTCCGACATGGAACTCGCGGTTCACTCGATTACAAACAACCTGATGCATGCTTCCTTTTTTTCCTTCATTGACATGGAAATTTTTGAGAGACTAGTATGGAACCATGAATTATTTATATATCCAAATAGAAAACTATCACCGCAATATTACAAATGCTTTGCGGCCCAAATGTTCTTTTCATCCATAGTAAGTTAAATGGAAAACTAGCACCGCGATGTTTCATTTATAGTACGTTACAAGTCATGCTTCAGCTATTTATCTATATAAAATTGTTTCGACCTAATAAAGACAAATTACGAGTTTCCTTAACTCCTTATCTAGCACAGTGCGCTCTTAGACAATTTATTACATGAAGATTAATATGTTAATGACTTTTTGAGTTTTCCATTTGAGGATGTGCTTAAACCATTCATTATAATTGTATTTAAGGATTTCGTGTAAAGGGTTGGATGTTTAGAATTATTGTAAGTGATTTTGTGAACATGCTGTGTGCCATTTTCCTGTGTGGCTCTAGCATTATTTTCCATTTAAACTACTTTTAGCAGGAAGACAGAAAACCCTATGCTGCCTTGGGCCAGCCCACGACCCAATCTGGCCCATACTCTGTGCTATGGATGTGGTCCTCATCGCAAAGCTTTTCTCCATGAAGCTTCGAGCTTTGCTCTTGTCCAGAAGTGGGTTTCGTCGCTTGACGAAAAATCTCTCTTGCTGCCTTGTCCTCTCTCCTGGCGCCTGGAGCACAGCTAATATGCTCTTCCACGTCCACTTGGATTACCAGGAGCCAAGCGTGCAGTTTGTAAACCCAACCGTACACATTTCTTTCCATCGAGACACAACGAAGTATAAGATCAAATTATCGTGTGTCCCAGAAGCATCCTTGACACGTGTGTATTAGTCACACGTGGTCTGACTAGTGGTGGCGATAAAATGTAGAAACCACTACTCTTTACGGGTTACTGCTCTTCCTCCGCATATTAAGTTCAGAACAAACTAATTAAAAAATTTGCTTACCCTAAATGCAATAGTATACTTAAAGATGGAGGAAGTGGTTAATTAATGCTAGAAAAAATGCAGCATATTGTTAATCACTGGCTACGAATAATTTTGTAATAGAAACCAATTACTGTCATGTTTCCTCAAATATATTTTTATTATGTCAAAGTTTTTCCTAAGTCCAATGTGTTTTTTCTTTTGCTTTATAATTTATGTGTTACATGATAGTAACAAAGTTTGTAGTTGTACGTCTTTTTTTATTTCATATTTACAACAAGTTACTTAATCCTAATCCGTGTCATAAACCTGGTGGCAAATGTTTGTAACTCTATTCTGTCAGGCTAAATAAAACTCTCTTTTACTTACTTTTTTTTAAAAAAAGTCGGCATGTGTTTTTTTCCTTGCTGGTAGGTAAGAGTTGCTCGCCAGGCCGGCGGCACCGGCACTGCCTCTGGATAAGGTGGTCCCGGCCGCCGTTTTACTCCTGCACCTGCACGGCAAATATCTCGGCGGGCCGATGGGGTGACCGACGACGTGCGCTCGTTTTCTTCGCGGAGATGACGCGGTTTCTAGCTGCTCCTGCGAAGCTTGGCACGAGTGGACGACCAAGTCGGCGAAAATATCCGGCCACAGCCCACAGGTTTCCTTTTTCAAGCGTCATGTTCCTCACTTCCTCCAAGGCACGCCCACCAGGAGGACGCGTGACATGTACGTGGAGATCACGTGAAACGTGATACGCACCCTCGGTACTAATAGCGTTTGGAGGATTTGGAGGATTGAGTAAATTTTACTGGGAGCCTATTAACTTTTACTTTCGTCCCATATAAAAATCGATCATCTGGGTCTATAATCTATTATATTAAATCGTCCTATCTAGGTCTAAACCTCTCCACTAATGCAGAATTAGCCGACATTTTTACAAAACACCACATCATCTCTTATTTCTTCTCCACTTCACACCCCTCCCTCCCTTCCCTCATGAGATCTCTCCTCTCTCTCCCCTCCCACCGGCCGCCGGCGAGATCTGGGCGGGTTGCCGCCGGCCGACGCGAGCGGCGGCGCTGGGCACCGGCTCCAGCCATCGCGCTCGCCGCCACCCGCGCTTATCCGCCCGGCCCTGCTGCACCGGTCGCGCCGTCCCGACGTCCCTGCACTGCTCGATCCCGCCACCGCTCGTGACCTGCTCGATCTCGGCCTCCTGCACACCTGCTCGACTGGCCGAAGCTAGAGGGAGAGGGAGAGGGGCACGGCTAGCGAGGGAGGCGATGGAGCTGCCGCAGTCGCGCCGCTTCTCCACACGTCGTCGGCGCTGGACGAGATCCGCGCCGGGGAAGCTCGCCGCCGTCGCCTCGCCGGGTCTGATAGTTACGAGCTTGACGCGGAGCGCGGCGGTGAAGAGCAACGGGAGCTTGGGAAGGGCGGGGTGGAGCGGGCCAAGGAGGAGCAGGGGCAGGCAAAGGGCAGGCAGCAGGGTCGCGGGCGCAGGCGAGCGGGAGCGGCGGCAGAGGAGCAGCTCGCGGGGCCTGGAGGAGCTCCCCTGCTCGGCGCCATGGAGGAGCAGGGGCAGCGGCGGCGCGGGTCGAGGAGGCTCGGGTCGGCGGCGGAGTGGAGGAACCAACCGGCCGTCCTCATCTTCTCCTCATCTCTGGTGGTGGTCGTCCGCATCCACGCCGCCGCTCCCGATGCGCCGGCGGTGCGCGTAGGCGCGCTTGAGCGCGACGGCCAGCGCGTTGGAGAGTGGCGGCGCGGCGTGGTGCTAGAGCTCCGTGGAGGTGTGGGGGCGGTCGTCCTCCCTCAAGGGCATCGTGTGGAGAAGAACATGAACATTAGGGTTTTTTTTTTGTAAAATATAGTGATTAGTGGACAGCTTTGGACCTAGATGAGACGGTTTAATAGAGATGATCGATTTTTTAGTTAACGGACCTATATGAGACGAGGGTAAAAGTTAATGGACCCCAATAAAATTTAATGCTATCGTGGTTCCATAAATTCACAAGGAATTTAATGGTGAAACAAATTGAGAAACAAAGATACGATTTTATGGATACTGGTCCTAAAAGTTTGTAATTCAAAAGTTTTCGAACCATATGTAATCAACTAGTGATAAATATACAGCAGAGAGAAAATCCATGCAGTCTATGGAGATGCAGCCCTGCTAATTTGGGACCGACCAAATTGCTCGCTCGTGCATGTGGCCTCTGTGGTTCTCTCGTTGACACCAAATTTCCATGGGCCGGCCAAGCTTAAAGCTTTAACCTCGAACCAAATAGCATCTAAATTTTAAGAGCAAGCTAAAATTTGACTTGGCTAAACCAAAAGTGTCCTAGGCCTCCGAAGTGGCAAAGACATGCCAAGGTGCTGCAGATCAACTGCAAATTGCAATGCTCATTGGATCAACCATGCAAGAGTTCAGATATACATACACTGGTCCGACCAGGGTTTTTTTTCCCGACCGGTCCGGCCGAACCGCCGGCCGACGGTAGCGGTTAGCCGGACCGGTTTGACCGGAAACCGGTAGAAACCGGACGAATTTAAAAACCAAATTAAATCCGCAGTTCAACCGGTTTCGAACGGTTAGCCGGCCGGTTTGAGCGGTTAGCCGGCTGGTTTGAACGGTTTGACAAATTTTCAAATTTTAATTAAAAATTAAAAATTTTAAATTTGGTCGGTTTGAGCGGTTAGCCGGCCAGTTTGAACAGTTTGACAAATTTTCAAATTTTAATTCAAATTTAAAATTTTTAAATTTGGCCGGTTTCAAACCGGCCGGTACCGCTACCGGTCCGGACCGGTTTGACCGGTTACCGCGGTATCCGGACCGGTAGCGGTCGGGAAAAAAAACCCTGATACGACTACGGGCAGTTTGAACTCCGAACGGGTCCGTCTCCATCCTTGTTCACAGAATCAAAGCGGCCTGCCCGGCAGGCGGCAGCACGGTTTACGGCCAACCAGGAAAAAAAAAGAAAAATCACGGCCAACTCGCGCTCCCCCCAGACCAAATCACGCGCGCCGCTGACCCCTCTGTTTTCCGACGCAGATGCCGATTCGCCGGGTCCAACTCCACGGAGAAGAAAGCGGGAAGCAGATGGGAGGGAGCGCTGCGCGGGGCTTCAGGCCTAAAGGTAACACGGCCCTTCCCCACCATTTCGTTTAGCAAGATTGGGGACGGTTGGTACTTTGGGAAGCCTTGGAATGCAGAGAGAGAGAGGCTAGGAGATAATGTCCCGTGCTGTTATAGTAGCAAACGGTTAAGAGACCTGAATCATATTGGCTGATATAGTGGTAATGTGATGCGTGTTCTTCGGAGTTTGTTTCCGGAAAATTAACATAATGCAGACATGAAGGTACTATGGTATGTTTATTGCACTTACTCTAGATCCTGCCTGGATGCTGGAAGAGATTAATAAAAGAGGGCTAAAGCTAATTCAGTAGATTTGTTAGGATAGTACGGAGTACATACTCAATCATCACATGGGCAGTGCTACATTGATGATACTACCTCAACCAGAAGATCAGGAATATGTTTGCGTTGAATGTGGTTGGGTACAAATATGTGCACTTTCATTTATACACTTCCTCAAATAATTTCAATGGCTGTTCAAACAATCAAAACAATGAAAAGAATTATATCAGGGTATCCTATATTTCTCTTTTTTTCTCTCTTTAATAAAAATCCTATATTTCTCTTTCCTTTAAACATTCCCAAAATTTTAAAAGGGAAGGAAAAAAACAACTCAATCTGTGCATTCCTATAAAAGAATCTTCAGTCCTTGTAACTTTACAAATAGCTGTACCGGTTTTTCTCTGTTTGCAGAAATCAGTCCGTGTGCTGCTGCAGCAGGAAGTGAAACTGCGAGTTCTGCCTCAGTAGCGGTGGCGGCTCCACGTCTGATGGGTCGATGTCAAGCATCAGTCTGGCAATATCATCCAAGGATATAGGTATGCTGCATTTTAGTAGTTTTGGGTGTTAGGTCAGTGGCTACTGTTCTGGTTTCAGTTAGGAAATCAACTGCATATATATATTCACTTCTTGGTACTGATCTACCGATTATACCTTGAGTCGTCATCTAGCAAGAAAGAACTATTAGGAGTAGTTATCGAGTCATCTGTCGTCATCATTCTCATCTTTCCAATTACCTGAAATAATGTTCGCTCTTGTTAAGATGATCTCTTTTGCAACACACAGGGGCATTTCATGCTTCCAGGGAGAGGAGTGCACTTGAATTGCATACACGTCAAACAATGTGAAGCTAGCAGACATGCACTTACCTCTTGGGATAGACCTTGTGCACCATATTTGTCATCCCAGAACATTGTTGCTATGCGATATATTTGAGTTATGCTCAAAACCTGTGGAAACATGCATTTTTTTCATACTTTACAGCTCACACACACACACAAATCCAAGTGTTTATAAGATTTCTTGTTTAAAACTCACAGGGCAAAGCTCATTCGTGATTTCCTCGAGGTTTTTGTGTGACTTCTGATGCAAAACCTGTAATATGAATTCATATAATGAGTAGACAGATGAAACGAGTACACCCGTGAATAACTGCATGTTTTCAGGCATACCAGGAACCCAACCGCCTGCCTAATGTGTTGCAGTTCATCCCAAGATGCCCCTGCATACTGTATTACAGCGATATATTTCAATTTACTGTTATCTTGCTGATTACAACTATTGTCTTACTGAAATTACAGGAAAAAAGGTGGGAGTGGGGATCTTCACCTCTTCAGTTGTTCTAGAGCACCACTGCTGCAGTTCCTGTAAGCCAGCCTTTAAGAACTCCCCATTGCTAGAAGAGCAGCATTCCCGACGAAGCAGCAAACTAAAAAAAAAGAGAGTAGAGGCTTGATACAGTCCAGAACCAACCATGTAAACTATTTACCAAAGATGTATGGTGTCTCATATGAGCTTGTGAGTCGAGAATAGTTAACAATTCGTATAGTATATAGTAATACCTGTTGAAGAGTTGCACATTCAAATATGCATATACTTGACTAAATGTTTTCTTGATTATCATCGGAGGTACCTACAAAATTAAAATTGAATTCAGCAATGCATTTCTATAGTTCCTTAACTGTAAGGTAGCTGAAAAATATTAAGATTGGACTCACATGGTTATTTTTCATGGTTTCCAGTGTATGATCCAGACACTTAACAATGCTTTGCCAATGTACACTTGATGCCTGCCTTGCTAAAGCATTAGAGTGTATACTTTTTAGTGACCCCCGAGATGGTCTCACGCGATTAGCTCTTGGAGCCTGTGACAAAAATTGTTAAAAAATTATATTGCCTCATATCCTGGTGACAGAAATGACTTATTTGTTGTACCTGTATGCATAGAGTCAAGAATGGACTTATTTCCTTCTTTAGGTTGTCTCTGATTATCCCATATATCTTCTCAACATATGCTGTTAGCTGTTGCTTGAACCGAAGTGCTGGATATTTTGCCTCTACCATTGATGCAGTATCAGGCCTTCCTACCATTCCACCATATCCACTAGTTACACCTAATCCTGATGATGATATCCGGGCACTCTGAAATGGAAGTCTTGGAATGTAAGCTCATGTTTACAATGTGAATGTCCTTGGTACTAAATGAAAATTGACCACTGAAATTTTGATGTCCCAGAAGAAGAATTAGGGTTTGAACTATGGCATTAATTTACCATGACACTGTGCTCTACCAGTCTACCACTGGGCACTGGCCTATATTGGGTGCCCTGGGTCAAACTCAACACTTCAGATATTCATGCAGAACAGAAGTCTGGATGAAGAACTTACCTGCACCATTCTACTGAACAGGCTGCCTGTTACAGTCCGGCTGCGATTTGATCCTTTACTTGATGAACTGCTAGCTTTGAGGGTATTTTGTAATAAGCAGAGGAGAGTTGATGTTGTCGACAACCAATAAGCTAGCTCCGCAGAACTTTCAGCACCCTGTAAATTATATTCAGGTGATGAGTTTCTCAATAACTTGCTTGCCAACATTTGTAGTTCTTACACTATGGAAAAGCGAAGGTGGTCTGCATATTTATGGGATTAACAACCTCAACTGATGACCTAATTGTTTGGATGATTCGATCAAATATGTTAGTCTTCTCTGCTTCAAAGGAATGCCAGTGTAGAAGTGATCTGTAGACAATGCATGCTGCAGCTGATCTTTTGTCATCAAATCTCCTGTCTTCTGCTAGACTTTTAATCAGGGCATCATGATTTTCCTGAGTAAGTGTGAAGGAAAAACAATTATTGAGAAATCAATATCCAGTATGCACATTGTGTCTTTGATACACAGAACGTGTTCTCCACATCAATCAATACTATCTAAAAAAATAGAACAGTGAACATACTTGCTGTCGATCCGTCAGTGATTTTTGTTTGCTTAGATTCTTTACAGGAGGAACAACCACCTGCTCCTGCATGCATGCAGAGCATAAGTTTCCATATTAATAAGATATCTGATAGAGATTGTGCATTATCTTATGATATGTTTGGGAGGTAAAACTTATAACACATACACTGACTATTTTAACTTCTTCAAGCCGATGTCCATTGTCAATTTCCTTATGAATGAGGTTCTGACAGAAAATTCAGTGCAATTCTTTTGGTTATCAAATGGTAAATGTTCCTAAGTAGTGTTTTCTAAAAGTTTGCTTCAAGGAAATTTACCTCCATTACTGATGTTTGATTCATTTCAGGAGTGACTACGGCCTGAACAGAAAGCACAGAATTACTGCGGAGCAACTGAATCTCCGACTCCAAGGTGGCAATCTTGCTTTCCATTCTAAGCAGACCAGTTCTTTAACTTGTGAGCCTTTCTCTCATAGGGTATGAACACAGTCCAGAAAGGAAAAAACAATAATGAATGTGATGTATGCATATTGAAGAAGGTACCTTTCTATCTGTTTTGATTTATCCTCATCTGCTGATGCAACAACCAAAGATTGTTGTCGTAGAACCTGGTTTTCAGATTCCATATTGGATAAACTTGTTTCAAGCCTGCAGCATATAGTAGAGGTAGTGTATGGGTAGGCGGCTTGTAATCTTATACAAGTTAATTTGACCAGAGAAGAAAAATCATTAATACCTTTCAATCATCTCCTGAAGGTCATGAACTTTGGATTCTCGTTCTTGTGTCTCCTGTGACAATTCATCAGACCTTTTTTGCAACTCAAGAAGCTTCTCTTCAAGATCTTCAGCCTTCTGTTTAAATGTACTTAGTTCATCCTGGATCCAAACGTGGATGTGAGAATTTCTCTAAAGGATTAAATTATGAATATTATGCCTGAATAAAAATGTGGAATTTATTGGGTATTAATTACCTCAAGTTCTTTATTTTTACTTGTCAACTGCTCAACTTTTGCAGTATCCACAACTGGCACTTCTACTATCTTTGGTGGTGCCTGTTCAATTGCTAACTTCGCGGCTTCTTTCTCCTTCACTATTTCTGCATGGGCTTCCTCAATCTTTCCTTGCATTTCTTGCAATGCAGATTGCAACTTTCCAATTTCTTGGCCCTTGGCTTCTTCAAGGTCAGTCTACCAGCAAGAATTAGTTAATAAACTCATTTGGGACCAAGTAGCATACTAAAACACTATATAAGCTGCCATATCATCCAGGTGAATTACCCTCAAACGCTTCTCAACATCTAACCGCCATGTAAGTTCTTCTACTCTCTTTTCAAGCTTGTCTTTAGCTTCTTTGAGTGCGCCGGTCTCTCTTGCTTCCTGTTTACACAGCTATGCTTACTTTACGATGCATTGATAATGAATGGAGTACTTATGTTTCACATGTGAATTCGACAAACCATTCTCAGTTTCCGGAGTTCCTTTCTTGCAATACGTGCCCTCCACAAGCACTGAAGAATCAATGAAGCTCTCTTTTGCTGCTTATAAGCAACATAAGCTTTGTGTTGGCGCCATCGAGTCTGTGATTCATAAAGCAGTGAATCATGGTTTCTTATGAAAACTAACTACATATCATGATTACAATTACAGGGCAAACCTGGATAATTATGGAAGCCTTGGTCTCTCTTCGGAACCTGTGTTCATTGCGAGCTGCCATTGCTCGTAATCCTGTCTGTATTACTGTAGCTGATTCATATACTTGAAGGTACACTTTTCTGGCAGAATGGGTACGTGCATGCTTTTGTATCCTAATTGAAGCAGCATCTCTTCTAATATACTCGAAAAGCTTTCTAGCTAGTCTTGCTGCAGGAGTTGATTACATTATAAGTCAGTTTCAGGTAAGACCAGTTTTACTGACCTTAAGGACACAAAGTGCTTAAAGCAGTGAAGAAATACCTCTCCAGAACTTCTGAGATTGAATTGAGGCTTTTCGTAAGTTGACGAATTCCTTTCGCATAAGATGTGTCTTTATACGCCTCTGGATTTGTCGCGCAGCATTGGCCAATACTTCTGCTCTTCGAGCATCCAGCTCTGCCATCTGGCCAGCTCTTAAGAATACCTTAGTTTTCCCTATCTGATAAAAACAAGGTCACATGTGGGGTCTTGCAAAAAATATATTATGTATAAGATTGTTTTTATCTCACGTATTCACCCATTGACATTGGCTACCTGATATCCTTTCAAACCCATTCTATCACATATTGCTGCACAAGCTGCCTTCTCATCAGAGCTGCAAAAGCATTGAGTTCTTTCAGAAAAAATCAAGCATACTTTACTGGCATATTTCACTTAGGGCTTCACCCCTATTTATATGGACTAGTTAAATCCCAAAGCTAGAGCAGTCATACCTGTCCACAAGCTCTGGCGCAAGCATTCCAAACCGATCAATGAACTCATCAAATGTTCTCTTTGTTGGATAGCCAGCACAGCTGATCCGGATTGCTTCCAGAACACCCTGTACCATGACCATGTGTGAATGTCAACCGGATTGAGATGCAGAACTTGAAATCATGGTTGCAGAATAAACATAGTGGAATAAATTCCACATACATACCCCACATCTCAATTGATTCAAGACGTTGAAGTTCTCAAAGATGCCTGGCTTCAGTACAGCATTAGGCTTCACACATCTAATGTAGTGAGGTTCTGTTGTACTCAGTGTTTCCATGAGGGATTGCAGTTGTTGCTGCATATATTATGGTTAAAGGGTTACTGGCCATTCAAAAGCCAAACGTAGAGATCTAGCTCCAATATGACACACCTTAAAGCGAGTACCGATTGAAGAGAATTTGGACTGTTTAGAAGTCTCCTCAGGTAACGGAGGAAATAGATTTGCAACAAAATGGCACCTTGAAGAATTTAGTAGAGCTTGATGTTCAGCTACCACATAGTCTTTGTTCTTATCAAGGAAATGATCTGCTTGATATGTGACCTGTTAATTGAACAGATTGTTGAAACTCATTGCTAGTGGATCTTATACTTCATATCTTAACTGAATGATTGCTTACATCTCCTGCATAGTGGTTGATTGTAAAGGCAGTGCGAGCAAGTTTGGGCTTGCTGAAGCGCTTATGTGCCTTGTATGTTTGGTACATCTTTTGGGCAAATGTTTCATGTGTCGACTTTGGAAACATGCTGCAGGGAAGACATATGTCATATCCTTATATTTTCCTTCAAATTCCATGCTATGGAATGCTTTTGCTAGGGATTTAGTGACAACAGAATATATTGAAGAATGTTTTCAGAGGTATGTCAGTTTGCACATGAAGCTACATAGACTCTTTAGGGTCTATAAATCATACCATGCCTCATCCAGGAGAGCAATTATTCCTCCAGGTTTCTGCATGCAATGTTCAAGTGTTATCGATTAGCTAATATTTGACTCTTCTGTAAAAGTAGTATACCCAGAAATTACCTTCTCAATCAGGTCCAGCACGTCTTGATTGTCTACAAACTCAACATAGCTCCAGTCTATTTCCTCCCTAGTGTATTCCTCTTGCTCCATCTTAAACACATGCTGCAATAGGAACTCATGCGTTAGATATCTCAAAGGCAACGGGTACTGATTAATTATTCTCTTAGTATCTTCATAACTTGTCTAACCTGATTGAAGTGCTGCTGCAATTTCTCATTTGTCAAATTGATGCATAGTTGCTCGAAACTGTCAGATGTGAAGAATTTGAATCGTGTTTCAGCTTTTCAGGTACTAAAACCTATTAGTGTAAAGCTTAAAAAGAATGCAAAGTCGTACTTGTAGACAGTCCTAAACTAATAGCTGCAAACCTGTTAATCTTGAAGCTTTCGAATCCATAGATATCAAGCACACCTATTATATTGATTGCATCTGGATCCTGACCAATTGAATTATTGATCTTGTCTACAATCCTGTCAATTAAAATAAGAAAAAACCCCTAATTGTTTAGTTGGCCTCCAGTAATATGGTGCTGGTACAGGTCTGAAGTAGTAACCATTCAGCCTGCATCTTCCAGTCTGTAGAGTTTACATATAGCTGATAGCTAACACTAGTAGCACTTGATACTTTTCTTCTTTTTACGCATTCATAAACATGATGTCTTGATTCTTACCAGTCAAACAGTCCTGGAATATACCGTCTTTGCTAAGGCATCACGACTTAATGCAGCTGAATCTGGATCAAGGGGTTTCGTGATATTTCCATCAGGTGTTACAATTACTCGCTGGCAAAGGGAGTCTTCAAGGGCCTTCTCATCACACCTGAAAACCAGTTTATGCTTTAGCATACCAGAAAGATGCAGACCACCCAAAAAAGAACTTTTGAAAGATATTGGACTTACATCAGCAGTTCTGCAACTGTTTTCAAGTGATAGACTGATTTATCATCTCTCAACTTGGATGAGTCAATTTCCTTCCCTTTGGAGAAGTTAATATTTCCTAGGTGAAGGATTGCTGCAACTACTCTGAAGATTGCATCCTTGAGCAGTGAAAAGGATGAATTAGCTCTCGTGTCAGCAATGTATTTTCTACTCTATGCAATTCTTCTTCTAATATGGGGTACCTGTTCCTCTTGATCAATGCCAACGATATCCATAGCGGTTCTGGTTTCAATGTATTCTCTTGCATCATCCACATTGGCTACTTCATAGCAGTTTGTTTGGTTCAAGTAATGGAATGATCTTGGGTCTCCCACCTTAAACCTTTTCACGTCCTGAAATCAGTTAACCATTCTGAAGAAGTTGGTACTTGGACTCTTCAACCTTGCAAAAACCAGATGCTGTATTTTGGTTGTCCTTTAGAATTACCTCAGGGGGTGCGTTACAAAGCATGTAAAAGCAATGGTAGTTCCTCTCAGGATCAGAGACCTGACACACTCGTGATCGTTCAAGGAGATATGTGCGAACAGCAGCCCCAGAAATCTTCCCATACTTGTCGAATTGGATTTCAACAAACTTACCAAAGCGACTGAAAAAACCGACATGTTTAAATACTGTAAAAAAAAATCAAACTACATATAGTAGTGTCAAAGTGCAGCTGCAGTTACTGGTTCAAGAGTCTACCTTGAGTTATTGTTCTTTACTGTCTTAGCGTTACCGAATGCTTCAAGTACTGGATTAGACTATGTGCAGTACAAGAATAAAGGGAGTTAGTGCGGACACTGAGATCAAAGACGAGAAAAAGATTTGTGAAAAATGGCCATTTTTTCCCCTACCTCTAGAACCTGTTGCTCAACAGTACGCCCCTCCGTACCGGACCTCCCCCCCATGAACGCGAGATACCTCATGAGCATCTTCGTCGTCTCCGTCTTACCAGCACCACTCTCGCCACTCACCAAGATTGACTGGCTCCCGTGATCATTGATCAGAGCCCTGAAATTGTTGTCACCAACAAGGGAGAAGACAAACCAAACTTTAGAAGATGATGTGTCTACAGATCCCTGACTGCAATTACAGAAACAGACAGACCTGTAACAGGCATCTGCGATCGCGAAAAGATGGGGGCTGAGCTCCCCAAATGTGGCGCCCTTGTACTGCTCCATCATGTGCACGTCATACAGATGAGGGAGCCTCTGGAAAGGGTTCACCGCAATCAAGATGTTCCCGGTGTACGTCTGTCATGTCAACATGGTTAGCTATCAGTAGCTGGAAGGCTGGAAACACAGTTCTGAACAGGCAAGAAAGTTGAGGCCAGGGTCTCTGGACGGCAGGTACTCACGTATATCTCGTTAAGCCCGTACCGGCACGAGAGGTTGTACAGGACCCCTGGTTCGTGGAGGTACGCCAGCTTCGTCATGTCGTCCACTCCTGAAGGTGGCGCCTCCGTGTCCTTGGGGTATATGCTGCCAAGGCTCGCCAGAACCTGCAGAAAACCCAATCAAATGGCTCCAAATTAAATTAAGGTTCATGCCAAGGATCAGAAACTAATCGCACGATCTCACACGATCGATTCCAGTCAAACAGTGCCAAATTATCAAGGAGTACTTAGCTTGCTACATGCTATACGCTACTAGCTAGCGTGGCTGGATTGTTGGTTAGTTACTGAAGAATTAACTGATCGGCAACTGAACAATAAGGGTCACGGAGAGTACGCACCGTTTTGCCATTGGTGGTGGCGACGGTGGCTTCGCGGCCTTTGATCTCGGTGACGACGCCGTCCACCCAGGCTTCGCCGGGGTCCTCCAGCCACACGGCCGAGCCGACGATGATGTTCACCGGCGTCCCCTGCGTGATCAAGCAACCAAATTACTGCAAAGACAAGCACCAGGCAGATCAACTGCAAACTGCAAGCTGGAGAGACATGAAGAACAAACTGACCATCTGGCTGCCGGCGGATTCAGCTCCTCGTCCTCGTTGGCCGACGGCAGGACCGGCGCATGGGAGCTCGCGATCGGAGCTGCGAGCGAGGGAGGGAGAGGAGGTTATCGATCAGCGGGTGGCTGGCTGCGAAGGAAGGAATGCGCACTCGAGGGAACAGTTGGAAAGGGGGGGCGGCGCTGGCGGGGGCGGTCCGCGGCCTGGTTGGAGCAACGGAAAGCGTAGGGAGGAAGGAATATACATTACAAGCTGGTGGTGGTGTGCAGAGGGAGTGGGGTGGCGGTCGCCGGTTGTGAGCTGGTTCCGCTCTCCCTTTTGCTGGGAAGATAAAAGAGGCCGGCCGGAGTCGCTACGGCCGCACCCCCGGGCGCTGTAGGACAGCACGTGCGATGTAGCGCAAAATGACATCCCGCATGTGTTCTCCAAAAAAGCAAAATGCACGTCATGTTAGAAACAACGCATATTTCAGACGAGTTTATTGTTTATTTCATTATTTGTTATGGCCAATCCCATTATTATTAGGACAAAGATGCCTCATGCCCATGACCAGCTGATGAGTTTACATAATGCTGACTACTAGGCGGTGACTCGTGTATGTCTATAGTTCAGTTTTGACATGTTGTTAGGGTCCATGTTTCCGTGCTTTTGCGCGAGTCCAATTTGTAATTGAAAAAAGAGAGAGACATGCTACTTGCTTTGAGATGGCAGTTCTCTTTTGAGATTTTACTTTACAACCCAACACAGGCAGCTTGCCTGTACCAGCAACAATCAATTGTCTCACCTACAGGAAGAAAAAAAAAAACTTTCCAGGAAGCACACAGATCGCCTATCCTCTCGAGCTGTCTGAATTATATCACCAGTCTTATTCTCGGTCTCGGTCGGTACCTCCTCGATCCAAATATTCAGAGCGTGGAAGTACCAAAGCGGTTGGTGGCTCGATCGGCCAGGCCAGCTCGCGCCGCGCCTGCCCTGTCGTGCGGCCCCGCTTCTACAGTCAATACTTGAGCAAGCTTGGCTTCTGGACAGCGGCCGGTGGGCGCTGGGCGGTGGCTTCCAGCCTCCCACCGCCTCTTCTTTCGGCCGCCCGGTGGGGGAAACAAAAGGGACGTCCCGCAAAAGCAGCAGCGGGCAGCGGCAGCGAGGAAGGAAAAAAATTGTGATGTGCCTTTCGGCCGTCGCTTCGTTGGACTGGCCATCCCCACCACCGATGCGAGCGTGTCGGAATCGGCCGCCTCGCCTCCTGTCCTGATTCGACAGCTTCCCACCTGCGTCTTCCTGCCGAATCTGACGCGAGAGCTCACCGGGGACGGCCGGACGGGGAGCTGCCCGGATTTGCCAGCCTGCCCCGCCGACGGCATTGCACGCACGCGCGTTGGCATCGCGTGGGCTTAAACTAGCACAACAAAGAAGGGTCCCACGGCACAAGTCATTGGGCCCAATCGGAGCGGTAGTAGTGGCCCAAAGAATATGACTGGTTTACCAGTCGACCGTTTTCTGTATTGCGCCTTTGCACCGTCCTAGACCATGGAGGTAGCCACCATGTACTTGTTTTTTCCCAAAAAATTGTCTGAACAAGCATTTATTATGGATATAGTTTTTAAATAGTCGATATACATAGTAACAGGACAAATAATAGCGTTTACAGTTCGAATATTTACGCATCTGGCCGCCCTCAACACAACAGAGAAAAGCAACCTAGACCATCGGGTCTGTAAGAAAAACCTCCACCATACTAAATACTATAGAGCAAAATAAGCAAGCACAGGGCAGCAATTTCTCTTTCTTTCTTTTTTTCCGCCGGTACATGATGGCAGCTGATCAGCCCGTCACCAGCATCGTGCTCAGTTTCCACCCAGCAGGTCCAATCCGGCAATCAGCAACATCATTCACCCTGCAGGGAAGTGCTTGGAATGAACCGGCATTTCATTATGAATCGAGAGAGTTTTCAAATTACAAAGCAAAAGACCGACACACCACAAATAAGAATCAAGAGAGTTTTCAAATCTATATACAAGAGTTAAATGTTTTTAAAAAGTTGCCATTTATCCCTGGAGCTTAGTAGTTGAATTACTGATAACAAAGAGGATTTGAAAATAAAGGTTAACGCTTTCAGATAATTCTCAGTAACAAGTATCTGAATTTAACCTAGTCAAAACTTGTTACTGAGAGTAAAACTTGTTACTGAGAGTAATCTGAAAGTTTTCCTGAACCACCAGGACCAATTCGAAATGCAAGTCTGATTTCATACTGAAAGCCAAGCAATACATGTCAAAAGATTACCCAAACAGCAGCATTGTCTCAGAAGTCCTACATTCTCCAAACATCCATTCTTTCCTGGTTTGTTGTCCATGGAAGCCGCGATTACAGGATCCATACCATGGACGCTGGGGATGAATTACACCAGGCAAATATTACCATGATAACAGTATCCACATTCATATACCATGGTTCTTACCTCCAGAAGGCTACAGGGCACTCAAACATCGACTGACTAACTTCTTGAGGCATGTTGTAGTACCGGTACCAACCGCTGATGCCAACCGTCAAGTCTCCATTCTTGTCATACTGCAGTGAAAACGCTGTGAGTCGGAAAAAGCGATACCGATCTTTATTCAACTCATCTTCAGAGTCTTCATTTGCATCATCAGAAGAGTCTTCACACACATCATCCATACAAGGAAGCTCAACAGCCTCATCCCCGGATTCTCCATTCGTCTCATCAGAACCAGTCACCTTCTCTGGCAAGTCAGCATGGATGGAAATGCACTCCAGGAGGCAGAATTTACGTTCACAGCCCAAGTAGACAAGGTTGGCACATATGTGGTTCTCACCTCGGACCTCGCTAAACAGCTTCTCCTTGCTGAACTTCATGGCCGGGCACTGCTGCTGGCCAATGGTGTCGGCACTGTGGGAGTTGGTAGGCACCACGTTACATGAGCAGAGGTGGCCAATGGTGCTGGGATCTCCGGAAAGCCCAACCCAGGCATCCAACTCAGCGACAAAGTAAGCGCGGCCTGTGAACGGCAGCTGCCACTTGCCACGCAGCTCCCACTTCCAGTCTTCCTTCGCCACGGGCTCTACTGTGTCCAAGCTGAAGGTGGCCGGCGCAGCATCGCCGCCAATGCTGAAGAAGAAGGTTCGGCCATCAGTGTGCATGGCATAGGCAGTGACATGGTCGCAGTGAAAGATCGGCGCCGGAAGCTTGGACCAAGCCCACGCAGAGGCACATCTCTTCCAGTTGGGGTCACCATACGGCAGCGGCGGGTCGAGCATCTGGAAGGAGCCGGCGGCCAGAGCAAACAGCCTGCCCCCGACTGGGAATGTAGGTGGGGTTGACCCGATCCGGCCATGTTTTAGGGCCATGCGAGAGGCAGCGCGTGCCGACGTCGTAGACGAAGGCGCCGGGAGCGAAGCCGGAGTCCATAGTGGGGCGCAAAGCCATGATCTTGGAGCCAAAAGCACCAGCAAAGCACCTGGGTTCGCCGCGCGGCGCTTCGAACCGGAGCTCGGCGGCCGGCAGACTAAACATCCTGGTGAAGACGGAACCTTCTGGAGTGCCGACCGGTAGCAGTCGGCCAGCAAATCAATCTTGCGGATGCTGTATCCCCCTGACCAGTCGTCAAAGACGAGGTAGAGGTGGCGCCGCCGCTCGACGGGCCGCCGCTTTGGCATGGTTGTCTTCCCCTTCCCCATCGGCTTCCTTCTTGATACCCTGCAGTTCGAATTAGCGACTTCCGTCGTGAATTCAAGAATCAACCCGCCCTCATCCTACTACTGCTGGCCTGCTGCTGCAACTTAAATCGACAGATCCTCGTATCTGAATCTGAAATCGAAGGGAACGGAGAAGAAAGAGGGGAGAGGATCGATCGCTTGCAGCCATGCACGCACCTCCAAGTCGATGACGGAACGCCGAAGGCGAGAAGAGACGAAGAGGCAGCGGTAAGTTTGCACGCCTCACGCGATTTGACATCCAATTCGTAAGCCTTTCAATATTTAACCCTGAGCGTGCGAATTCTTTCGATTCTGGGTTTTCTTCCCATTTTTCTTCATTTCTCTTCTATTCTTTTCATTTTGGGAGAAGTCTACATACCCCCCAAAGTATGGATGTTGGAGCACATAAACCCCCCCCCCCCCCCCTACAATTAAACTGGGTCACAACCCCCCTAAACAATCAGATACCGTGCACTTCACCCCACACGGTGGTTTTCACGAGCTGTTTTGCCAGGCTGGGAGGTGAGCTGGACGGGCTGGGATTCAGTAACTTTACTCAATGAAGTCACGTTGCAACTTTCGCTCCATCTCCAGCGTCCATATCGATTCCAACGCCTCCGACCTTTCCCAAACTAAAGGGCCCAGCGGCCAGTGAGCCATCCTCGCACTCGTCTTCTTCGCGTAGCCGAGATGCCGATCCCCAATCCTGCGCGGCGGCGAAGGGAGAAGAGGGTCTGCGGCGGAGGCATCAAAACGGTCGGCGAGTAGCGCGTGGGTGAGGAAATTGGATGCACCGACCACGGGACTCGACGCCTCTCCACGATCGAGGTGGCAGTGATGAAGCGGAAGGGCTATGGCTCGAGGTCGTCGATCTGGTGATTTCCAAAGGACCACTCCGCCGGTCCGCTCTTCCCTCCGCGCCGCTGTGGATGACAGGGACAAGTGCCGTTGAGTTCGTCGTTGTCACGCTACCATCGTCTGACCTGATGTCCTGAAGTATGAACTCGTTTGCCACTGAAGCTCTTGCCCACTACCGTTCTTCTCCTTCCTCTGCAACTGCAAATTCTTTCCCTTCCAAAAGAGCAAATAACGCAATCAAACCTGCAACGCGGTCACTTTTACCAACTCAAAACTCCAAATCGGCAGAAGCTGGCTCCTCTCTTCCCTCCTCCCTCCGATCGGCAGCCACCAATGCAAACAGCCCGGACACGCGAGGGAAGAGGAGAGAGTCCAGGGTGGAGCTGCGTGGGAGATGCGCGATTCTTCGTGCATTGGAGACCCGCTCCTGCCTACGCTCTCCCCTGCGCTGCCTGAAAAGAACCAAGTGCTGGGACTCTCGTTGAAAACTCTGGTAGCCATTGGATCGGATGTGGACGCTGGATGTATGAGGTAAGTTACGCCGCGTATTTACAAAGCAAAGTTACTGAATCTCTCTCCGAGCTGGACCGGGCATCATGACGTGGATGGTTTACGAGTGGGGCCATCATGGCAGTGCAGGAGGAGACCAAATAAACAGGGGACAGAACTCTCTCGTCTTGGCCCCTGCTCCGCTTCCTCCGCCCCCTCTGCCCCTGCAGCGAAGCAGACGGCGACCAGTGATCGGCACGAGCCTGGGTGATCCTCCTACGTCAAAATACCGAGGTTGTGCTGCTACTCCCTATCCGCAGTCTGTGCCCTTTGATTTGAGGACGATTTGACCTAGGGCATGCTTATCCTCAGCGGTTTTGGTGGGGTTTTGAATGCGCCCGATTAGATCAGCTCTTTGTGGTGAAATCGCTCCATAAAGTTAGTGCTTTTTGATCGATTTGTCTTAGTGCTGTTGTTATGGTGCTGATTTCTAGGGTTAGAAGGAAAAAATGAGGATCTGGTAGCCATGTTTATTTAGTTTATGTGCTTTTAATTGGAACAATAAGCGTGCATTGTGTTGTAAAATTAGCCTAATTTAAGATTGTTTGTTGTCTGGTGGGTGCTTAATGGCATTTTTTTTTGTCAGGATGGATCCTTAGATCACCTTTCGGTCAGATTTCATTATGGAGGGAAATTTTTGGCAGTTGGGGGGGCATCTGCAGTACTTGGTGGGACAACAGGAATATCTTTTCATTGATTTGGACAAGATTTCTTTACCAGAGATTGAAGGACATCTTGCTGAATCATATGACAGTGAATGGTGGGGTTGTAGTTGCATTGGTTGTAATCCAGGAATGGAATTAGGTGAGGGGTTGAGATTGCTATATGATGACAATGCTTGCAGTGTGATTCCTCAACACATAGGTGGTGGAAATCGATGATATATATGTTGAGGAGGTACTTGCTGTTGAGGAGGAAAAAGTCAATGAAGATAATGCTTTGGAATTGGAGTGGTCTGATGCAGAGGATAAACCAGAGGAAATGGATGTCGATGTTCCTATCAGTGTTGCCTGTTCATTCAAACAGAAGGGAAAGGCCATGACCAATGAAGATGTAGTAGTTCAGAGAGTTCAGATGATTTTGATGCTGACGACCAACCTAAAGACATGAATAGCTCTGGAGATGATGAAAGAAGCACAACAACTCAGACTATTTGCCAAGCAGTAAAGATGGACATCAGAGCTAGAAATTAGGAGAGATGAAGAGCCAAGCATTGATCTTTGCAGGGGTTCTGAGCATGAACAAGACAACTTAGAAGATGATGACAGTCCATATATGAACTCAAGTGATGAATATTCTTATGAGGAGGATAGTGAAGGGGAGTGTTTAGGTGGAAGGAGTACTGAAAAAGGTTGACAGTAAAGCCCATGTGCCTGTTTTTGCACTGTGGCATGGCATTCAGGTCAAACAGGCAGCAGTTCAAGAAAGCCCTGTGTGGAAATATGGCCTCACAACACATAGCCCTCTTTATTTCCAAAGGATGAGAGATCGGATGCCCCTACAATGCTTTTGATGGCAAAA